>CAXIVR010000014.1:2322500-2732500 GCA_964035755.1 Teleogryllus oceanicus | reverse complement strand
CTCTCTCTCTCTCTCTCTCTCTCCTCTTTTCAATTTTCTCGCCTTACTATGTACGGCGGAAATGCGGTGATTTTTCGACAGAAAAACTCTTATTGTCAGCCCTTGGAAACGGAAAAGTGTACCGGGAGCGGTAGCTCAGTGCATCAACTGATGTCACTGCAGCGCCTCTGACCGGGAGGTCCTAGGTTCCGGTCCTGACGGTCGCAGGATTTTCGACACTAGCTTTCAGCTACGTCGAATTCAGTCGCTGTCTGGAGGAGAATTCTAGCGGCCGGCTGTTCTGATCGGTAGTTTTTCGTGGTTTCTCCGATCAACACCAAGCGAATGTCGCAGCAGTACCTTCCTCTTCCTTGCCCTATCCTCTCCCCTTACACACACACACTTACACTAACATGCTCTACACTACCACATATTCCGGGAGACCGGTCGGGAGTTTACAGCTTGTCCCGGCTGGGGCGGTGCCTCGCTGGTGGGAGAGTCCTAGTTAGGGGAAACCCCACTAGCCGACGGTAGGTCGGCGCCGGATCTCGCCATCCAGCGGGGGAAGATTACCATCTCCCGAGAAAAACATGCACTACGATAACGGGACTAATGACCAAAGCAGTTGTCGCGCCCGGAAACATGAAAAAATCAATCAATCACTCAATCGGAAAAGTGATTAAATCTTATTTCTGTACGAGTACATACTAAAGTACTTCCTCTAACACATTGAGTTGTCGGAATCCACGTTTTGTGGCTCCTTGATATCGAAAAGAAGATTGAGGGTAAAACGTATGTCTGTCGGTCTGTCTTTAGTCAATTATTATTATTATTATTATTATTATTATTATTATTATTATTATTATTATTATTACTGCTCCGGCATCCGCCTGGCGTTGATTGGAACAATGGAACGCAACCGATCAAAGGAACCGGCAGCTAGAATTTTCTCCCAGACTGCGACTAAATTCGACCCTAGCTATGTAACAAATGCCGAAAATCCTGCCACCGTCGGCCATGCAGTGGACAGTGTTCAGGGTAGGCAAACGTCTACACTCCACAAGTCCCCGTATCATTTGTCTGTTTATAACTACTTTCTTATTACATAGCTGCATTGCGAATTTGTTGCCCTCCATAAGACGGATTCAATTATTTTCCAGGCATTTAAAATTATATATTTGATCTTTTTTGACATTTCATATTTTTGTATAGTTTTTGATAAAATTTTCATGTCAAAATATCCTTCCTTTTTCCAAGTACTCTCTATAATTAACAATAACAGGCAGGGCCAACAATAAAGACACAGCCTTTCCTTCATCAAAATTGAAGAAAAAAATGTGAATGGCTTTTGAGATTTTTTTCTTCTTATCTTGCCTACTCCAAGGAGCCGCCACTGCCGCCGGGGCCTGAACCGTGGTACTCTCTGTCAGGGGCACTGCAGTGAGACCAGTTGATGCCCTGAGCCACTTAAGCCGGTCTCTTTGGTCAACTAGTGCCTAAATTGTTCAGACGATATTTTCCAAAAGTGATATCCCACGATCGATCTGGCTGAACTCATTTCAACCAAAGTATATTTTGATTTCTGGGGATACTTTACATGCAGCTTTTTTTTTTATATATATATATCTAAAAAATGTCAATATTTTTTAATAACTTTCTCCTTGAGAAGCATAAAGAACGCTGAAAAATCGCGCAGGTCTAATTTTCGTTGAAATTTCTTAATTTTCAAAAGTTGCAAAATGTTGCTTGATGAATGGTCGTGTACAATTTTTTGAAGAAAAAAACAACAACACATTTTCGGGAAATATCTCCCTAAAGTTAATGCAATTGATATTTTTTCTCAAAAAATGGCTCCACATTTTTTCTTTAAATTTTCTCCTCGTATCAAAGGTCGGTAATTAACAGACAGTAATTAACGCTGCTGATTTTCGTCAAACCTTCAGGATTATCGAAAATTGCAAAAAAATTAACATTGCAAAGGTATAATATTAATAATAGAAATTTTTTCTTTAATAAAATCTTTTAAAAAATTAAATTTTTAAAAAGGTTGTGTTCAATTTTTTGAAAAAAACTAGTAGTTTCCACGTATTTTCAACTTCAAGTTAATGCAATTCATTTTTTTTTCAGAAGCATTTCAACATGTTTTCTTTAATTTTTTTCTGCGGTTAGAGGTCATTTGAAAAAAGGTCTTTTTTGTTGAACTCTCTGAATTGCATAACTTACCAAAAATGAGGAATCCCCTGTTCTTAGGTGTCCGGAAAGTTGAGCCAAACAACTTATTGAATAGGGATAATATGCTTGGCGTGGACCTTAATTTGAATTTCTGCATGGAGGTAAAATTTTTCCTGGTTGAAAAACACTTTGCAGGTTCATGTAATATGTTACACGAGCTGTTACAAATAATGCGAGAAAGTGTGTACTGCTATACATACTTGTATGTATGTAATATGTAATGTTGTGTATATCTTCAAAAAAATATATTTGTTAAGTACAATCTAGGAGTAGTATATGCACACATTTCTTGAGCCCTGAAATATCTACCCCCGCCCCTTTACTTATATTAGTTAAATTCAGAATAAAATTCAGAAATTGATGTTATTGACAAAATCTGATAACCAGAAATGTTTACACCCATGTATCAGGACATATTTTGCATTGAAAAACAAGCAAAAGATTTGACATAACAGTCCTGTCATCAAAATACCCCCCACTCTTGCATCTAACAAAATGAAGGTGTGAATGAATTGTGTGGATGATAATACAATCAGCTCACATTATTTGGAGCTTTACATTTATTCAAGATTTGTTGTTCATATGTAGGCTATACTACTGAATATGCAACCTGTGTGCTCACTAGCAGAGTTTCTGTACATGCCAAACATTAGTGCATGATGAGTGCCTGAATTAGGGGCATGCTCTCAAAAAATCTGTTGTGTAATTTCTTTATGAGATTTCCCACCATATTGGCAAAATGGTTTAAAGTTAGAAAAATTAATTTTGAATCAATCTCTAACAGCGTTAAAAATGTCAAAAAAAAAATGTAGCCAGCTTCATTAAACGGTAGTATGTATAATATCTTTGCTTGGTTCATATTTCACTCACTGGGAAACACTTATTTTTGCAGGAAAATGAACGGACTGAGATGCTGGAACAGTTCCGAGGTCTCAGTGTGGAAGCAACACTTTTGGAAAGTAATAATCATCTGATCGAGGAACGAATTACAGATTTGGAACAACAGTTGGAAACACGAGATAGTTTAGTTCAGTCTTATGAGAATCAGGTAATTTTATTACTTAAATAAACAATGGTGATTATGATTTTCTACTGGATTTGGATATTCAGTTTGTTGTGTTTTTAATATATTTTTACTACTTTTAGATTATTGAATTTGTGTATTTTAGATTTTAAAAATGATAGTTACTATTTTCCTGGTCAGGTGTTTTGTAATGAGGGAGTATTTAAGTTTATTCTTTGGTTTAAGGTTTTAATATATCGTTTGAAAATATATTCTTTAACGCCTGAGTGTCTTACATTCATTTAACAATTGGCAAAGATGAAAATGAAAATATTTTAAAAAGTTCACTTGCTTCATAAATTTAACTCATAGAAAACACATTCAGATGTACAAATTGCATTAATAGTTGGGTGAGTAACTGGTCTGATCTATTATAGTTAATTCTTCACTCATGATTTTTGCAACATTTGCTCATTCTTCACTGAGAACCATTGTTCTAAGATAGGACCACTATGAAAATTTCTCCAAGTTAGGCACTTTGTTTCAATATGAGTTTTATTTTCATGGCAAATATACAACACACCATGAAAGTCTTTTCATATCCAGTCGAATCAGGGGCTGCCACTAAGCTACTTTCACCATCAGTTTTCCCCCTCTGGGCACAACTAGTGACATGTAAGTGCTGTCACTTCACTCCCCTCGGATGGTCCCAGCACTGTGTGGTGCTCTTGTTACCAACATACTAATTTGTATTGATAGTTCTCTCTTCATACGAGTGAGGATAATATAAAGTGCCACTGCGGAGAAACTTTCCTGGCACTCTGTACTATATAAAAGACAGATTAAATTCAATGTTCTTCTTGAAAAAAGTCTTTGAACAAATGTTTTGATGTGGTCATTTTAAACGAAGAATGTTTTATTTTATCTTTTGAACAGTTTTGTGATAATAAAATTAGATATTTTTTCCATTAAAATCTTAAAGTTAATTTTGTTTCGTATTTTGCATCCTTCTGATTGTTAAAAGAAAATTCTGATTTACATTAAACCAATTTCATTGTGTAGATTTACAGTTATAAAATTTTCACATGGAAAATAAATACATTTATTTGTATACCTATTTTTTGACATGCATTACACAAATCTCTAGCAATGTTAGTGGATGAAGAAATATAATGTCCAGAACTTGAAAATAAATTGTGAATATATGAACTTATAATATGTATTGTGAAAAAACTTTAATCAACACTCAAAAAATATCTTTGTAATTGAATGTGTTCATTGAATCATATGAAAGATTTTCAAATTAAAATTCTGTTGAATCGAAATTATTTTTCCAGTTAAGATAATTCAAAATCTAGGTTGCTAATTGCTCTTTTCTGAGAATTAATGAAAAATTAATATATCGAAATTAAGGAAGACGACTTCTGTTGCATTTTAAAACTGATAGTTTGCTTAGATTGCAGAACTTAGTGGCAGTATTGCAAGTTTGGAAACTCAGCTTCAACAATTCATGGAAAACAGACAGAAGACAGATGCAGACCTGGATGCATTGCGTGATTTGTGTGTTAAATTGGATAGCCAAAAGGAAGCATTACAACAAGAGTTAAACAAACAGGATGTTGTTAAAATACAGGTCAGTGAAAAAAACAACTTATCTGTTTAGTATATTTATCATATAATTTTAAATCATAAAATTATGTGGTAAAAATTTAAAAAAAATAAGTAATTTTGTTTACTTTTTATGAGAATTCTTATGTAAATTGTATGAATCTAATAGTAAACATTTTGTTAGTGGGAAAGTGATATGTCTCGCCTGCAAGATGAACAGGAACTGTTGCAAGAACAGCTCTCTAAAGATCGTGCTAATATAGCATCTCTGGAAAATATGCTAGCCTCTTCTCGGCAAGAGACTGCAGAGCAGAGGCATCAAAATGAGAAATTGAAAGCAGACGTGGAGCGACTGCAATTGAGAGTTGACACCCTACAGTCCAAATTGTGAGTTTCATGTTTACGTCATCTGTTATACTTATGAGTGAATAATACTTATTCCATATTGCTTCTTTTTTTTTTTTTTTTTTGTTCTGTTTTCTTAGAGATGCAGAGACCGAAGAACTACATAGATACCAATATCAAGCAAATGAGTACACCAAACAAATAAAAGATTTGCAAAGACAGATTACAAACGAGAGGTTTGAACGAGCTAGAACCACTGAAGAAACTAGAAGGTTAGAAAATCTATCATCAATCATGCTGGCAATCATGCTTTTTATGCCTCTATCTTGTTTTGTGATTGATATTTTGATTGTTTTATGTAGTTATGGTTTTTCTTTCCTTTCTGTTTTTTGCTCATTGTTGTTGTTTGAGGCTTTTAACTTTTTGATGAGTGCTATAAGGTGCCAAGGACCAAGTATGGTACATTTCAGTTATTTCAAAACCCAAACCCAATATTTAAAACTATTACGTTGATACATTTCAAGACCAGTGGTGCTTCGGAATGGGACGAACTTTCCTGTAGAAAAATTGTCTAATTTCCTTGATGAGGGCTAGCTTTACGGACTCGCCCCCATCCTCTTGGCGGCTGCCATCTATTGCTACGCAGAGTACATTTCTTTGACATATTCTCAATTTTTCGGTTTCCTAATAATAAAACTGAAATATTACTTTATGAATATTAAAGAAGAGTAAAACCTCGTCAAAAATGGCAATATTCATTGAAAAATTTGGGGGCCATTTTTAAGAAAATGGCATGTAAGTAAATGCAAAATTGAAGTTCTTTTTCATAAAAAATTTTTGAGTTTTCGAAAACACTTCATTTAAAGTCATTTTAGGTACTTTAAGCCGCAAACACAATATTTTTTACAAATTGCTGGGAATGTGCATATTAATGGTGTGAGAGGTATTTAAAAAAATATACATTTGCAAAATGTTTGAAAAAACAAAAGAATACAGTGAAATGAACTTTAATGTCATTTTTAACAGTGCAATTAGCACTATCTGTTGGAAAAAATTGAAGAAAAAATTTGGAACCATATTCGAGAAAATTGCGTTTGAGAAAATGCGGAATTTTGAGCTCATTTTAACAGAAAACTGTTGTGTTTTCGAGAAATGTTATATGACATTATTTAAAATACATAACTCATAAATACAAAAATAATGGGAATAAATTGCTGCTAATGTAAATATTAACAATGTGAGAGACAAGTCAAAAAAATTACAACTTTTGTAAATTTTGAAAAAACAAAAGAATAGAGTGGAGGGAACTGAGTCAGTCATATATACTTCATATATACATACGTATACGAGAAAATTAAAAGAAGAGATTGAAAGCATTAAAGTAATGAATATTTTAAATTCATGTGATCCTTGTCTTCCCTGTAGAGTTCCGGACACCTGTTGCCCTGGTCCTGGAAACCTCTCTCACCCTCCAAGTCCTGCAGGCATCTCGACAGTGCATGGCTGCGCATCCTCACCTCCTCATCTCCATCCCATTAAAACCACACAACCTGAAGATTGGAATAGGAAATGTGGGCATGTCCCCCAGTCTGCCCCAGCCACAGGGTACACTAGGAGAAGACCATTGTACATGACTCCACCACCATCAACTGACTGGGGAGCTTTCAAAGCCTCTCTCCATCCCAGGGGGGCATCCCCTTCGTACACAACTGAACCGTGTGGCTTACAGTCTTGTTTACCTTGCACCAGAGCTTCATGCCCTTACATACAACAGTCCAGACCCATATACATGACTGCTCCTCGTTCACATGCCCCTCTTGTGGGGCCTCCTTCTGAATCGGGCTTCTATGTATGCAACCCAGGCTGCCCCTTCAATCACTTAGCTCGACCAGTACATCAACCTCGGGGTGTGCATGTAAATGTGCGTGCATCAGCAAGTGGTAATCCACCCACTCAAACAACTCTTCACCTTACAAGTGATAAATCAGCCAAGGGAGACATCATGAATAAATGTTGTCCCTGTCCTGTTTCACCTGGGACCCAAGCTCATCCAACAGATAGAGAACTATCTGACAATATTGATCTTGCCCATGAGAGTGAGCCTGTTTCCAGTGATCCTTCTGGGGAGGGGGAAATTCAGAATCCTCTCACATGTGCAAGGTGAGATGATTTGTCTTTTGGGTGAATAGAACTTCAGAATTTTCTTAATACAATATATTTATCATTTTTCTTCTTTACAATAGTATTGTTCTTGAAACATGTATGGAGTAATTCTTAATTTTTTATGAAGTATTGAAGATCTAAGGAAGTTTATTCTTGCTGAATGCATTTGCTCAAAATAAAGTAACAATAGGACAATATGAAATAATGATATTTTCAAAATGTGTACTGTAAAATTATAAATGCCATCAAATTCAAAGAAGTTTAAATAGTAAACAGTTTTTAATAAGATGTATGACACTTATTAATGTTATTGACACTAATATCTGTTTTTTCCTTGATAGTCTTCTCTTCCTAGAATAACCATGCACAATTACATAAAAGTATTTATGTGAAATAAAAACCACTCCGTTTAAATTGGTGAATAGTTGTAAAATTTGCAGATTTTTTCACCAATTTGAATTTTATTAAATCGTTGTCTTCTATTTAAAACAGAACAAAACAATTGCTATATTGGTCTTCATTTATAGTATATGCACTGGCAAAGGCACAAACTTTCAAAAGGGCCAAGTATTTTGCTTCTTCATTGTGTATCATGTACACTATCCTTGAATATTATTAAAAAGATTGCTATTTACCTTGCATATTTGTGTTATGAAAAAAAATATTCAAATCAACCTTTCTTCTTACCAGTCATATGACAAACATATTCCCATTGTGCATTATATGCCTCATTTTTTTCCAGCATGTGATGAAGTGGCACATACTTGCTCTTCTCAGCAATATTTGTAAGTCAAAATGCACTTCTTGTGAAAATGATATTCAATTATTCTCATATTTTATGAATCATTTGCAATATTTTTTATACTTTATATATGAAATACAGTGCATTTTGCTAAATTCAAAAAATGGTGTGTTCCAATTTCAGATAAATAAATGCTTGAAGCCAAACATTTTTATTTGACATAAAAGGAAGATTTTTGTTTTGTAATGACCATTAGTTCAGTAGAGATGACTTGCAAGTTAGCAATGTAAGTGATTATAAGGAATATTTTGTTTTCAGATTTCTGAAACTTTGCAACAAAAATTACAAATTTGTCCTTCCTTTTTATACGAGTGTGCTTGAACTTTTTGCTGGTTGTCATTCTTTATTTGCTATAATTCCTGGTATACGGCAATTGTGATGTGTCAGTTAAGTCGTGGCAACAGTTAATGCAGCAGGAATTCAGAACATAAATCGATACCCTCAGGACAGTCATTTAATTTTCCACTGACCACTTGTATACAGCAGCTACATTTAACAAGAGAGTTAACATTTCACATATCAGAGTGATATTTGCAATGTGTGAATTTTGTTTTAAAAATCATCTATTCAGGCAAAATGTTTTGTGAATTAAATCAATGATTTTTAAGAGCATCAGTCAGTGTAAGACAGAAATTACTGGTGCCCTTTTAGAAAACATTGATTCAATTATGTTTTTCCTCATTACTCACTTAATGAAATTAAATATGCCAGTCATTCTGTTATTTAAAATCTGAACTTGTACAAAAAGGCATCACATTTCATATTTTAATATTATTGCAAATTTTAGTTACAGTACAACATTATGAAGAGGCTTCCATCAGTTTATGGCTGCTGAAAGGATACTATTCCAAACTCAAAATATTTTATCTATTCAAGATCTGAGCAACATTTGTTTGCTTAGAGAACAAAGTGAAGGAAAATTAATGGAATCGCTTCAAGAAAGTGCAAGAGCTGGACAAACATATAAACTGTATTAGTGTGAAATAGTTGTAATCACTACAGGAAAGCATCTGAATGAATGTGTGGATTCCTTAAGTCGGTTTATATACATAGTTCTATGTGGTGTCTGCAAAATGGTTAAAGACAAAACACATTGCATCTGAAGAGATGGAAGAGGAGAATGCTATCACTGCAAGACAATAGGAAGGCTAATAGCAATGCTATTCCAACAAGAAAAATCAAATGCCAGTGAAGTGTTGGACAGGTATCCAGTGCCATAGGAGTATCTAGAAAATCTGAGATGGAACAATGGCACTTGGTATGATAGTGATAATATCTGAAACCAATTCACTTCACAATTTATAGAACAGAGGGTCAATTTTAGAACCCCAATATTAAATATTTATCTAATTTTTTTATTTATAACATTATTACTGTACAGGTGTACATTCTTGTAATTACTATTTATGTAAATGCAGGTACAGCATGAATTGCACAAATATTAAACAGTGCTAAGAGCAATTTTTTTAATGAAATAAAATAATGTATAAAAATAGATAATACAAATATATTATATTATACATTTCTGTACAGCAGAGAACTTTATTTAATTTACACAATATCATTGTGTAAGGCATAACATGTGGCAGTTACAATTTTTAAAAATAACAGATTATCCATTATTATAAATCACCAAGTTTCATCACTCTTGACTTCTCCCGCTGATATTATACCACTGCTTAGATCGTGGCTGCTCCCTAGTGAACTAGGTAAAGAAGGAGACTTGGAAGGCTGATCGGATCCTTCTGGAACTTTGGGCTGCTGCTCTTCAGTGCCTGCAAATGACATTTCATGTTCATTTGGAAGAGCAGAAACATCATGCTCCGTTTCAATTGCAGACTGAATGCTTTCTTTCTCAGGGGCATTTTTGCTCTTCGTTTCATCTGTGCTAGTCTTTGTAATAGCATGAACTTCTTGAGCACCATTTGCATTGGCTTCTTGCCTGCAATCTTGTTCTTTTATGACCATGTCCAGTTCTCTAGACACATTTTGAGACACTTCCGTTTCCGATTTAGATATTGTTTTTGCTGAATTGGTAGGTATTAAAGAAGTGTTTTCCGGATAATTTTCAGGCTTATTTCTAGCAATATTATTTTCATTATCCCCCTTTGAAGATAATACACTCTTTTCTTCTGTAGGGGTTTTCGATTTGATTTTTGTATCATTGTTGAGAGGAATTATTTTAGTCTGGGAAAAATTGAGTTGACTTTTATTAGATACCACCGGTGACTCATTCTCTCTTTTTGAAAGCTGCAAATTATCAACTGATCTTGAAGCTTCCGAAATTAGTTTTGGATGCAAAGCGAGAGGCTCATCTAACTCGGTACATGATTTTGTGCTGTGCAATTCTGGTTCTTCAATTTGTTCTACAATGGTAGAAACCCGTAATGGAGAAGACAATAAGCGTTCCCCAATGTTTTCATCTGAAGCACTTCTTAAGGAAATGTCTTCCAAGAGACCAAGGTGTTGGGAGTCCCTAGTAGCAGCGGAATTCATGTGATGGTTTAAAAATTCATTATTTTCAACACCCTGTGTTTGGGAATGTTGATTCTCTTGATGCAAAAAGACAATAGGCGTTTCGCTCTCATTCTGCAAGTTTGATTCCTCCATTTGCCTTTCATTCTCCAAAGTTGCAACAGTCATATGAGGTACAGAAGATGTAAATGACGGTAATTCTTGTTGCCATCTTGAATTCCTATTCTGCTGTCGAGAGTTTGCTGATTGAAATGATTCTCTTTCTCCAGAATATCTTGGTGGTCCTCTCAAATTGAAGCCTGCTGGCAATCTCAGTTCACCTCTTGTACTTCCACTTGCAGATGCAGTCTGCACATCATTTTGCACTCTCACTGAAGAAATTGGTGGACCCTGCATCATTGATGTTGTAACAGCTCCTCCAAGAGAGCTCTGGGGGCGAGCAGAAAATATCTCTGTGGGCACTGAATATAAAGAAGTGACTGCAGGGCTCGTGTGGGCTTGACTGGTGGTGAAAGAATATGACTGCCTGACTTGATCATTTGTTCTGTGAGGAGGAAAGAAAGGAAAAGGTTGTAATACTCCAGTCTGGAGAAGTGTTGTAGATGGAAATTGATTTAATAAACCCACACGTGCAGCGTATGACCTATTTCGATTGTAATTTGTTGGAAAAGAGAACACTGGAGTATTCTGAGAGGCACTTCTAGTTGGAACATTTTGAGGTGTAGGTAAAGTAAAATTTGCAGTGTAATCACGAGACAAAGATACAGGTGGAAACAAAATAGATGCAGTGTTTGTTAAGCTGTCTGCATTACGCAGTCTAAACTCTTGATAGCTTCGATCAATGGCTGCCGTCTCTTCTTCCAACCTCCGCAATCTCCGTCTTGCTTCTCTTAACATTTCCTCAGTCGGGCTTGGACAGGACTCATCAGAACTTGAAACACTATGGACCATAAGTCTGCGAGGTGGCTTTCTACGCTGACCTGGAGATGAATAAAGGGGAACAAAGGTTTCTGGAGGTAAACGTCGTGAGAAGTAAGATTCCTCTCCAGCTCCAACTTGGCTAGATCGAACAAAGCCTCTTGCTGGAGGTCTTGCTTCTGGCACCAAGCGAGGTTGTGGTGGTGCTGGTGGAGGTGTCTGCAAAATATGAGAAGTAAAGCTCATGAAATTACCAAGTGATACCCACCCAAAAACAAAAATGCCAGTTTGGTTTTAAAATAAAAAAGGGCTTTATTTCACTCTAATTCAATATATCTGTCAATGGGCTTTGAAAGTATGGACAATTTCCTTCAAAACAAAAAGATTGTCAATTTGGGATGATTTTACCAAAATTTATGTACTTGTTTTAGTGTTCTTTACGATTGCTTGAAGGTGAAAAACCTTCTAATGATTGTATTGCTAAATGTTGTATGTTTTTGACCATCCTATACAATATTACTGAGTTATACACCTCTACTGTGTTGAACAGAAACGAACAAATCACCTCAATTTCAATCTTTTCTTGTTTTGAAAAGAAAAAACATCCATACTTACAAAGCCTGGTAGCAGATTTGAAAAATTTAGTGATTTATTGCTTTTAGCAAGTTTTAAAGTTAATTTTCACCAACACCATTCTAAAGAGACTTCCATCTTTCAAGAGACAAAAATATATCAATTTGAAAAGTAAATTGTGGTAGGTATGATCATTTGAATTAGGCTCTTTTAATTTTTTGGTGCTCTTTTTTTTGGATCGATCATGAGGAGAAGATTTTGATGACCTTAAACATCAGAAAAATTATTAATAAAATGCTCTGAAAATGTTTTTAAAATGCTCTAAAACCAAAGAGAAATCGGCCAAACTGACAAGGGCGCTTATAAGCGTCACAGGAACCTTATACAATGGCTGTCATTACAATTTCTCAGCGAAGAAATCGAATAGGCTACTAAGGAATTCTGTGGAGAAACCTTGTTGCATCTTGTAAATATTATTTGAAGCAAAACTATCACTAAAATGATATTAAAATCAATGACACCAGCAAAAAAATTAATTAAAAATGACTTATTATTCGAAATCAACAAAAAATGCAAAATGATGACATATAAAAATAGGTCATTTTCTTTTGTCATAACATAAAATTAATTTCTATACTAAACAGCATTGTTCTAAAGTGAAAAGGAAAAAAATTACATTTCTAGTCACGAGGAATGGGGAGATCAAACACGTTATGACTGTACAAATCTTACCGTTTTAAAGCCAACAAATCCAGGAGCTTTGAGTGTTAAATATGTAAATAACTAATTGTACAAGTATATCTCACGGACAAAGAGTTCTCTCTCAAATGCTTTTAGCCAATTACATTTGTCGAATTCTTGGCTGTCCAGGATTAGCCGCGTCATGGTCGATGGTGCTGACGTTTCGGCCAACTTGCTGTGGCCTTCTTCAGAGCTGTACTGCTGCAGTACAGCTCTGAAGAAGACACAACAAACGCCAGCACTCATCATTCGACTACGACAACCAAGAATCAACGACTCGACGCTGAAGCCTCGACTCTAAATTACATTTGTCAATTCCAAACACAGATTAATGTACTCACATGGTAACCGTAAGCTCCAAGAGCCAGCCCAGGGACAGAGTCCATGACTGGGACAGCAGAAGGAACAGCTGCAGCTATGGTTGTTACAGGCAGTGGTATCTGACTGTCAGGAGAGGAACGTGGACTTGTCTGCACAGCATGATGGTCACGTTCAGCAGGTACAGGTTGATGTCTCAATCTTGTAATAGTGCCATGAGCATGTCGTAATTGCTCCATTAATTCAGAAGCTTGGGTTGTTAACTCTTGTATTCTAAGTCTTTGTTGTTCAATATGACCTCGTAATTCCAAATTTTCTTGCTGCAGTTCATCAACTAGATTTCCAAACATTGCATGTTGAGAACGCTGCCGTTCCGCCTCCTGCAACATTAGTTTAAAAAGAAAATCTAATGTTAAACATTTCAGTGTGTTGAATGACAACCTAAAAAACAGTAACATAAAGTTTCTTACTGAAATTTATAAAGTACAATATCTTTTAATAAGACTTGTTTTTCACCCTACCAACAATGTCATATTTCTGTGCAGAAAGATCTGATCAGTGTACTGAAAACACTGTGTATGGAATTTCATACCCAACAGAAATTTAAAATAATTCTTAATTGAAAATATTTTTGAAAAAGTTAAAATATTTTTCTGATTTGAATTATGCCCAGAACAGAAATTAATACATTTGTAAAAAGAATGAATAACAATATAATTAAACTAACAATCAATTCATTTAATATGTTTCAATTTTTTTCTGAAAGAGAAAATATTTCAAAAAGATACTTTCTCTCCAAGATACAGCTGTTTAAATTTTATAACTGCAGGGCTCAGTAAAACAAGGAGCTATCCCCCCCCCCCTTTTTTTTGTGAAACAGAGTTATTAATATTAAAAATAACTTCAAATATTATTCTTTTGGTGTATTAGTGTATATATTTAAATCTGGTATGTACTTTTATATGCAAGTGTACTGTTTAAAAGTGTTCTATTATGAAAGTTTTAGTAAAACCATTAATATCTCAGAACAAGGTCCATGGGGATAGCCCCTTTTTCTACCAAGTCCTTCAATTAAAATTAGTGAACATGAAGATAGACACAAGGTTAATTTGAGTCTGCATTTTTTTAAATTTATTATGTGATGTGAAACTTATTACTAATATAAAATTCACCAAAAATACAATTATCCAAAAATACAGACAAATCTAAGAAATGTCCAGTGTATTATTACTGTAGTATTGTTTATATACATGGAAATGCCCCTGCATGGTCATTTAATGATCTGTAAAAACGTATACTTTAATTTATTCCCACCCCCCCACCCTCTTCATGATATTAATTCCTAATACCAAACAATTTTGCGTTGCCAGAGCCCTGTGTGTGGATACATGAAAATACACTAAGAAAATAGTGCCTTGAAATGTGAACAATTTCTTATAAATACTTGACTAATGTCTCCCTTTCCAAATTTTGTACTTTAACCTTTTGAATCCTCGCACCACAAAATCAACAAAAAGGTTTATGTATCCCACTTAATTATAATGACTTATGCCTACAATGTACTTCTGGAGGTATGTGAACCACAGTTTGAGACCTCTGATTAATTCAAAGATTGCACATGGTAATTAAGGTGCAAAAATTATACTTCATATTTAAAAAAAAAAAACATAGATTCATGTAACCACTAACCAAGACTTGAAATCTCTAGATAACAGAAACAGTAATTATCTGAGGAGTTCATTATAAATTACAAACATGCTGAGCAAATCCAACAGTGTAATGTACAATCCCATGAAATTAGTTCTTGAACTGCAAATTCTTTCTAATTATCTATCCTTGATAACAAAAAAGTTGTTCAAGCAAAACCTCCGGTCTTCCAGCATACACAAAATTTTCATCACAGATTTTATAGTTTTCATTTCCTTATGATTTTATATTTCTATTTACTAAACTATAATATACTTACAGCATTCTGTTGTCGTAATTGCAGAAACACTTCTTCTAGATCACTAACACTGATCTGTGTTTGCAGACATTGATTTTCTCGTGAAACTTTACTTGTTTGCTGATAAACATTATGCTTCTTTGGCACAGCTCCTTTTTGTTTATTTACGTCAACCTGAACACCTTGAGAGCACAACTCTGGCCTTTTTTTCCTAACTGATGCGTCAGACTTCTTTTTTGATGCATCAGTTTTACTGTGTGTAGGATCTAACTGCAAATTGTGTTCTCTTTCTTGAGCCATTTTTAATTGTAGGTTGTGCTCCCTTTGTAACTCATGCAAGAGGGCAATTTCTGACTGAGAGTCCTTTATTGCTCTTGATGCTTCTTCAATTTGCAAGCGATTAGCATGAAGTTCTTTCTTCTCCAGCTCTCTAGCATTTGTCTCTGCTTCTAACCTTTACAAAAAAAAAAAAACAACACATATTACCTACAACTGCCCCTAAATATTTTTATTTTGACCGAGAAATTTTTATGGGTATTAAAAATGGTACTCAATACAATGTGATCTTGTATTTCACATCTAATGCACAAAGAAATGAACAACAATTTTTAGCATTAAACATATGTGATTAATAAGTATATTGTCTCATTTGGATTCCAGAAAATAACAGAAATATTCTATTCAAAATGATCCTAACATGCATGTGACCATTCCACGGCAAAAAATTGTTGAGAAACAAAAAATGATTGTACCTTGAAAGTTGCTCTTCAAGATTTTTTTCTTTTGCATTTAATTCTCCTTGTTTTTTCGTCAAGTACTCTTCTGATTCTTTCCTCAATACTTTTAGCTGTATTTCTTTCCGTTCTAACAGATCACTACATTCCTGCAACAAAGAATTCAGTACATTTCTGAATTTAAGTAAATTGACTTCAATAATAAGCAACATTATTTTATTCAAACCTGAATGTAGTTGAGACGAGTGGCCACATCATTCTGTTGTTCTTGCAACTGTGAAGCCAAAACAGCAAATTGGGCTTGTTTCTTATTCATTTCTTCTTTAAGTTTTAATCGTTCTTCATTTAATTTTTCTTCTGATTTCCGCTGCATTTCCTGTAATTCAGTGTCATGTTGATTCCACACTGCTTGTATGCGCTGTTCACGCTCGATCAATTCTTGATTATACTTTTCTTCTTCTTGTTTTTGGGCTTTCTGAACTTCTTCTTCAAGAACCCTAAACAATCAAATCAAACATTTATTATATGAAGATTAACGGTAGTACTAAAAATAAAAGTTATACACTTTAATACCTTTTCACAGAATTGTGAATCAATAATATTTGTTCAGCTCCTAAATTTGATTGCTGTATAACAGAACGAACATCTTCAGTGAACAACAGAGACTGTTGTAAAGCAGCTTGTTGTTCAACAACATTTTTGGGTTCTGAGCTTTCTAATTTAGACACTTTTTTCCCAAAAGCACGATTTGAATTTGGAAGAGAACGAAGAAGACATGTCAACAGAGATTCTCCCTGAGAATGTTCGTACATGTCATTAACTGCCCTGCTTTCTTCCGAATTTGATGCGAATCCCAGAGCCTCCAATATGTCAAAAACATCTCTTTCATGAAAGCCAGGAAATACATCATCTTGTACTCCATAATCTACCCCAGAGGTAGAATTACTGACAGCAGTTGAAAATTCTGGCAAATTTCTTAATAAAGGCACTTCACTGGTAAAAACTGACAAAGTATAATGGCATTGTTGTCGTAATAAAAATTCGGCCACTAATAAATTAATGGCTTGAAGTTTGGGGGATCCAGCCTGATGGAAAACGCCCGCAGAATGAATATTGAGGGATGTATCCCTCAAAGCCACTATCATCTGATGTCGTAGGTGTGCTTGAAGATCGGACAAGAGTCCTCGATCTTGGAACCTGAAAATTTAAATATTCTCAAAATAATTCCTATCTAATATTTTCACCCAAAAAGTAATGGCACACTCATCTTTAAAACTGCTACCACTTTGGGGTTAGAACTTACCAATTAAGGAGCTGCTTTTGAAATTCATCAGCAGATAATCCATTGTGGCTTGTATCTTTGGATGTTAATGGTTTACGGGCCATGGCTGGATCCTGGCATTATGGTTAACTACATCCTTGTTTGATGAACATGCTAAAATTATTCCACGATCATGTCCGTATTTTTAAACGGTAGCACCAAAATTTTGTTTACGCGTTGAACTCACAGAATGCTCTAGCATGTGCTGCACTCTGTTATTAGTACCTATCTATGGACGATTCGATTCTGTTTTTAATCACAAAAGACCAAATAATTGGAATTTAGTGAAAGAATATTTACTACTAATTTGAAAACAAGAATATGAACATTCAAAAATCAACTTTTCTTCGAATGAAATGTCGACACATATCAAAAGTTGTAATTCATATTTATAATTGTGTAGGAAGAAGATGGACTGTCCCTGTGGCGCAGAGGATAGCGCGTTGGACTTCTAATCCAAAGGTCGTGGGTTCGATCCCCACCAGGGATGCTTCAATTTTTGTTTTCGTTCAATGGTTCTCATTCATTTTAGAGCATTCATTGCATAGCATTAATTTTAGAATAAATGCACTGTGTACAATTAAGGAATATTCTGTCAGCATATTCTTCTCATACATTCGTGAACTGATGTTGAAAATATAACTTATAAAGGTGTATTGATTGGTGAATTAAAAAAAAGTATCTTAATCAGAAATTAATCTTAATATTATTAAAATTATAGTTATTAAAAATTCCCCCTCTTTAAATAAAAATAAATTTGTACTGTAAAATTAATTTAAAATTAATTTTTAATACAAAATTAAATACCATTTATTAAATTTTTAGTGTATATTTCAAAATTCAAAATTTATTGCTTGTTTATCCTTGAAAATAGATTGATTTTATTACATGGGATTTTTTTTTCTCCCTTTTAAAAATTCAAAATTTAAGTAGTATATGACTTAGTGTAGGGATCACAGAATTTTGAAAATGTGCACACAATTCACTTTTCCCCATAGCACGTCATACGCAGTTTTTAACTGTTTTTTTGACGTAAAATAATATAAATAAAAAAAACCATTAAATGTAGAATTACATTTTCTCTGAAATTAGTCATATATAAATATCACATATATAGTTAACTTATTTGTATTAAAAGTAAACAGTTTAGAAAGAATATTTGATTTTAATAAATTTTTATGATTATTTTATTAATGAGCAATTTGCAGAAAATATTAACTATTGAGAAATCTGTGGGTCAGCAGGGCACTAAATCGAGGGAGCATTGATAGTGACCATGAACTGTTCTGTAAATCAAAAAGAACATGTGAAAGATCTTGCACTTTACCTCTTTTTCCACTCCCATCCAAACTAGATGATTGTCAAAATTTGAAGCAGTAAAAGCTGTCAATACCCACCACTCTCGAGAAATGTCATTGATGCAGTAAATAAACCGAAAAACAACTCTTCAATAAGTGCAAAAATTAAAGTAGGCATTTTACCCTTTTGAAAGTTATTCATATGTCTGCTTCTGGTAGGTGGTTCTGGAGAAAATAAATCATTGAAAATAAAATTTTCCCCACAACAATAACAACAACAACAACCTTACACAAGTCCATACATAATTGTTGCACAAATCTGCTAAACATATTCAGTCTCCTGAAATAATTGAATATCTTCCCCCCTAATTAGGGGTACACATGTTAGAAAAGCGATCTTTGAAGCGAGGAATTTCACCAAAAAGATGAGTAGGGTAAATGAGAAAGAAAATATTTGAGAAAAATGATAAAGCTGAGGCTTAATACCGGTGTAAGTTCTCTAAAAGAAGAAAAAGTTTAAAATTTTCTACATTAATTTCCCTGTATGTCTGAGATTTGTAAATAATCACATAATTTTGGTTGTTTGTAAATATTATAAACTATTTATTAAAACCCAAATATTGATACTTGAGAAAACAAACATTATCATAATTAGCATAGCAAAATTAAGTAATAAATTTCAGTCACCAAAGATATTGTTTTGGTAATATTTTATTATGTAGTTTAATGTTTTAAAAACAGCTAGATAGCTTTGCTTCAACTTGGAAAATAAACAACACTCTCAAGACATGCTACCTCATTTCCCTGGTAAAACTGTCATGTCAAACACATTGACACGTGACATTGACATTTTGACAAATGTTTACGCTAGTTCTCCCCAAAGACATAGATTCTCCCTGTAAATGGTTCCTTTTGAACTAAAATGCAGGAAATTTTATAGTGTAAAAGACCTGACTTGTTGTTGCAAACAGGGATTGTGCATTATGTTTCCCCTATTTTCTTCCCTTTTTTTAACCAAAGTTTGCTGTGGATAAAGCAGCAAAAGTTTACAACACTCCAAAAGGAATGAGAAAATCCCAATGACCATTGCCCTCAAACATTTTGAAAAGAGTTTATTTTCGTTCTCATTTACTCCACTTATCTTTTTGGCAAAATTCCCAAGGGTCATGGCCTTGTAGCTTATTGTAATAAAACATTTATTTCAGTTCAATCCTTGCTTTTTTCATTTTTTAATCTGTCAATTTAGGAAAATGTTTTACATTTATGAAAGCAGCTCTTCATGTCTTCTGAAAATACCGAACTAGTGCTGCTGCAACTGTGCAAAAACTTTCTTGAATTGAAATAATGCAATTTTTCAATTTTCAAAACTTCAGAGAGTACAATGAAAATGAGACTTATGCCACTCTTTAAAACATTCCTTGTTCTACCCGGGAAAAAAATCGAAGAAAAAATTTGGAGCAGTTTTTGAGAAAATATTTCTTTTACAATTTTCATTAACTTCAAGTACAAATTTTTCTTTTTTTAAAACAAATGTTACATGACTTTTTACTTTCTCATATATGGACGTATATACAGAGTAATACACGAAGAACAGAAATTTTTATGTAATGCTGCGGAACATCGATTTCGAGATTTCAACGGAAATACACGTTTTGGAGTCCACTGATACTTTTTTTTTTTTTTTTTTTTTTTTATAAACATCCAACCGTCTGTCCGACCGACTGTCCGTCCGACCGACCACCGTCTGTCCGTCCATTCTTCTGTCTGTCCGTTTATTCGTCTGTGAACACTACTATAAGCTTATAGCTCGCAGAACTAATATATGCCATCGTGCATCTTGATTTCTGTATTTGGAGCACATGACTTTTACTGAATATCAAGATTTTATTTTATCCATAAAATAATTACTTCACTTATATTTATTTTTTTACAATCAACTGCCTTTTTTGTATCCCGCTTTTATAATTAATGTACTTTTTACTTAAATATTATAATCTAATATTTTAATAACTACCCCGTTTCTACATGACAAACTCCACATACCGATGATTTTACGTGTGTTTTGGCTGAGCAAATTGTGATCACTTGCGAAACCCATGTTAATGTTCTAGGGAACCCTAGAGTTCCGCAGAATACAGATGGAAGACCTGTTAGATGAAGTAATTTACATCATAAAATAATCTATTAAGATACCCATTAAGCCCCAAGAAGATTTACTAGGATGTAGAAAATTATTGCTATTCGTCGGAAGCAAAACGCGGTTAAAAATAGTAAAAGAGCGTTAAAACATAAAAAGAAAAGTCCTGACTGCAAAATCAAAACAGGACCGTTATACCATTAAGGGGACCTATGACTGAAATTTTGCGATTTTCTTAAAAAAAAATTGATTTTTTTATTATTTGTGTATACAATAGTCCTATTCTTTCTCTATTAGAAAATAGTTTAATTTTTGTGTTCCGCCATCTTTAAAGGCCGTACGAACGTTTTAAAGTCCTGGCCGCGCTGGATTTTAACCAGCTGGGCCACGCCCACTAATAAGGAGTAACAGAGTAGACTCCAGGCCGTGTATCAGGCCGCACTAAATTCCCAATATGGCAGTTTGAAAGATTTCCTGTCGGAATAGCCAACTTATTAAACTATAACTCTGATCAAGTCTCTCGCTTTTGTTTTGTTTGTTGTCTCATTCACAATCCTCGCGCGGTCTCGAGTCTTGTCCACTGTTCAATAATACATGTTTCGTTTTTCGGTAGAATTAAAAAGAGATGTTCATCTATAAACGAATATTAACTCTGTGAATAATTATTAAGTTAATTAAGAATTATCATTATCAACTATTGCGAGCTTAAGAAGTGTTAAAAAGTGTCAAGTGCAAATGAAAAATACAACCTCAAAAGTTATCTGCGGTCATACTTCTATGTTATTAATGCTTTTGAGATGTGTGTCAACAGTTCCTTCACGTTTTGAAGTGGTAGTAATGAGTTTTATTGAACGCAAATAAATACCACAATTATTGAAGTTAATTAACGTGATATACATGGTAGTTTTTAAGTGATCTAATGAAATGTTCCTAATAGTCCAGTTATGTCAATCAATGCAAATACATCCATTTAATTTATCTGTTCAATTATTCATTAGTTTTTAAAAGTAAGTTCAAAAAAATAATGAAAATCATCATTAGTGTAAGTAAGTTTTCAATAACTTATCCATTGTTACCAGAGACAGTCTTTGAAAACGTGTTATCTTCAAAGGTTCAGTATTAAGTATAGACCCAGATGTTGTTAGGCTTACCATTATTTTCCAGTTATAATTAAAATGAATTCAGAAAAATAATAATAAATATAATATAATTAATTTAAAACAAGAAATACTAAAGAGACACTTAACAACAAATAATGAACCACTATAACTATTTCAATTCACTTTATTATTATTACTAAAGAAAACAATTGGAAAATATTAAATAAAACTCAAAAACGCCTAGTACTACTAAATAAATAAATTGAACGATAAAACGCAAAGAGCGAAGAGCACCAAAACACAAAATGCAAATCTTTAGCAACACTCGTAAACTAACACAATTTCACTTGGATGGCTTTGAATGTTGGCGGTATCTACGGAAGTAGTCATTGTTTCATTGCAAACTTAAATTTTAAAAAATGTCCCTACCGCTTGAAGGTAATATATTCAGGGTATTTGTGTGACGGTTGGCAACAACTTTAGCCAACATAAAACGAATCGAAACTACCCTAAATCGAGTATAAATGTATGTTCTCATCCGACAGTGACATTTTTCAAAAGTTGTCCCGTTAGTTCGGCTTTTTAGCTGGCCAGCAGTCTACCAGCTTTCTTTTTTATATTGGTTTCTTTATTTTGAATCCGGCGCTTAGTTTAGGCAGAATGGCTTATACGCATTATCGTTTTCAACTGTTTACTACGTATTCAACATAAAAACTAAGCACAAAAGGAAGTTTACTTCTTTCGTCACAGATAAGACTATCTGAAATACTATATACCATCTGGAAAATAGACTGTAATATTTTGAAGTTTGTTTGAATGATATTTTAAGTATTTATTTTGAAAATGGAAGATGAATTATCTGTGTTTTGTTTCACATAGTTTCCATGTGTGTTTGTTTACATTCGCTACTGTTTTGCTGCCTGTGTGTACCTCGTGTTTTGTGTTTCTAAATAGTTTTGAGTAGTTCGAGGTTTTATTTCGATTCTAATCATCAGAATGGAGATGGCACGAAGTAAACGTAGAATTTCCAAAAAGCGTCCTTCAAAAAGAAGTCAAGTAGGAAAGCTGAATTATGCAAAAAGGAAGATCGACGAAGCAGAGTTGCAACAACCTGTTGAACCATCTTCATGTGACACTGAAGATAATACATCAGGTTGCATTTCCAGCAATTCTCTTCTAGCAGAGGAAGATAAATCTGCTACTGAGAAGAAACTGGACGCATTTTCTCACTTTATGCCTGGCCATGAAGTGTGTGAAAATGATATTTTGCATGATGCTAATTACATATTAGTGCATGCCAGTGTGTGGAAAGACATAACAAAAAATGTGTCATGTTCTGAATGTCATCGCAAACCGTTGTGGTGGAATTTAGGAAAGTCATGGATTTTCCACTAAAATAGTGGTAAAATGCAAAACTTGTGACTATGTGATGGCAAATACTTATTCTTCTCCATGTGTGAAAAATGAAACTTCACAACGACCTCCTTTCCATGTGAATAAGTGCATAGTAGAGGCCTTTGGAAATTTAGGTAAAGGACATAGTGCCATAGTTAAATTTTCTGAAAGCATGGGCATGCATAGTTTTGGATCACGGCCTTATGCAAATCATATGCAAAGTTTGATTGAAGAAGGAAGAATAATAAAAAAATCAGCTCTTTCTATGTCTGAAGAAGCTGTAAGAAAGGCCACGCGGTAGGAGAAAAAGAAATTCTTGATTTAGCTGTCTCTTATGATGCTTCATGGCATAAACGAGGCCACACGTCTAATTATGGTGTTGGTTTTGTAATTGATGTAGAAACAGGAATTGTACTAGACTATGAAGTGCTTTCCAAATTTTGTGGCGAGTGCAAGTCTGCTGAAAAAAGTTTGGGGAAAGAATCCCCTGAATTTAATATTTGGTATGAAGGCCATAAAACTTTATGCCAGAAAAATTATAGTGGTTCTTCCCAATGCAATGGAAAAGGATATTGGAGAAATCCTTTGGAAGAGATCATTGAGAGAGAAAGGGAAAGCGTTACACTGTAATGCTGTCAGATGGAGATGCTAAGACTCACACATCTCAATGCTATTGAAGTTTATGGGTCTAACACTCCAATAGAAAAGAGGAATGTGTCAATCATGTGGCCAAAAGATTAGGAAGTGGGCTACGAAATGTTGTGAAAGAATGGCGATCCAAAGGTGTGACATTAGGAGGGCGTAAAGAAGGCAGCCTCAAAGAGACCACAATTAATAAACTCACTCATTATTACAGGCATGCTATTGTTAATAATGCTCCTGATGTTGCAAAAATGAAGAGAGCAATTTATGCCACACTCAGACATTGCATGTCCACTGATGACAATCCTCAGCATTCAACATGCCCAAAAGGAAAAGACTCTTGGTGTTTTTTCAATCGACAGACTGCTGATGGTGTAGTGCCTGAAGCAGTAATATTATTTAATATGGGATGGTCAAAAAATTAGAAAAAAAATTACCTGTATACTCAAAATTCAAATGAGTCACTTCATAGTGTAGTATGGAGCTATTGCCCCAAAGAAACTTTTATTTCTAAAAATAAATTAGAATTAGGAGTGCTTAGAGCAGTAATGAGATTTAATATGGGATGCTCAAAACATTAGAAACAATGAAGAAAATTAGGGAAGAACATGTAACATTATGTACATTGATTGTCAGTGAGCAGCGAGATTACAGCCGTTGCACACAAAGCATAAAAAGGAAAAGAGAGGAAGAAAAGAAAGATTCAAAAGTTCCAGAAAATATCAGAAGAAGAGAAGAAGAAGAAATCTGAGGGACATACATATGGTGCAGGCATGTTTTGAGGTATGTATATATCCTAAAATCTTTAAATGCTGTTTTCTCAGGTTTCAATTTTCAAGCATTTTCATGCAATTAAAATGTTCCTTGCAGTACAATTTTCACCAGATTGTAATGAAACTTTCAGGAAATATGGTAAAATAAAAGTGTAAAAAAATGTACTAATGCAGATTTTTGTCAGGAGTCTAGGAATATAGTATATAGGGAATTGAAACTGAAGATGAATTTCTAATTTCCGAAAATTAGATTTATGGTTTTGAAAAAATTGTAACATTCAAAACACTTATGAAAAAGCAAAGTGTTTTAGTACAAGTTGTTTAAACATATGTATGGATGCTGTTAAAAAAGTTTTGGGAAGAAAATATAAAAATTGTTGTACAAGGAGCTTTTTTGTTTTGCGGTAAAAACTTTACAATTATATTAATAACAAAAAATAATTAACATACATTGTTCAAACTTTGCACAGTACATTATATTATATTCATAATATCACTGTAAAAATTTGGTGAATGTAGGTTCAAAAGTGTAGAAGTTGAAAAATTCAGTCATAGGTCCCCTTAAATTTCTTTCACGTAAAGGAAACATATGCATTTTGGGGAAACTGATGCACTAAGGAAATGTGGTGTAGTGTAGATTTTATCAAATCGTTCTTTTCAACGTCGAAGAAAAATCTAGAGCTGTCCGCGGAGGTAGGCGAACGGCGCTGCACTGCAGATACCTATGTTATTGTATCTGGCCGATAATGTCGCCTTCTGATCTTCACAATTCATAAACATCCTCTTAAATTTGTGTGTCTGTTGAATGAGTTTAAAATCCCTTTAACATCATTTTACCCTTACAACGTAATCGTGGTATCAATCTAGACAAGATTAGAATGATAATAATAATAATAACAACAATAATAACAATAACGTTAGATGCTCAATTCTATATTTTTCAGCCCAATAAGTTGTATCGGAGTAATAGTAGATTACAGCAAAGATGCGAAGTGATAGTTTTCGATTCTTAAAACACTTTATGTTTATTTGCAAGTAAAATACTTTCTTTCAAATTCGCGTAATTCATGGAGTAACTTCTTCAGTGTTCATAAGTATCTATTGGTTTCCACGCAGTTGGTTTCAGGAATTTTGGTTTGTTTACAGATGGCCTTGAAAGACTGATCCCGTAAACTAAATTTTAACGAATTATTGAAGCAATGTGGGCGATGTTTGGTTAACCAAATTTAACAATGTCTGAGGACATCAACCTAACGAGATATTTTATAAGTGGAGCATTTGGTGGTGTGTGTTCGGTTACAGTTGGTCATCCCTTTGACACAATTAAAGTGAGAATGCAAACTATGCCCAAAGTACGACCCGGAGAGCAACCACTTTACACCGGAACTGTGCATTGTATGAAGAAAACAATAGCGACAGAAGGATTTCGAGGACTTTTTAAAGGTATGGGGGCACGAATCGGGGTAGTAGTACCAATATTCGCTATAAGATTTTTTTCATTTGGCTTTGCCAAAAAGGTGATGGCAGAATCGTCTGATCATGAACTGACGCCACTTCAGCTGTTTGCGGCAGGAGCTTTCTCAGGAGTGTTCACTACAATTGCAATGACTCCAGGAGAGAGAATCAAGTGCATACTTCAAACACAGGGAATGACAAAAGGTCCTCCTAAATACAGCGGCCCGTCTGATGTTGTCAAGAAACTCTACAAAAGTGGTGGAATACGGAGCGTATACAAAGGGGCGGGTGCAACGCTGTTACGTGACACCCCGGCAACGGGAATGTTCCTCATGTCGTACGAGTGGCTGAAAAGGACCATTTCACACAAAAATAACCCGGATTCTCCTGGAGGAATGGAGTTTACTAGTACCTTGATGGCCGGAGGACTGGCCGGCTTTGGGTACTGGTTCATGGCACTTCCCGCCGACGTCGTTAAAAGTAGAGTGCAATCCTCCGATACGGGGTTGTATCCCAAGGGTGTGAGGGATGCCTTGCCTGAGTTACTAAGGGAGGAAGGTGTCCGTGGTTTGTATAAAGGGCTTTCCGTCGTTTTGTTAAGGGCGTTTCCTGCCAACGCGGCGTGCTTCATAGGTTATGAATGTATGATGCATGTGCCGAGAGTACTGGTTTCAGAGCTATGAATCTTTTATTTTATGAAATGGTTTTAGAATTGTATGTACCTTTTTTTAAGTCCTTACGTAAATGTATAATATCTTTTAATAAAATAGGTTAACAAACTCTCAATGGAGTGCGACATAATTCTTTCTACTTTCCATAATGTGGATCTAGCATCACTTGTTCCTTAGACCAACTCACAATAACAGACGCTTGGTAGGTAGCATAATGTTACCGACAGCTAAACGAAGGATTGTTGCTTCAAGAACATCGGCGGTTTGAAACTGCGTTTGGGGACATTTATTGCGTCTGAGTGATATTAACTACTATATCAACCAAGAAGTCGTGAACTTTTTTTCATTATGTCATCAACATTTAGTGGCGTCTGTTAAGGCTATCTAAAAAAGGACCAAACTAAATTAATACTACAATAAAAACATCGAATATAAAAAAGATATTGACATGGAAAAATTAATTAACGTTGATTATTACGTGATGGAGTCGCTATTTTTTGGGTTGCATATAAATTCCCCCAAAAATTGAATAGTTTCGATTTAGTAATAATGTCATTCCATGTCAAGTGGTTTAAATTTGGGGGATTGTCCCTCGCAACCATCTTGGATTTTACAAAAGATTCCATCACTGCTATGTAATAATAACATTTTTTGTTTGTTTTTTAAAATAATTAGAATTTGGGGATGACCGTTTTTCGTCCAAAACCTAAAACATACTGTATATTACATTAAATAGGTGAAATATTAATAAGTTTTCATTTATAAATTAAAATAGACCTTATTTAAGTCTCAGATTAAATGGATATGAATATTTGTGTTACTGGAATAGTATCAATAATTAACACAAGCAAAATAATTAATACATGTTAAATCTAATTCTAATCTTCTAACCTAATTCTAATCTAATCTTCTAACTGTCAGTTGAAAAGTCCATTAGTGCATGGTTACAATTTTATATGGTAGAAAACTAGAATGTAGAGTCAGAAACCCTCTTCTGGATGATGATAATCTGTACAGGGTCACAAACAAATTTCTTCATAGAATGACAAGAACTCATTTGAGATGTATTGCAGAACTTTTTTATGTCCGCAATTTTCGTGCTATTTATGGCAACTTTTTTCAGTTGGGGTAGTGTAGGTGGAGTAGTGGTAGTGGTAGTGGTAGGTGGAGTGGTGGTAGTGGTAGTGGAGGCACTTTCAGGTTTTGTACAGAGCAAATATAAATTTACACAATCCATCAATGAAATGAGATACTTCCACTTCACCAGGTGTCGAACTTTTGTAAGTAAAACTGCTGTCATTTGATACCTGAAATCGCTGATCCTCATTTCTTGTTTTTCCATTGGAGCATTTTGATAACACAGTATTTTTCAGTTTATTCAAAGAACAGGTCATCTCCAGGATATGCATGTTCTCGAACTCGACAGAGATTACTATGCTCAGAATATTAAAAATCCAGTACAAATACGGATATGTGACCTGTTTTCAGTCTAAACTCTTCGCCTATATTTGCGGAGCTGGAAAATAAACGAATCTCAATTTGGTAAAAAAAATTGAGATGATTGGTTTCCGGACTCATCAATTCAATTTTAGACAGTTTCGGGCAGTGCGGCAACTATTCAGAATATCAGGCTTTTATATTAATCTCAAGTGTCTTGGAGGGATATCAATTTTCTGAAAATTTTCACTGACATGATGTTATATTAGAATGGCACTGAAGATAACGAATGAGAGAAAGAATATATGGCCAGCTTCCATATTTCTGTAATTTCATATGCTAGATCGTATTTATTTTTTCAGTGACTTATGTTCCTGTTGGAAGGGCCACAAAATCAACAAGAAATATAGATTTTGGCTTCGTGAAAGTTATTACAAGATCTGATCTGTTGTGACCCACAGTCCATCAAAATTGTGCGATCGAAATAAACTCTGACCTTTTCATTTTCCAATACAAGTTCATGTGCAGTAATGGGTATGATATTCACTAAATTAGACTTGATGGCAGTTTGTTGGGGTGTAATAAAAGCGATTTGGTTATGGCGCGTTGTTTAATCTGTATATGCTAGAGTTGCACCTTTTGAAAGGATACGATCTATGTTTTCCGTGAACATGTTACATCTGGGGCATTTACCAGACTGAACTTTACGATATTTTTGAACTTATTTCCTGTGGTTTTGGGTGGAAATAACTTCATCTTAAATGGCTAACATAAAGCCCTGAGTTTCACCATGTAAATCTCCATCTGCTCACCATTTTACAGCGGCTGAGAAGTCTGTTTGGATCGTGCAAGGTATTTTAGATTTTACCGTGAATTTATTTTCATATGAATTTCTTTGGTTTTTATTTTTGAAAGGTACGTATTTCAGGTGAGTGCTGGTATATATGTAAAGGGGTTTGATTTCTTGAAGGAGTATTCTCGGAGGGAAGTGATTTGTTTTGAATGTAGATCCTGGTTTTTAGTTAAGGCCCTCCCTCCTCCGCTTCCAGACAGTGTAGACCTTGAGCGATACTAGATTTTGGGCGGTGCTTTTTTACTTTCTCACCCTTTCGAAGAGAATGTATTGTAATCGTCCGCCGAAAAACAGCGAATTTTCGACAGAAAAATTCTTCGGGTATATCTGGCTCTGGCAACGAAAAAGCGGATAAATCCTGTTAATATATATTATTTTATAAAATATTAATATCGTTTAAACAATATTAATTTCTTCCAAAACCTCTTCCTGCCAGTGTTGAAGCCAAAATCCATGTATTGTTAAGTCCTTGATACCCAAAAATTGATTAATGGCTAAACGACTATGTCTGTCTGTGGTTAACGCTTGGGCGTACACCGTTTAGCCGATTTTGTCCAAAATTGATACTCTGCGATAGATCTGAACAAACTCAAGGCTGTGGGAGTTACGTATATTTTGATTTTTGAGAGTAATTTACATGCAACTTCAAAAAATTTTGAAAATTTTCTCAAAAACAGCTATATATTTTTTTTTATTAAACTTGTCCTCAGCGTAAAAGGCTCTTAGCAGAATGGTACAGGTTTCATGTTCTTTGAAATACTATAAACACATTTTTTGTATACCAAAATTATAAACTGTTATATCCACAAAACACTGTGTTTGTAAAACATTCTTTTATTGTCATTTATGTACAAGGCAAATTCTCTAGTTAACATATTCTCTTAGTTAACATGTTCCCTTTGGTACGCCCTTCCTGCTGGTGTCCCGTCTTGGGACGCTGCGTCGATCCTTGTACCAGGCTCCGGGCCCGCGCCTCTCCTTAGGCCGGGCGTCACGCCGTCTCCCTACGGCGTAGATGCAGAGGGGCGGTCGGTTCACCGCCACTCGGCCCGCGCCTCTCCTAGGCCGGGCGTCACGCCGTCTCCCTACGGCGTAGATGCAGAGGGGCGGTCGGTTCACCGTCCCTCGGCCCGCGCCTCTCCTTAGGCCGGGCTTCACGCCGTCTCCTACGGCGTAGATGCAGAGGGCGGTCGGTTCACCGCCACTCGGCCCGCACCTCTCCTTAGGCCGGGCGTCACGCCGTCTCCCTACGGCGTAGAGGCAAAGGGGCGGTCGGTTCCCCGCCACTGCCTCTGGCTGCTCCGTGTGCGCACCTCCGCCACTGTTCCCACTCACTGACTGGATCTCGACTGTCGACTCTCTGCGAGGGGGCTCGCTTTATACCCCCTAGGGGGCCCCGGCTCGCCGGCTGGGCCCGCCGCCCAGGGTGGCGGCGAGTCTCCGCACGCTCATCTTGGCGTGACGGCCCGCGCGCTTCCCGCCTTTAGGAGGCTCGGTGGCGGGACTTACAAAAGCGCTCGGGCGGTCACAACATAAACGACATTTTCTGTTGCAAGAAATCGTTCATGAAAAGGTCTTTTACGGTACAAATGATGACGTATTATATTTTACGGCACGAATAATTGCGTCATTACACATTCAGTCAATCGCAACGAAAGAAGCTTGGGGTGGTAACGGTAAACGGAACAGCCAACCGCCGTTTTCTCGCACAGATAACAAAAACCCGAGACGTCAAAAGAAACTTGTTTCGCAATATTAAGTTTGATTCCCTTAAAAAATTATAATGCTGTTAAACAAAAAAATAGCGTATGTAACTCGTTTATATTGTTGCTTTATTGCATTCGTGCAAATGTGAAAACTGGTCCCTAACGTCGCTCGTTTTCGAAACATGTACTCATGCAATAAAGTTTTTAACATTATAAACTAATTGCATAAATTACTATTTGAACTTTTCTCATATTATTAATGGGAGACAACAGCTCAGTAGCGAACCTAGCGACGTGACCCATGAAAATCGGTGATAAATGCACACACACACACAAACACACACACACACGCACACACACACGCCCACACGCCCACACACCCACACCCACACACCCACCCACACACACACCCACACACACATACACCCTCACCCACACACATACACCCCACACCACACACACACACACACCCCACACACACCCCACCACCCACACACACACACACACACACCCCACACACACCCCACACACACACACACACACACACACACCACACCACACCCACCCCACACCCACACATCACACACCCACACACACCCACACCCACACACACCCACACACCCACCCACACACACCCCCACACACACATACACCCTCACCCATCCACACCCACACCACACCACACCACACACACACACACACACCACACACCACACACCACACACACACACACACACACATACCACACCACACAATATCTTTTGAACCGCTTTGCGCAACGTAAGTAAACATAATCGTGAGTAAACTAAAAATATTTCAATCTTGTTCACTTCGAACTTGTATAGAACGATTTTCCTTAGGATGAGCCAAAGTGACAGCTAGTGCTGGCAACATAACGGAAGGTTCTGTGGTCATTGTGCCCTCGAGCCCATTAGACCCTCCTCCATGCATTCGTTCGTTTGCATTTGGCTAATTTGCAAATGGCTTCGACGCTTCCTTTTGTAATGTCCTCGCCCGACAAAAATATAGTGTGCCACGAGAAATAGTTGAAATTAGGAAGTGCAGTGTCATGTGCTCATCTGTAAAAATTCTTTTTTTCTTTATATATTCAATTGAATTTACTTTTTGTGTGATAAATATTATGTTTACTTTAAAACCAATACTTGAATGCGAAATGAGTGCCGATGCACATAGTTCCGGCCTTTGTGCTGTTGTGTGGCGAGCTGTGATTGAGAGCTTTCTATTTATATTTTTTGCAGCTTTCTTTTACTGATTGTGAGATAATATTAAGAGAGTTTCCACATACGAAATTCAATTTAAATATTTTCCGGACTCGCGTACGTGCATATACCTCAACGAAACTCCTCGACTTCTGAATAGGGACGTTTTCACAGGTGCCAAAACCGAACACTTTACGAAGAGGCGAGGCTGAACAGCTGTCGTGGCGGAGGGCTACTTCTCTGAATTACATGCGATGTTCAACTTCTTACGCGAACTGTTACTTTGGCTCATCCTTAGGAAAATCGTTCTATAATCCAATGCCATCTTGAATAATTCTTTTCAGAGCTTTCCAACGCTCTGCATAAGGCGTTGTTGTAATCACAAGGATTAAGACAGGTCCGCCCACTAGGGACGCTAGCTTCAAAAGTCTCGTTATTTCGCAGTGTCATGAATACATGACACTCCGCGACAAATGCCTCTATAGTATTTGATTATGTTACTTGTGAAAGAATATTTATAGATAATTTTTGTTACACAATAATTTTTGTAATACAAAAGAAATAGTACCCACACACGAGGGCAATGGTTACTATGTATTATGTAGTGATAAAACGAGTGTGAAAAAAAGTTTGTGATAAACGATCACTGAATTTAATTAATGTAGTATACTTTTAAATAGAAACGAAATATATCAGTTCATCGCTTCCGGAAAACACGAGGACTCTTCGTCGTTCGGATGGCTAATGCTGTGGTGGCGCCACTGCAGCCGATCCGGCAGGGCCGGCAAGGAAAAGTCCTCTTCTTTTGTGAGGAACAATCTCGTTTCGAAAGAGCTTCCTGAAATAGTTGACAGGCGCTTCGCGGCGCAAAGGAAGGAGGTCGCCTGCGTTGTCTGACAGGTCTCAGCTGCTGCCACAGCAACGCGCCCGCCTCGCCGCTGCCCTCCGGCCCGTCCCCGCTCCTCACCACTCAGCCCACACAGGTTGGTTGGTTGGTTGTTAGCGATTCCGGGCGCAGCAAGGCGCTCATTAGTCCCGTAAGTGTAGTGCATGCTTTTCCTCAGGAAATTGCAGTGGTCTTCTCCCGCTGGATGGCTTGATTTGATTTTTTCGTGTTTCCGGGCGCGTCAACTGCTTTGGTCATTAGTCCCGTTAGTGTAATGCATGTTGTTTTCTCGGGATATGTGCAGTGATCTTTCCCCGCTGAATGGCGAGATCCGGCGCCGATCTACCGTCGGCTAGTGGAGTTTCCCCCTAACCAGGACTCTCCCACCAGCGGGGCACCGCCCCAGCCGAGACAAGCTCTAAGCTCCCGACCGGTCTCCCGGAATATGTGGTAGTGTGGTGCATGTTAGTGTAAGTGTGTGTGTAAGAGAGAGGATAGGACAAGGAAGAGGAAGGACAGATCGCGCGCGGTCCGTGGCCCGTTTGGTAGGGTACTGCTCCAGCATTCGCCTGGTGTTGATCGGAGAATCCACTGAAAACTACCTACCAGAGCAGCCGGCCGCTAGAATTCTCCTCCAAACAGCGACTGAATTCGACCTAGCTGAAAAGCTAGTGTCGAAAATCCTGCCGCCGTCAGGACTCGAACCTAGGACCTCCCGGTCAGAGGCGCTGCAGCGACATCAGTTGATGCACTGAGCTACCGGTCCCGGTCCGCTGGATGGCGAGATCCGGCGCCGACCTACCGTCGGCTAGTGGTGTTTCCCCTAACCAGGACTCTCCCACCAGCGGGGCACCGCCCCAGCCGGGACAAGCTCTAAGCTCCCGACCGGTCTCTCGGAATATGTTGCAGTGTAGTGCACGTTAGTGTGATCAGATCACATGGCGCCGACCGCCTTTTCGTCTGCATCTTGACCAGGGATCAGTACTGTTGATATCGGATTGTAAAATACAGTCGACTCCGGTTATAATGAAGTCAGATGTTGTGAACCCTCGGTTAGAGTGAACTTAAGTCACTGGTCACTATTTCACTTGCATTAGAAATAAGCACAAGAAGATTCGCTTATAGTGAACCTGAACCTCGGCTTCAGTGAACGGAGGAAACACAACGTTTTGGAAATGAATTCCCTCCTGGACAAGAATATTACGTCCCAGTGCCACAAATTCCAAGACTTGACAGATTAAAAAAAAAAGGTCGGCCATAGGTCATAATTGAAGAAGTCTCCCCTGAGGTGCAGGTAGTGGACTCGGCATAGGGACCTAACTGATGACCTTATGCCACGCAGTTTCACAGAGGAAACAAATGCGGTGTCCTGCGTGGGCTACAACTGGCAGCGGCCACGCGCGATCGCTTGCTTGAGTTTCAGTCTTGGGTGTTACTTGATATTCCGCGGTACAAAGCGCGTTGAGTTCTACGTAGGCGACAGGAAGCACGCGACTGCCACAGCCTGGCGATATCCGCCGCTCCGCGCGGGAAAGCGATCAGTTTCATTAGCCGCTTGCTCCATCCCGCCACAGAAAGCATCTCGTGCGTTATTTGGCTAGTCGGGCGAATGGCTAGTCGGGCGTTCGGTCTTGGGTGTTACTTGATATTCCGCGGTACAAAGCGCGTTGAGTTCTACGTAGGCGACAGGAAGCACGCGACTGCCACAGCCTGGCGATATCCGCCGCTCCGCGCGGGAAAGCGATCAGCTTCATTAGCCGCTTGCTCCATCCCGCCACAGAAAGCATCTCGTGCGTTATTTGGCTAGTCGGGCGAATGGCTAGTCGGGCGTTCGGTCTTGGGTGTTACTTGATATTCCGCGGTACAAAGCGCGTTGAGTTCTACGTAGGCGACAGGCAGCACGCGACTGCCACAGCCTGGCGATATCCGCCGCGCGGGAAAGCGATCGGTTTTTTTTTTTTATTTGTTGCGTCGCTGTTGACGCAACGCGTCTCTTTACCCCTTGTTGGGCGTTGAGCGCATTCTTTGGAGTAATCCTCCGTTACTCAGTAATTACTATATTAGTCAGGTCTCTTCACGTCGCAGTCAGTCAGTGCCTTTTATCCCTTCGGCCAGGGGCTCGACGCCGTTAGATCCCGGGGTTCCTGGCCGGTCACCCAACCAGGAACCCGCGAGTCTCGAATTCGCTTAATCTTCGTGACTTCACGGAGCGTAATAAACGAATTCGGCTAGCGGAGCAGGCATGTTGCAGTTTCATTAGTCTTTTCCGCCATCCCGCGTCCTTCATACAGGATTGGGGTCTGGCCAAGCAGATTGCCAATACTGTGGACATAAGAGACGACGCTCACCATACATTCTTTGGATGTGACAGGTGTAGGAAAAGCGTACCAGACTGGAGACAGAATAGGCCCAATACAGCCCCACAAATTTGATTGCTTTCATGCTAAAATCGAGCAGTCATGGACAGCCGTGGCAATGTATGCGGGAGTCCTACCAAAAGAAGAAAGAAAGCGACATATAATGACCGCATAACTGGGGCGCGCGGCATTGATAAGAGAAACAAAAACGAAGAACTAATAAATAGACAACGAAGAACAAGGCTTCAAAGAGAGCCAAATTGGGCCTCCGCCCTGAAAAAATACTGAATTTCGTACCAGGACGGAAACTAGAGAGGATTACGAGGTTCGTGATTTTTAATGGGTGCTAGGCTCACACTACCCAAGAGCACCAGCTCTTCGGGTGTCTGAGATTTTCCACAGTATCCTCTCAAAAAAAAACTACTACTACTACTACTGCTACTGCTACTGCTGCTGCTACTGCTACTGCTACTGCTACTGCTACTGCTACTGCTACTGCTACTGCTGCTACTGCTACTGCTACTGCTGCACTACTGCTACTGCTACTGCTACTGCTACTGCTACTGCTACTGCTGCTACTGCTGCTGCTAGCTGCTGCTGCTGCTCCTGCTGCTGCTGCTGCTCCTGCTGCTGCTGCTGCTGCTGCTGTAACAGCAACTGCTGCTGCTGCTGCTGCTGCAGCTGCCAACAACGCTGCCAACTGCTGCCAACATAGCTGTGCTGCATGTGCTGCTGCTGCTGCTGCTGCTGCTGCTGCTGCCTTTGCTGCTCTGCTGCTGCTGCTGCTGCTGCTGCTGCTGCTTGCTGCTGGCTGTGCTGCTGCTGCTGCTGGCTGCTGCTGCTGTGCTGCTGCTGCTGTAACACTTGCTGCTTAACAGCAGCTGCTTTCTGCTGATGCTGCTGATGCTGCTGATGCTGCTGCTGCTGCTGCTGCTGCTGCTGCTGCTACTACTGCTACTACTACTACTACTACTACTACTAAACAACAACAACAACAACATGCGATCAGAAGATATTTTCCAGACAACTCAAGTTCAAGAATGTTGCCCGGAAACAGTTCTTAAAAGCTCCGAAATGGAAGAATATTGGAATAATATATGGAGCATTCCCAAGACCCATGATGATGGAGCTTATTGGATAGCAGAAGAGGAAGAGAAGTGTTGTGGTATACCACAAATGTGCTCGCCTAATACTACACGGAAAGATATCTTCAAAGATTCAATCAGGAAGGTACAGAATTAGAAAGCACCGGGTACCTGATCGAATAAGCTTTTTTGGTGGAAGTGTTTCCCATGTACTCCGCTGTCTTAGCCAGGTGGTTTCAAGCCCTCATTCGACGATCAGAGAAGTATCATTCCGGCGTCTTTTACTGGAGGTGTTACGTTTATGATAAGCAGATCTCACAATGCATGAAACAGGTAACCATCGACCCATCACTTGTCTCCCCAGTTTATAGGAATTTTGCGTTTATTTCTAGCTAGTATGCTGAATAACCATCTGAGAAAGCCAACAATCTTTACGGCACCAGAGCAAATGGATTTGTAGAAAGGGTGCTCAATGTTGCAAAGAATTGACCATTGGCCGATGATGTTGCGTCAATCAAACAACGCCATAACATTTCTGTTGGATGGATCGACTATACTCAATACCTCATTCTTGGCTTTTGTATGTCCATCTCTACCCGTTTGGTAGGGTACTGCTCCAGCATTCGCCTGGTGTTGATCGGAGAAACCACGGAAAAAAAACGATCAGAGCAGCTGGCCGCTAGAATTCTCCTCCAGACAGCGACTGAATTCGACCTAGCTGAAACGCTGGTGTGGAAAATCCTGCCGCCTTCAGAACTCGAACCTAGAACCTCCCGGTCAGAGGCGCTGCAGTGGCATCAGTTGATGCACTGAGCTACCGCTACCGGTCTTTAGCCTAGGAATAACGGGAATCTTAAATGAATATTTCCTCTAAGTGGCCTGCAGATAGTTCTCTACATCGGTGAGAACTGAGGCTGCAGTTTACACAGATAATACGGCAGTTGTGTACGGCCATACGAAAATGCAGAACGGGTCTTTCGAGTTGTGTATTACATAACATGTTTCAGTCTCTCATAGCTATAAAGCGGACAAAAACCCACGAGTTTCACTCTCAGTGTGCTCATTATGAAGAACGAGGTGTAGGTCGTCACATTTCGAAAGAAAAAGTTACCACTATAAGAAACGTTAGCTTCAGAGTCATTAGTTAAGAAGCTGCCCAAATTCCAGCTTCATAACTAAGAATTTGAACAGGTTCGTTTAGTATTTTATTTTGTATTCTTAAGGCTGAAGTGGGAATAAAATGAAGATTACGAATTCACTGGCAATTTATGGAACAAAATTTCAAAACGTTACTACAGATTGACAATTACTTTGGCATTACTGTTGTATTTATCAGTGGTGTTTATCTTTCCTCAATAAGAGCTTGAAATAACACTTCATACAGGCTGATCTTCCATCAAATCGTTATTTATACATTAAGAGTTCCTAATTATATTATATTTTTTCTCCCAAATTTAATATTTTTCGTTTTGCATCAAATAACAAGGTTTGTCACGGATCGTCGTCTAATCACGCCGACACTCAGCTATATGACATTTTAATAATGACAATAAAGGGCATATGAAATTATTACAATACACGATTAAAATACAAAAAGTGAATGTATGAAGCCTCAAGTGATTTTATTAATAAACAAAATGTATCCATTTTTTCATTACCAGGGACCGGACATAAAAGATTTTCTATCGAAAAATCGCTGTTTCCCAGTGCATGGTTACAATACTTTCTATATTTTTGAAGTAAGACGAGAAAAAATTTAAAACGCATCAGTGTGCGACAGATGGTGTGAACTGATTCATTCTGGTATAAGCCGTGGTATAAACCATGAAATCTATAAAACGATTATGTTTTAACTAACCCAGTATATAGACAGTATTGTAATGCTGCGGAAAAAAATATCATTTTTCGAAAGAAAAATTCTTATTACAGGGACCTGGTAACGAAAAAAGGGATAAACCTTGTTCCTATATACAGTAAATTACTTCCTCCAACATGTTGTGTAGTCAGAATGCGTGTTTTGTGGGTTTTTGATACTGAAAAGCAGATTGACGGCAAAATGGGTCTGTCTCCCTGTGGTGTCCTCCAACGCCTTAGGCCCATTTTCTTCTCTCTCGTTGCTCATTTCGTATGTAATCATAAACAAAATTTTATTTAATTTTAAGAGTTTTTTAAAAATAAAAATGTCTTTGAAATAAAAATAATTTGTAAATATAGATATATATTTGCTTGAGAATTGTACTTCAGAATTTATGTTGTCAAATTATTTTCAAAGATAATTTTGACCCCTCTTTTAGTTTTCAATACAATGTTGTTGGTTATCTACCAAAATACTACATCTTTATATCGAAATTTCTATACAATTTTTAAGAAAACATCGTAATGAAGATTTCTTTTTAAATAGCCCATTTAATATGTTATTGTCTATTATGATTATTACTGACACCCCATGTGCCTATCTGCCCGCAATTTTAAATTGTCTGGCGTAAAAAACACACACAAATAACCCATAGAAAATAACGTTACTTTCCCAAACGTACATGCCTGCATTGTCTGCCTGCACTAATCATAACCTGCTGAATCATGAATGATTCGATGAGAAATAGTTCTATAAAAATATGTAATAATCCGATCTAAAACTCGAATATTTCTCTCCATCAATTGTCGACGACGCAACTGGAGTTGGTTGCACTAACCTCCAAGGTGAGAAGTCTCCTCCAGGGGAATGCAGCTCTACGTTGGCGATGGCCGGTCGCTTTGCATACTCAGCTGGCTGCTCCCTTTCCCCTTTCCCATCTGGCCCAGGGGCTCCTCGCCCGCCCCGCCACTGCCGCCGCCGCGCCACACCGGCGCCATGCGAGCGGCGGCGGCGGCCGAGCCCAAGCTCCACAAGGTTCCTGCGAAGGCCGCTCGCCGCTTTACGCACAAGCCTCAAGCTCATTAAAAGAACAATCGCCCACGACTGCGGTGGGCATCTTCTGTGGCGAGGTCTCGGGCGAAGTGTCCGGGACGGCGGATGACTGGCGACTGTTGGTTACAGTCGCCCGAGACCTCGCCACTGAAGATGCCCACCGCAGTCCTGGGCGAAACGTTTGGTTGTTCTAAGCCAATTGGACCACGGCCCATCAGCTCGGAAGAAAACATGAATAAATTCAGTGTTTGTTGGTTGTTTTTGTTTCCTCAGAGTTAAACCATGTGGCCCACCTAAGATGTTCCCTTCAATTTTCTCCTGAACCGTTGCAGATACTGAGATGTGGTTTTCACTAAAACTACTATATGCAAGGGGCACATATGGTCATGCATAATATTATTCTATTGCATTTTTTATTGCAGAGATATCGACCGAATTTCAATTTTTTAAATGGAACCTTACAGAGTTTTTTAGCTCATCATATCAAGCGTGAAGAGACGAGTTCATAAATATGCATATCCCCATATGTTACATAACAAAATTTTCGAGAAGTTAAGAGTTTTAAAGACGCACGCCGACTGCTGATTTCCGTAATTTGAACGAGAAATTCCGGGTGATATGCGGCGAGGCCATTCCCTTCCGTTGCGTCGGCCGAGTAAAATGGGAAAACTGGAGATGCCTCGAAGCGACATAAGAAGGGTAGGTAGAATAAAAGGGCGGTGGAAAAAGAAAATGCAGTCAGAATTAAACGGGAACTCTCCCGATTTAGAAGAAATTTGTAAACGCAGAGAAATAGTGCAGAAATATCCGGGAAGATGTATACGAACGAGGAGAAGCTGGACCTAATTCTGGTGTACGGTGAATGTGGCAGAAATGCAAAGAAAAGTGCATTACTGTATGCTGAAAGATATCCAGATCGACGGCGGCCTTCGCACATGACTATAATGAGAATCTGTAAAAGACACCGATATCGGAACAGTCACCGCATTTGAACAAGATCCCACAGTAATGAGCGCAAAGGTGAATCTGCGAGACACACCAGAAGGACACAACGAATAATTGTCAAACACGAATATTCCAACATTCGTGACATTTACGTGAATTATCAATACCGTGTTTCCATAGTAAGAAGGATCAGATTCTCTGTACAGCTCAAAAGTTTTCAAAATATATCCTTAAAAAAGAACCACAAAAATATGAAGATTATCCTTCCCTACTTGCATCCATTTATTCTTTGCACGATATACAATTTCATCTGTCTCTAGAGTAGCTGCAGACAGATCTCTTGGAAACAGTGAAGGCGCCAGAAAAGCGAGGTTGGGTCGTATTTCCCCGCGGAACAAACGACTTAACAACTAAATTGATCAATTGAAACAATTTTGTTGTTAAAATTTACCGTACAGAAATTGGCGAATTACGAGAGTTCCTAGCGGAAGTGAAATCCAAAAAGTTATTTCAGAGATTGAAGGGCATCACGCAAAGAAGAAGCTCACTAGTTACCTCATAAATACCACGAGAACTTAATGATCGAACCTCAAATTTAGTGGCCAACTCTAGAGGACTCCGACGATAAGGAAAGCAATGAAAGTAAAACATTATTTATTCCCGAATTATGATACATCCATTTACAGATCATCAAAATTTAACTGAACAATCCTGGAGATAAAGAAAGTATATATTGAATACATTATTCAGATGTTGCATTCTGGAAAAACATGAAGAATTGCGATGATTATTGGATTATTCCTCAAACTACAGTTTGAGGAATACTATACAATATAACATACTTATTAAGTAATTGTCTTGGCAATAAGGGTTCTCTCTGTGTATTGGGTGTCTATTACATTTTTTTAAAGTTTCGAATGAGTACGCTGAATGAGTGTAATTGCTAATTGCATGCTAATTGTATATCGTCACAAAATGACTTCTCGTAACTTGGGAGTCGCACCCCCACCCACTATTTTGAGCTTTAGTTCACACAATTTTCAAAATTACTAACATTTAAAAAATTAATGAAAAATGTAAACGAATGGTGCTAAAGCAGCATGTACATTCTTGCCATTAGTAATGGAAAATAGTTTCAAGTTATTTATTCAAAAAAATTGAATAAAAAATAAAAATATGTTTCTGACACTGAATTTATTTTATAAAGTGCGCAGTGTATTCATGAACATATGGGATGAGTTTTTAGTCTTACAATATTCTTCGCAAGCAGTATACGAGAAAGTAAAATAATTAGAAGTTAATAAATAATACGATACTAATAGCATTGGCAAAAAAAAATTCAAATAGATCGAAAAATATATAATAGTAATTGTTAAACACTATGGTATTGTAATATTCTACAAATATATAAAAATATTGGTGTATATTACCGCGAACGAAAAACAGCTTGTCGCCTTCAGCAGTGATTAACGCCTTCTGTCATCAGTGCATTACAAGAATGGGTTACAACACCAACAATAATCCCTCATGTATTCGTTTTCACATTTAACACATTTAAAGGACGTAATTTCAAATGAAATATAAATATAATCAATAATAATAATAAAATGAAATATGAAATAATGTACAAATTCTAACTTACGTAGTATCCAACTGCGTAAATTGGGAGCGGGAGACTGAAGGCTAGCAATCTTTATTTCATATTTATTTCAAATACGTTTTAAATAATTTCTAAAAAATTAATTTGTAAACGTATATCAAAAGCTCCAATGTAAGAAACGAACAAATAAATGTGAAATAATATTCCAACTTAAGTAGCATCCCATTGATTTTCATAGCGGGTGATTAAGTTTGACGCCTAATTACTCAAAAAATACTCAAATTTGGAAAAATTCAACATGACCATATTTGAAGATATGTTTGTGATGAACACATTTCATTAAGAAAAAACTATATTCATAATTGTAGTTGTAGGAAGGCGCCAAAAATTTTTTGATTTTTTTCAATTCTCGAAAAATTAGAGTTTTTAACCAACATGAAACTTGCGATATTCTCTTGAACGTCCTTCAGACTATTCAACAACAAAATTGATGGTGCCATTTTTTTAAATTTTGAAAATGTCCGGGGGACTCCATGTAGAATACCCTCCAAAATTAAAATATCGGTTTCAAATTCAAAGGACCAGATCCATTTTTTAAGCGTCCCATCCGAGGAAAAAACCTTGGTGCCGTTTTTGAGATATTTTTTTACTTTCTTGTGTGTGTGCGTATATACGGAGTAATGTACGTATCATAAAGTTATGTAATGTTGCGGAGAATCTATTTCGAGATTTCAACGGAAATACAAGTTTTGGGGTCTACTGATGCCGAAAACGTGTTTTTTGATGTTTGTTTTTTGAAAACGTCTGTCCGTCTGTTTGTAAACAACACTATCGCCTAAACGACACGTAGGATTTTTTTCCAAAATAAATATCGCGGTCGATCTGGCTCGACTCGAGGCGCTGGGATTTTGAAAAATTTTCTTTAAAATTTTGGGGTTCTTTTCATGAAGTCCCAGAGACATTTTCTCAAAAAAATTCTTAATATTTTTTGAAAGAATAGAGTAAAATATACTTAAAAAGATGACATGATTTTTTCTGTTAACTGAATTTCCGAAAATTTTAAAAGTTCGAATTTTTTCCGGCGTCGTCCTACAGCTACATAATTAAAGATAGAGATATTGCCTTCAAGTAAATTTTTTTCTCAATGTTTAGTACTTTCATTGAGGTCGTGTACATCTTTTGGAAATTTTAGTAGTTCTCGCGCAATATTGTGTGCAACATTAAAAAATAACAAAAACAAAATTTTCTCGAAAACTGCTCCAAATTTTTTCTTTAAACTTTTGGTAGGGACATTGCTAAAAATACTCTATAAGATGACATAAACACTATATTGCTCTATTTTTTGTTGTTTTTTTAAATTACGAACACGTAATTTTCTGACTTGTCTCTCGCCTCGTTAATATTTACGTTAGCGCGATTTGTTAACATTATTATATTTATGAGTACGTGTGCTTTAAATAATGTCATATAAAGTTACTCGAAAAGAACAGTTTTCTGTGAAAATGAGCTCAAAATTCTGCATTTTCAGAATTTCTCATTTGCACGCCAATTCTAGCACTCATTCGCAATATTTACACTGATATCGCATTACATTGACTCATTTATGTTACATTATATTTATTCTAGGCACACTACTTACAATTGCACTTTCTCGCCACGGCACTGACTAAGCTCAAAGTGTCCGCAACGCATATGCCCTTCGGTGGGGCCGTGAGGGGGTGCCGACTTCCTGCAGCGCCGGGGTTTGGGCGTCGTCTCCAATCGCCGACCACCGTGTCGGGTTGCTCGCAAAGACTTGCGAACTCTGGAGGCGGTAGCGCACGAAACGTGAAGGCGACGCGCGTAGACCCTTTGGGATAAAATAGGCCCGATGCACCTCGCTGTTCGGCGCTTTTGGACCCAGCGCCCGATATAGTGCCGTTTTGGCGCGTCTAGTGAGTTCCTCAGGAAACTGGCATTTGATACCTAGAATCCTGCAGACGTCTCAGTTCGAAGGGTAGCCGTCTGGGGGAGGGTCGGCGAGATGGGGGAGGGTCGGGGAAATGGGGGAGAGTCGGGGAAATGGAGGAGGGTCGGGAGATGGGGAGGTCGAGAGGGGAGGTCGGAGATGGGGGAGGGCGGGGAGGGGAGGGGGGGAGGTGGGGGGGCGGAGTGGGGGAGGGTCGGGGAGATGGGGGAGGGTCGGGAGATGGGGAGGGTCGGGGAGATGGGGAGGGGCGAGGACATGGGGAGGGTCGGGAAGATGGGGAGGGTCGGCGAGATGGGGAGGGTGGGGAAGATGGGGATGGTTCGCGAGAGGGGGAGGGTCGGGTAGATGGGGGAGGGTCGCCGAGATGGGGGAGGGTCGGGGAGGTGGGGAGGGATGGAGAGATGGGGGAGGATCGAGGAGATGGGGAGGGTCGGGGAGATGGGGAGGGTCGGGGAGATGGGGAGGGTCGAGGACATGGGGAGGGTCGGGAAGATGGGGAGGGTCGGCGAGATGGGGAAGGTGGGAAGATGGGGATGGTTGCGAGATGGGGAGGGTCGGGTAGATGGGGAGGGTCGGCGAGATGGGGAGGGTCGGGGAGGTGGGAGGGTCGCCGAGATGTGGGAGGGTCGGGAGGTGGGGAGGTTGGAGAGATGGGGAGGATCGAGTAGATGGGGAGGGTGGGAGATGGGGAGGGCGGGGGGGGTCGGGTAGATGGGGAGGGTCGCCGAGATGGGGGGAGGGTTGGAGAGATGGGGGAGGGTCGCCGAGATGGGGGAGGGTCGGGGAGATGGGGAGGGTTGAGGACATGGGGAGGGTCAGGGAGATGGGAAGGGTCGGCGAGATGGGGAGGGTCGGCGAGATGGGGATGGTCGCGAGATGGGGGAGGGTCGGCGAGGGGGAGGGTCGGCGAGATGGGGAGGGTCGGGGAGGTGGAGAGGTCGGGGACATGGGGGAGGGTCGGCGAGATGGGGGAGGGGGGAGATACGGCCGCGCTGCCATGCGCGCCTTGCGGTTCTTCGCCAACCAAATCGGGTGAAGCGCGGAGACCCGGGCGTAGTGATGGCCAATTTTACCAGAACATCGATTCAGCGATGTTTCGATACATTGCTAAAGGGTTTTCGATGTCAATAAAAACATGGATGTTTTAATTGAAGACTAATAAACATGCTATTTTCCTATCCATTTTTAATTACAGTACGTAAAAAGGATATATTTTATTGTTTGGTTACCAGCATGTTAGTAGTATGTAAACATTATTATCAAAAGTGATGAATAAAATTACCAATAAAGATCATCGTGTTTTGCTATCGATTTCGTGTTACACTGTCGTTCAGGCAATGGCACGCCTGACGATAACGTACTATCATAACAGAGCAGCTCCCAAACATCCTCAGATTGCATAGGCGAAATGTGCAGCGTGATAAAGATGATGACGCAAAACAACGATATTGCTGTGGATTGCTGCTATTCTACAACGTGCTTAAACCCCGTTATTAAAAAAAAGTAAAAAATAAAAAAAAAATCGATGTTATTGCCACAAAATATGGATGTGAAGATAACATCGAAAGCAAAATAGTGATGTTTTGGTTTCTGGTGGAAAACATCGATGTATTTTTGCCATCCCTACCGGGGCGGCCGCGAATACTTCGCAAGCGTACGTCCACAAGGAGCAGGCCTTGAGCAATCGGCGCTTTTGAACCGGTTCGGAAGAGCAGAGGAGCGGTTGAGAAGTGTGGTACGGGCTTCGATCCTCGCACGCAAGTTCCTGGCGTGCTCGTGCCAGCGGAGGCCGTGGTCGAGGTTAACGCCAAGGTATCTTGCGTGGGAAGACCAGGAAATATAAGTGCCCGCCAATATCACCCGCTCAGAAGGATCTGCCCTCTGGCGGGTGAAATTGACGGCCACACATTAGTCTAGGTTTTGGGCTGCTTTTTTACGGGAATGCCAATCCGGGAAATCGCGAGGCAAGTATTTAAGTACGTTACTACTTGCCTAGCGTTCGTCGACTTTGCGTAATACGCAAAATCGTGTGCGGGCATCAGGAGCCCGCAACCCTGTATTCCTGTTCTTTGTTCTACTCACAGCGGCGCGTCGTTATATACTGTGAGCTAGGGACGAGAATCCTTGACGCGTGTCACTTTCGTATTCTTTTTGTTGGATTGCATCAATAAAAAGGCTCACTGCAGATTCAGTTTCCGATTCGTTTTTTTTGGGGGGGGGTTGTATTAATTTGTTGCGTCCAGATCTTGACGCAACGCGTCTCCAAGCCCCTTAAGGGGCGTTGAGCGCTTTACACTTGGGAGTAATCCTCCATTAATGTGCTTTTACTTTTTAATAATTGTCAAGTCTCGTCACGTCGCAGTCAGTCAGTGCCTTTTATCCCTTCGCCCAGAGCTCGACGCCGTTAGATCCCGGGGTTCCTGGCCGGTCACCCAACCACGAACCCGCGAGTCTCGAATGCGCTTAATCTTCGTGACTTCACGGAGCGAAGTAAACGCATTCGGCTAGCGCCGCCGGCTTCAAGTGGCTTCAGCTCGAGCAACTCGCTCAAGTGAAATTGAGAGCCTGCCCAGTCTGTGTTGCGCGTAAATTGCATATTCGTATGGCGTTTATCGACATGGTATGTCACAGAGCACGTTACTGGGTTGTGATCGGAATCCAGAGCGGGGATGGTTGCGGCATATTCTAATCCCTTTACGATCACGAAGTCAGTAACGCCCGGCTTTCCGCGGCCTCACCCAGTTCTACCCGGAAAATGCGTAGGACGTTTCGGTGAGTATTCACATATGCCCCACCTTGTCGTTATGGAATTGGTTAGTGTTGCCGTTGGTATTTGCACCCAAGCAACCCCATGATCGGTGTCTGGCATTAAAGTCTCCGAGTGAACTACAGTGCAGGCAGCGTACTATAAGCGACTCTTCACAGTCCTCTCGTCACGTGACCTGCTCTGAAGCAATCCGCTTGCGAGAATTTGTTCACTTTCTCACGGCCAGGGTTCAGCGTTGCCGCTCGTCTTACACGAAGTCGCGGAGATGGTAAAGTTCGACTTTGGCAAGTTATGAACACATCAAGGCTTATCATAGCCTGTCAGTAAATATTAATGTTTAGAGATTTCATTTAGGTCATGTACGTGGTGCTATGTGCTTAGAAATGTGTGGCAACAGCGCATTGAACTGTCAGAGTCGCTCGTAGGCTGCCGGTACTGTAGGGGATGGATTTTCATGAAATGAAGTTTTTTTTTCTTTTCACTTTATAAAAATGACATTCAGTACAGAAATTAATTTAGTTAAGACAAAGGAAATTGCACATTTTTATACATCATTTTTGCTTTTTTCATTAATTTGATTTGTAAGTCATTTTTTACCTTTTTCTGTCATTTTAATGCATTTTTCGCTGATTTCATCAATTTTAATGGTACTTGCTTCAAATATTTACGAGATGCAACAAATGTTCTCCACAAAATACCCGAGTACCTACTATATCCAGTAACCTAATTGATATCTTCGCTCATAAGTTGCAATATCATTGTATTTAATGTAAGATTCCTGTCAGCACCTTTGGCGGTTCAGCCGATTTCGGGATAACTTAAGACAGAAATTTTCAGGTAAATTACAGTCCAAACCAAAAATTTAAAAGCTGAGTTCACTTGAACGCGCCGCCCTACTGTCGGCTAGCGGGGTTTCCCCCAAACCAGGACTCTCCCACCAGCGGGGCACCGCCCGAGCCTGAACAAGCTCTAATCTCCCGACCAGTCTCTCGGAATATGTGGTAGTGTGGTGCATGTTTGTGTGTGGGTGTAAGGGGTGAAGATAGGACAAAGAGGAAGGAAAGATCGCGCGCGTCCCGTGGCCCATTTGTTAGGGAACTGTTCCGGCATTCGCCTGGTGTTGATCGGAGACCACGAAAAACTATCGATCAGAGCAGCCAGCCGCCAGAATTCCCCTCCAGACAGACTAAATTCGACAGAGCTGTAATGCTAGTGTCGAAAATCCTGCCGCTATCGGGACTCGAACCTACCGCTCCCGGTCTTTTTTTTTTCTTTTTTTCTTTTTGGACATTTTAAGAGCATTTTATTGATCATTTTTGGCGATGTTTAAGGTCATCAGAATCCGCCCATTAATCATAATCTTAGCGTTGAGCGCAGAGATGGTTGGGGCAGTAAGCGGCCACAACTTAGTAGAAACCGGTCGCCACCTAACCAGATATATACCCCGACCCTCTCGAGAGTTGCCGGGTCATGAGTTGGGAGTGATGCCTCAATCTGTCGGAAGTTACACCTTAATAAGTGAACGACACCACCTCCCAATCTGCCTTCGCGGTCACTTTGGAATGGCGCGAATCCTTGAATTTGGAAGTCGCACCATGCGGTGAACCATGTTTCTTGTAACACCATTAATGTGGTATGTTCGTGTCAATCACTAAACAATTTATTACAGCTATGGATTAACAATAGCTGCTTAAACGTAAACGGAGCATTTAAATAATTATTTGTAAATAGTTAAGAGAAGTATTACATAGTTGCTCTAGAACAATGTTTACTAAAAACTTTAGTCTCTAGCATGATTTTTCATTTTCATGGGTTGGGTATTCTTAATACAGGTTATGTTGACTTCGGCACACTATTTTTCTTTCTTTCTGCGTTGAATACTAGTCCACATTGTTTACACTGAAAGTGAATTATCATCAAATAGTGTGTGGCATAAAATTTTAAGTCAGGGTGGTTTTCTCTTGTACCTAAAGAGAAACAGTGCTGATAATATAATTTCTACAACGTAACTCCTACACTAAAAGCCAGTACTTCCCATTGCAATGAATTTCATGGCAGTTTTTTTATCAATTACTCCTCAGAATGCCCAGTGAGTTATGTACCATTTCAAATCATCTGGCCATTAATATCACGTTCTTCTCGAAGGCCACAACTTTTACCCTACTATCTAATATTTAAAATACATGATTTGAAAATTAGGTGTCTGTTTGCTTCATAGTGGAAGGAAGCGCAAAATATTACACATATTATTGAAATAAAAGTATTTACATTTTATTTCAATATTGTATTTATATTAACTTGAAGTTCATATTTGCACAAAGCTATCAATGTTTCCAAAATGCAAAAAGATCTACGGAATAAATTTTACAGCATCAATAAAGTAATGTAAACAATAGCTTCTTACACATCAAAATTTAAATCAATGTGTCAAAAAATTGTAATAATTCCTCCAAAGGGAAAATAAACAAGTCGAGGAAGTAAAATGAATAACTGAAAATTGAAAACGAATGAAGTCAATGAAATAAAATGAATAAATAAATAAGAAAAATCATTTCAGTATTGTTCAAAACAATAACACTCAACATTGTTTATTTTGACACATTACCGTACATATAACCTCTTCATCAAATGAAATATCTGTACACAACATATGAAACTGAAGAATGTTGTAAATGCCTCAGTACAAATTAGTAAACATTTAACAGAAATAATTATAAAAGAGAGCAGAAAAATGTACAAGAAAAACTGTCAAAACATTTAAATGAAAATTTTCAACATTTTATATTTGCAATCACAAATTTAAATATTATTTCTTACAGCACACCCCACTTTTGATGCGATCCATCCAGCGCACTATATTACAACTTTCATACAACAACAAGAAAGATACAGCTATACAGACTCGCATTTACTACTGGCAAATACGTTATTAACAAGTGAACATCATCACAAGTTAAAGTAATTGCTTTCTTGCATCCTTCTCTGAGGAGAGCTAGCAAAACAGCGTATTTCTAAAAGACATTTTAGAAACTTGCAACATTCAATGCACCCTATGAGGATCGAGATAACCACAGAACAGTCTTGAGGAAGAAGTACGCCAGTCCCAAGGCACACAAGAATTTTTCTCGTTGCTGCCGCTGCAGGTTGTCCAACTCAATGGCCATCACCCGCCGATTCAGTTTTGCCATTTGTTTACGCAAGTGCAACACTTCTTCTGCTGGGGATAGGCCCTCTCCCCCTGCACCAATGGGAGGGGTATCCCCTCTGCGGGCACACAAGCAAACACACTGATATACATCTATTTCTATTACCCAGGAATCACTAGTCAGTCGCACAAGTTCAAACTACAATTTTCAGCTTGAACATACCCAAACAAGTTAATTAAATTTTTAACATTTACAAATTAGAGCATGGAACTTTCTATAGTGAATAAATCTTCTACTTAATGGACACATTCTAAAATGACAGTTGAAATATTTGATATCAGGTCTCTCCACACACCATTCAATAATTACACAATCGACACTACTGTCACACAGTGCCTCAAACTTAGTGAGCTTGGTTATCTTTTCACAATCTTCCACAAACCTCTGGAAATAATATTAATTATTAGGAATTTACAAGAGCAGTAGTACTTTACTGTGAGTCAATTCTTCTACAGAGCTGTATAACCAAAGGTGGATTAATAAACAAGTAGACTAAACATACACTTGTGCACCCCAACTGGATAGGGTTGGGTATAATTTTTGGGTAAAATTTTCAAACAATTTTATATTTGTTCATAAATATTTTAATATTTTTTAAATTGCAAAGTTTATAATTTATTTGCTTATTAGGGAGCCCTGAAGGGAGCTCGCTAAGGGCCCCTAAAGATATTAATTTGGATATATTCAACAAACAATGAAGCACCTACATATCTAATTTTTCGATTCTCTGCTGTATAATATAGTTACAAACACATACTTACTGTAGGGTAATGGTATATCATTATCCAAAATATTCTCAAATTTAAACCAAATTGTTAGTGATTATCATAGCTAATTAAAATTAAATTAAAAAATTTATTTAAAAGAGATGCAAACAGGCCATTTTATATTAGGAGTCTACAATTAAATTTGTATAATAAGTTCTTTTATGTAGGAAAAGTCTAGAGGGATAAATCAGCAAGGAAAGGCAAATTGTGCTGAGAGCCCATTTCTCCGGAAAACCAAAAGTAACAAACAATATAGTCCTAGGGTAAATATCCATAAACGACATGGCATAATTAAAACATCTACATACAAATAGGTCCATAAAGAAATAAGAATTTGTTATCTTTTGATGGTTAACCTTGACATTACCTTGCAAGCAGTCTATGATCAGTACTGAATTTTGACTTTGGATGAGGCAAAGAAACAAATTTTTCCTCTCGATCAGGAATAGTCGGTGCATCATCAGCAGATGGAAACGAATATTCATCCAAAGTAATAACTCTTGGTGGAGTCTGTAAACAAAAATGTGAATTACTGTCTATAAACAAGTATTTATTTTATAAAATAGGCAACCACTCCCACAAATAAAGAATTTTACAAGTATAATTATTACATATATCAAAGATGTTGGGAAACAGAGACAGAAACTGATTAGAACAAGTTCATAAACATTATTGTGGTGAAGTCACATAAATCCAGTTAACTTGCAATTATATGTATGCAAATCATAACTTTGGTACAATCAAAGCAACAAAATATTTCAATTCATACAAAACTTGGAAAATATATTATTATTTAATAAAAATAATTTATTAATTAAAAATTAAAAAGTTACATATCTCTACCAGTTTCTTAATCAGTTTCTCAAGATAATAAAATTGAAGTAGTATTTTTTAATTGAAAATTAACAGTATATATGAACATGTAATTAGAGGGTGGCCACGTTTTTTTCCAGATCGAAGTGTTACAGCCGAAGGCCATGCCTGGGGCTCAATACTCAAGTTTTCAATAGACCCCTTACTCTGTTGTATCTCAGATTCTCTTGCAGAGATTATGAGAGAGACCGCAACATAACAATACAAACCATTTACTTCCCGTTGATTTAAAAACAATCCAGCTAGCAAACATCAGCTCTCCAATATTACATTATAAGTCCGCAACAAATTAACAGTATTTGCTTAATAAGTATTCGTTAAAGAAAATTTTGTCAAAAGCAATAATATATCATCAATATTATTCCAAGAATAATACCTAGCTTTATAAGTCTCAAACAATTTCAAACTTAATACTTTTTCTGTAATTTCCCAATTCTTCTGTTCTCAGAAAAGGTCACCAAGAATTAATTAAATTGGGACCTATTAATAACTATAGAAAAGGCAAGTTAAAGAATGTCAACCAGTCCACAAAGAAAAATCATGTGAGATTTTCTTTACTTTCAATCCAGATTTAAAATAGCACTAGCACTAGCAGTTTCTGTGATGAGAAGGTCTTCGTTAAGCAGATGTGAGAACTACTGCAACATGTTAAAAGTTCTCCCCAGTGCTATAGCCAGACAAGCAGCAAGATTCTGATCATCACTTCTCAGATAATGATACTGCATAATATTTATATCATACTAGCGGAACCCGTGGAAAAATTGTACAAACTTACTCTTTTGGATGGTTTGATGGTTAGCAACGTGTTACTTCACTTAAGGATCAATTCATTGACTCTCAAATAATTACACAAATCATCTCATCTTGTAAAGTATTTCCTTGAGCAGGCATATTACATACAGAAAGTACATTTCTGTGGTCAGCTCACCTAACATTCAGCTGCTAGGCAGTTCAACAGATGTGCTCTAATGTATCTCTCAAAAATGACAGGTCTTTAATTTTTAAAGAAACTGACCACCATAAAAAGTATTTAAGTACTACATTGTATAAGAGTTCAGGTAAAGTACCCCTCAAAACGAAAATATCTAAGATTCGAGGAGCCACATCACCACATAGATCCATTGGGGCATATTCATTTTACTGAGAAACCTGTGAATGGTGTTAGCGCTACTGTTGTTCACTCATGTACAATTTTTACAGTTCGAAAACCTATCAGAGGGGCGCCACCTTGGGAACCAACATTGTGTGCGTCTCCATACAAGCGGAGAAGTTCAGTCGTGTGGCAGATCCAGAGGACAGGGGGACATGCTCACCCAAGTAAACAATGCCTTTGTAATTTTACTCAATTTAGTCAAAGTACCATATACTGGTTCTCAAAACAACATTCTTATTATGACTAAGCTGCCGATTTATTAGTCCAAATAACTGTAGAAATAGGCATTTAAAAATGTAAAATACGCATTTAAAATTTAAAATAAGCATTTAAAAAGAGACTAAATATTTTTCTTATCTTTATTTTTGTACTTGTGTAGCAAGTTTCTGAAGTAAACATCATATCGTAACCTTCATGGAATGTCTGCTTTCATCATTGTTCTAACAAATTCTTGTAAAAATCCTTTCAATCATTGTTGGGTAACTCTGACAAAAAAAGACTAAATCACAATACCTACCTTTTTGCTTTTCATTAAATGTAAGCTGATACACTAATGATCCACGGTATGATCTTTTTCCTCACATTTAATTTAAACATAATCGAAAAAACTGTATTATTTGTTTTAATCTCCATGCACCCCACAAATGTAACTAATGGTGGTGCAACAGCACATAGTTTCTCGCATTATATCTAAAAAATGTCAAAATTTGCAATTTTCAAAAATTCAGAGTTAAACAAAATGAGACCTGTGCCATTCTTTTAAGAGTTCCTTTTAAAAAAAAAAGAAAAACATTGAGTGGTATTTGAGAAGGTTTTTTGTATTTTGCATTAATTTCAAGCAGAAATTCCACAAAACCTCTCATATGTAAAAAATAATTACATTTTTTTTTAAGATTTGATTTTTTAGAACACTTTTGTTTAAGACAAAAATCTCTGTATTCAATAGCGTACTTTTGCAATGTTTAATTTAAAAAATAAAATTCTGGAAACTGGAACCAGCATTAATTTTTATACCATCCTTTGATACATACAAGGAGAAAATTGTAAGAAAAAATTTGAATACATTTTTGAGAATTTTTTCTTCTTCTGAATTTGAAGAAAAAAATATCTACACCAGTGTTTTTGCACATGTTTTATAATGTGAACTCACACTGTGGTGGAAGTAAAAGAAACAGATTCATCGATTAGTTGCTTCTCTGTACTCTGCAGGATAAAAGTGAAAAAAACATACATTTTTTAAAATATTCAAGTGAAGATAATTGATCAATTAAAGATTTTTATTAATAAATACAAGAATAGACAACATTTAGGCATTGAAACAAAATAGGCATTTATAGATGCTATCAAACTCACATGTAATACTCCTAACGCTTCAAAATCAATAAGTAACCTAAAAGATTGTGTTTTCACAATGAAGGAAAAAATAGGCAAACCGGCAAAAATCTGTAGCTTAGTTATGACATACTCAACTTTTTTAATTAAGTAATTTGTTTGTTTATTTCAAGCTAACAATTAAACAACATATCTAAGATGTTAATAGGGTGTCTGAACAGATAACATTGTACCTCCCCTCTAAATAACATTCAGGATTCATGTCTGACTACCTACCCATCAGCTCAGCAACCAACCCACAAGCCCATTCCAGTTGGCACCCTGCCTGCACAATGCTTCGCCACCCTGGCCCCAGCCCTTAAAGCTCTACACCACATGTGCATAGGTCCAGAACCTTGACCCAGCCTTGTGTTACCTGACTCTGCCCAGGATAGAAGATGAGCAGTCGCTGCTTACCACAGAGCACAGAACAGAATGGGCCCAGTGCTGTTTGTTGTATTTTTTCAAAATTGCAATTGGTTGGTCATTGAATTGGTTGAACAGGGTTGGCCAGCAGCTCCAAGAAATAAGTAATGAAAAGTGGGAGAGAGAATGGCAACAGAAAATAACAGGCAATGTGACAAAATTCTTTCCCCCTTGACTAGCCAAAAACATTAAAAACAACATAACATTTAAATCTGGACATGTATTATTATAAGAATATTGCCATCCATTTAGTATCACCAAGGACCATTGTTTATATGCAGAAAAAGCCAACAGATATAGATCACCTAATCTTTGAATGAAAAATGCAAAGACAAAATTTAAGAACATAAAATTAGCAGGGGGAAAGTGGCCACTATCAGAGGAAAATATAGTCAAAAAGTAGACAAGTTATTAAGTTATGTAAACACAATTAACTTTCAGAAATTGTGATATTCAACATCCAGAGCAATATGAATATATTTGTACATGTATTTCATTTTTTAAATACTGTATGTTTAAACACAAACATAATAAAGGTTAAAAAGGAACTGTGCAAGCAAAACCTTTCAATGCTACATGCAATATCAATAGAAGGCTTGAACTACAAAACATTGGCGATCTCTCATCAAAAAACAAACAAAATCATGTATTAATTATCAAGGAGACCAATCCTACAAAACAAGATTTTACCCTTCCACACCGACTGAAGAATAAAGGAGTCATGCACTCTAAGTTTAAGGGCAAATCCACGACTGCATATTACTTCAGGGCATTATATCAAGATGTTTCTGAAATAGTTCAGAATAGACATAGAAATTCATCACATTTCTGATCAACTGCAGATAACAAGAAAAAAGTGTCCAATTTCTAACATTTATTACAAATTTATATTTGTGTTAGAAACTGATTCAGTGAAATGTTTTCTTTCCTGATGATTACAAAATGTAATATTTGTAGACTAGTGGAATTATACTCCTTGAAACATGCACACAAAGCTGATATCATTACTATTAAGGCAGATAGATATTTAAAGTATTGAACATTCATGATGCTGTTCAGAAGTAATTTTGTCTGATATTCTGCAACCTCCGCAGTGAGGACAATTCAGCAAAAAATATTTTAAAAGTGAATTTTTGCAAGATTAATAAAATAAAAATACTGGTAAAACGTTATACACAAATTACCTTATCAATACTTTACTTACTTTCATACAATACTTTCATTCATTAATCGATAAAATGAACGATAATTCAAATGAATTTGCCCAAACTAACACATTAATTCCCTTAACACAAAATGTACCTTAATGCAAAATGTATAAAAAAAGTTTCCTCATGACTGAAAGTGCTAAATCTGTTAAAATTATTGAACTTCCTTTTAAATAAATCTATTCTTATTTTCTTGCTACCTACTTGTACTCTGATAAGTCCTGGATCAGGAGGCATTACAGAATTTTCTAAGATAAGCTCCCTAGGAGGTGCTCTGGTCCCGATATGCTGCTCTTGTCCTGAAATGATAATCAGTTGTTATTTCTACTTGATTGAACAACACATTTTAATGTCCACCTACAAACTTACCTGCAACTAAAATCCTATCAGGCACATGCATATCAAATTTGTCAGGTGCAGGACCTACAGTAGGTGCTGTTACATCATCATCTCCACCTCCTCCCACTTTGATCCGTTTTGGTACTCTCATTTTCTGACTAATATCTGCTGTAAAATTCGGATCGTAATAATGATCCATTCCTTCACCAAACCGCTGAGGACTAGTCGTTTTCGACATCTACAATAATAATACAACACCTCAGAACCACATCAGAAAACCAAGGTAATGGCTTTTTTCCAACAATGTCAACTTCTACTTACCTTACTACGCAACACTTCGATAAAACCCTATTAAGTCAGCAAAAATGCAAATGTCAATTCAAATACAATGAACTCCGAACAGCAGGTAGGCGACTGGAATTATACTCTTATCAACTCATTTATCAAATCCCTACTCTTTAAACGAAATGTTTAAATCGTTCGAGCTAAAACGTACGTACAACCTTTAAATAAAAACATTACAGATACTATTTCATTATTAAGACTTCGCGATCCACAGGAGCGGCTTTATGCAGTGTTTCACGCAACGTTCGGAAGGGTTCAGAATCACTTGAAACCTGGTTGAAACAGAAGTTCAGAACCACAGAGTATAAACAATATGCAGACGCCCAGAACATGAAAAAGTCATTTACTCTAGCGAATTCTAGCGAGCATTTCATAAGGCATGATGCCGTCACCATAGAAGGATGTTTCGTTTAAAACGTTTCTAGTATTTTCTATTCGAAATTTTATCCGCGCACGGTTTCTTTAGCCCTCTCTTTGCTCGTGGTGCGAGGAGTGGGGAGTTTGGTTTTATTTTTTTAAATTTATTTTACGTCAAAAAAACAGTTAAAAACTGCGTATGACGTGCTATGGGGAAAAATGAATTGTGTGCACATTTTCAAAATTCTGTGATACCTACACTAAGTCATATACTACTTAAATTTTGAATTTTGAAAGGGAGAAAAAAAAACTCCCATGTAGTAAAATTAGTTATTTTGACAAGGAATTTTATATCAAATGTGTAGTTGGTTGCAAAATGCAAAATACAAAATATATTTTAAACAAAACTTTGACAGAAGTTAGTGAGAACAACCGTGTGAAACGAGGCCAAATAAGTTTATTTATTTATTTTATTTTTCGTAAAAAAACAGTTAAAACTGCGTGTGACGTGCTATGGGGAAAAGTGAATTGTGTGCACATTTTCAAAATTCTGTGATCCCTACACTAAGTCATATGCTACTTGAATTTTGAAGAAAAAAAACTCCCATGTAATAAAATCTATTTTCAAGGATAAATAAGCAATAATTTTGGGCTTTTATCCATGTTGTCCTTAAGTGCTAAATAACTTCCATTCAACTAGCTAATGCGCTACTGCGTGCCCTTTTGACATTATTATTAAAATAGATTTTATTATACGGGAGCAAACATTTTTGGTTATCAGATTTTGTCCACAATGCTATACCGCTTCGAAAACCCTTACAACACTTTGTCAGATGATATTAAACGATTAAATTCGATAGAAAAGTTTAAATCCAAAGTGAAATAGTTTCTGCTGCATAACTGTTTCTGTATAATTAGAGACTATATTGAGCATCCCAAGGAAAGTAACATTAATATTGTGCACGTCTTCTAGAATTCAGTGAGAAATACAATTATTCAAGTTATCGTTTCCATGTTGTCGCGGCAGGAAGTATTATTCCGAAGGACAACATGGATAAGAACCCAAAATTTATTGCTTATTTATCCCTGAAAATAGATTTTATTACATGGGAGCTTTTTTTTCCTCCAATTTTAAGTAGTATATGACTTAGTGTAGGGATCACAGAATTTTGAAATTGTACACACAATTCACTTTTCCCCATAGCACGTCATACGCAGTTTTTAACTGCTTTTTGGCGTACAATAAATAAATCAATAAATACTAGAAAAAAAATTTTAAATTAATTAAAAAAAAAGCATTTTTTAAAAAATTCCAAAACACTTAACCAAAAATTTTTTTAAAAAAAAATATATAATTACAGAAGCTCTTCATAAATCTTAAAAAACATGCATTTGCATGGTAATGCTGTCTCTTCTCATTACAAATCTTAGAACATTGGTAGGTACGAAAAATAATTATTTTAAAGCCAATATCAACACAAATTTGACAATTAAAACTGCGTTTTATACAACAATCATATGTCCCAACAATGAGAAGGAAGTCTCAGAATATCCAACTGCTGTTTCTTGGAGCGGAATGTAATTGCCGTATTCCAATCCGATATTTCCTGAAGGCTAGCAAGTGGAGTGCGGGAAAGTAGAATTTACAAAATTACGTTAACGACTCACATTTTTAAGTGCATGGCCTTTTTAAAGAACTGAACTTACTTTCTCACTACTGCTACTTACTGTAATGCTGCGGGGGAAAACGGCGAATTTTCGAAAGAATAACCCTAACTACCGGACCCTAGTAACAAACAAATGGATACCTCTTATCCCTATAGTAAAATACTTCCTCTAACACGCTGTGTAGTCAGAATCCACGCTTTGTGGGCCCTTGATACTAAAAAATCGATTGACGGTAAAACGTCAGTCCGTCTTTTTTCTCTCTGTCCGCCTATAAACAACGTAAGGGGCTAAAGCGCGAGGTCTTTTGAAGAAGTCAGTTGACAGTTATTACCTCAAATTTATTTATTAATTCCTCTAGTGAAGCAAAGAAATTACCCATTAAAATGTAAAGATATACGAGTTAGATTTGATTCTTGTAAAATTAACGAATCGAAATTATCTTGATCATCTTACCTAAGACTACAATAATTCCATTAACTTCCTACGTTCAGGTTAGGTTTGACAAAGATTCTTATCCTTTAAAAGAGTTGTCCACCAGTTAGTGGGAATTGTTAATTTATAGAGTATTGTTAATATATTTCTCGTTATTGCTATACACAAGAAATAACTGGATGTTTTAATGTAACATAACCCAAAATGAAAACTAGTGGGTCTACAACAGCACATACTTACTCGTATTATTTCCTTCCACCGGGGTCCTCATGTGTTCGGAAAGGGCAGTCGCTATGAAGTTTTCTTCCGAGCAAACAGACCTTCTTTATGACACGTTCAGTCGTCCTTTGCGGATTAGTCGGATATACATTTGAAAATGAATTATACATGTAATTTTAAATTATAAAAATAATTTGCAATTTGTTTATAAACTTTATAATAAATATTACATAATGTTTATATTTATTATATATTATCTAGAAATATGGTTAAAGATGGTAAATCTCTCATTGTCGGTATATTGTATTCAGGGTAAGATAGTCCAAATCCCCGAATCTTAAAGTCAGGATACGGCACTGGAAATCATTATTATTCATGTGTTTGTTACTTGAGAATTCCATTTTCTCGTCTGAGATGAAACCCACGAATTATTGATTTATAGTTTTCTTGCCATCACTGGTGATGATAGGAACAAATTAGGGCGAAACATTGAAATATGTGAATTGTACACTTACCGTATTTACATTCCCAACCAGTGATCGTTTTCAAATAGCGCGCTTCTAATTTAAACTTCAATTCACCGACACTAGGTGTGCAGCTATCGTCTCGGATGTTGAAATGTGGAAGGTCACCAACCTTGGCGAAGGTAATTTGCCACCTGCTTCTTGTTTTCTTTTTTTAGCTTCGTGAGTGCACGCTGCAAGTGACTCGGATACCGTTTTGCCGCTGTTTTCGTCTTTGCCTGCCCGATAATGGCAGCGCATGTTATGTGTTTAACATCTGCTGGTGGCTTACCTTTATTCACTCGCAAGAAAGGGGAAGGCGATCTAGTAAGTTTTAAAATTTTGTTGAACCTCAAGGTTGGGCCTGGAGTTTCACAAGCTTGTCACATACCTTTCCACTTGACATCTTCGAGGATAGGTGTTAACATTTTTCTTGAAGGCGTTTCGTAAATAGGAATCCGCTCGAGTTCAAAATGGTAAATATATAGTTAAAATAGTTGTTGAGTTTCAGAAATTGGCAACATTGTTTAAAATTGCATCTTGAATTGCCCGCACGAGGTGTATGCATATAATACTCTCTGGTGTACGCACAGAATTGCCGAAAAGACTTTATTACACATCAGATTGATAAAGTTGTTTACAAAAATTCCCCATATTTTGGTGCCATTGAGGGGGGATTATGGTGGGAATTGCGGCAGATAATGACAAAACCATGCCGATACAAACATAAAGCATTTCCATTGGATTTCTTAATTTTATTTTAGGGAAATACATTTTTTTCTTTTCAAATTACCACTTTTTTTTTTATTGAGTGATAAATGTTCTAGATTAGTATTGGGTATTGTTCTCTTGATACAAGTTATAAAATAGTTATAAAACGTTAATTACCATTATTTTTTAAAGGAATTGATTTGTTTAAATGTGTAAAACATTATAAAATTAAATTACTTAGATCAATGATTTCTGATGTATTAATGCACACAATGCAGTTGAACATTCCTTATCGTATGACTTTCCCCTAGTATCTACAACATGCATACAAATATTGAGCTTTACAAAATTTCTTCCATGAGTTAACAGGGAAAATAATTGTCAGCTGACTGAAGTTGAGTAATCCTCTTGCATTGTGAGGTGAATTTATTAACTGTGTAATGTTATACTTGTTTATTTCTAAAACCAGATTTAAGCATCATATGATGGTATTATACCTAAGGTGACTTTATAAAGACATTTATATCATATTTTATTATATCACAGTCATTTTTCTTCACAACAAGGTTGGTAAATTATTTCATGATTTTTTTGTAAGCAGTAGAGTAGACTTTTTGAAAACTATGTTTAAGAGATGTTCAAACTTCAGGGGTTACCAAAGAAACTATTTTAAAGTATAATTTAACATTTAATAGATGATAAAATGGGCATTCTTAACTGTTATTTTAGTTACTTGTTGTTCAGTAGAAATTTGGTTGAATTTAAAAGTTTACAAATACTTTACTCTGTATGTGTGTGGTAAGATCTAATAGAATATTAATTTGAAAATAATTTCTCAATCCTACAATCTCTGATTGAAGCATGGTGAGGTGGCAACCCCAATTAGCAGTTAAACTAAGTAATTTCTGACCTGTAGCTGCAAAAGCTCCTTATGTGTTTGGTGTCATTTCAAAACCCTCTAACAACTATGACACAATTACACTTAATAAACACTAGGATTCAAAGAAATTATAACTACTTCTAAAATCGTATTCTTTTGTAACATCATAGCTGCATTGCTTTGCGTTCATATAATGCCATTGAATATAAATATTTTGCCTTGATTTTTAACATTGAAGTGTTCTATTTTCCAGTTTAAGTAACTTCCTACAAAATTGCTCTTTTATTCATATTGATGTGTGCTCATGTATCAATATTGTATTTATTACAAAGCACCGAGAAGCAGTGGCATGTTTTTACTACCAATGTTTACAATAAATTATGCCATTTCTTTTAATTATTTATTTTCCTAGAACAAAATATACAATTAAGTGTTTTTTTTAGTATACAAGTGTTATATCCTATTATTTTAATTATTGCTTCACTTTTGTTAACTGGTGGTGCTACAAAAGCACAAACTTTCTCGCATTATTTCTTAATTTGCCATTTTCAAAAATTCAGAGTCCACAGAAAATGGGAACCTCCACATTCTTTTAAGCATCCCTTCTATCCGTAAGGAAAAAATAAAGAAGAATTTGGAGCGGTTTTTGTGAACAAAATGTAATTGCCTATATTTCTCGCCAAAATACACGAAAACTACTCATATATTCAAAAAATTGAACATGATACTTATTTAAAGAATCTTAAGGGCCAGGTTTCATTAAGAGGAAAATCTCTACCTTCAATATTATAGTTGAAGGAAGACACTAAAACAATTGTTTTTTTGCAGCTTTAAAAAAGTCGGGTATTTCAACCAATGAGATCTGCACCGTTCTCTTAAGCGTCCTCTACGCCATTCGAGGACAAAGTTAAATCAAAAAAATTGTCATTTTTTGAGAAAATTTTGAAAATGAGGTTTCATGAAAAGTGTCCCATCAAAATCAAAATGTTCGTATCGAATTCAAAGGGCCGGGTCATCATTCAGATCGATCTGGAAATCTACATTTTTGTGAAAATTCTACATACTGTTTAGCAGTTAGCGACAGCCGTTTTGCCGTAATCCAATTTTTCGGTATTAAGGACACAACATAGGTGGTTTCTGACTACACGAGATTTAGAGGAAATAATTAATACGTACGAGGGCATTAGTAATAATAGGAAAAAGATTTACGAGCATTTTCTCGTTAACAGGGCCCGGCAATAAGTTTTCCTACCGTGAATTCGCCGTCTTTTTCCCCGCAGCATTACAATACATTCTTTACGCTGCTTAAGCAGTATGTGAGAAAGTAAAAGGTATAACTAATTAGTTCCTCAATACTTAACGGACGTCCTAGGTTCGTGTCCCAACGGAGCAACGTTGGTCCAGCCGCGGCGGCAGGATTCTCGACACTAGCTTGTGAGCTAGGTCGAATTCACTCGCTGTTTGGAGGAGAATTCGGGCGGTCGGCTGCTCTGATAGGTATAATTTTGCGTGAAAATACGGGCGAGAAAATACGTGCTGTTTTAACGCCACTAGTTTATGGGAAGAGACCTGCCATGTAAACATGATTGGACGCGATGTAACCTGCCATGTAAACACGCGAGCGGCTCAACTTCCGACTACCACGGAAGTTTAGAAGACCGTATCATGACTTATCCATGACAATAATTGGGTTCCATGAATAATCTACCAGATTTATCGCAAGCTCAAAGTAATCCACGGTTGATATTTCTTGATCTTCTGATGTGTACATCCCTACGTTGCGTAACACCGTATCCCATAACCTGCGCATTTCAAAATTTGACACTGAGTGTACGGCCTCGTTTTACTCACTGGTTTACGGTGACTATAATTAACGTTACTCTTTCGGCACATTAGTGCCAACGACTTATATGACGTCATTCCCTTCCGAACTTTCCACGACCGATTGTATTTTCCGAATATCATAGCCGGAAAAACAAAACTTCGGCTCCTTTTTCCTTGCACGCGCAGACTTGAATCCTCGAGAATTTTAGCCTTATCGCTAAAAGACTTTATTCGCAGCAAGTTGAAGTTCCTTTTCTGCTATTTGCTGCGGTCTTTTTATTGATTGATTGATTTTTTCATGTTTCCGGGCGCGTCAACAGCTACGGTCATTAGCCCCGTTAGTGTAGTGCATGTTCTTTTTTCTCGGGAGATGGCGATGATCTTCCCCCACTGGATGGCGAGATCCGACACCGACCTACCGTCGGCTAGTGGGGTTTCCCCCTAACCAGGACTCTCCCACTAGCCGGGACAAGCTCTAAACTCCCGACCGGTCTCCCGGAATATGTGATAGTGTGTGGTGCATGTTAGTGTAAGTGTGTGTGTAAGAGGAGAGGATAGGACAAGGAAGAGGAAGGACACATCGCGCGCAGTCCGTGGTCCGTTTGTTAGGGTACTGCTCCGGCATTCGCCTGGTGTTGATCGGAGAAACCACGGAAAACTACCGATCAGAGCAGCCGGCCGCTAGAATTCTCCTCCAGACAGTGACTGAATTCGACCTAGCTGAAAAGCTAGTGTCGAAAATCCTGCCACCGTCAGGACTCGAACCTAGGGCGATCTTTTTATGTGCATGATGGATCTCCAACTGAAGAAGGGACTTATAAAGTCAGTCAAATTTAAGCTAACTGACTCAAGTTCCCGCAATCTTCTTGCGCACCTGGGTGCTGACGATTCACCACCAGGACTAGGGTTACAAACTAGTGTCACACCCTCACTTGACATCTTGCGCTGTGCACTCGGTTTAAGCCTACGTGACATGCTGACACCCAGCAAAAAGCCCACAAATGATCGATACAACTCATATTAAAAGTGGTATTTTCCTTTCGACCGCGTGCAGCTGCACCGAATGCGTCTTCACATGATGACTAGGGGGCGGATTATAATGAAATGTCTTTTCTTCACTTTAGAACAATGCCGTTTAGTATAAAAATTCATTTGATGCTAAGACAAAAGGAAATGACCCACTTATATAGGTCATTATTTTGCATTTTTTATCGATTTCGGCCAATAAGTCATTTTTTAACCTTTTCCGTAATTTTTAATGCATTTTTCGCTTATATAATCGATCTTAATGCCCTTTTAATGGTACTTGCTTCAAATAATATTTACGAAATGTAACAGATGTCCTCCACAGAATTCCTGAGAACCTTTACCTGGTAGCCTATTCGATTTCTTCGCTCAGAAGTTGTAATGTCAGCCATTGTATGTAATATAATGTTCCTGTGACGCCTGTCAACATTATTGATGGTTCGGCCGATTTCGGGATAACTAAAAACAGATTTTCTGGTAATGAACAGACCAAACCAAGAGTTTGACAGTTTATTTCACTTGAACGAATAGAAGAAGCCTCAACCTCAGTAACATATACAACAACTTAAGTTGTTCGTCTGAATTGGTTTTGATAACATTTTTAAGTAATTTTTCTTTGCTTTTAGGGCATTTTAAAAACATTTTAAGAGCATTTTATTGATCATTTTTGGCCATGTTTTAGGTCATTAAAATCCGCCCTTTAATGATGACTGTCTTTGAGCGAGCGTAAGGGAACTTTCGATAGTTTCATTGTCACTAGCAATCATGTTCGATTCTTTACAATCGCCGGTGTGGAGCTTTAGAAATTTCTAAAAGGAATTTCAACTTTCTTTTATATGAACAAAAATGAACGAAATTAGTTCGAATAAACCTATATTGAAAATTTGCCTAATTTATCTACATATACAAATGTACTTTGTTCATATTTTTGTAGACTAAAGGCAGTTTTGAATATTTCATTGAACAGTGCAACACTTGTCTCACTTTTTTGCAGCTCCCATTTTCTGTTGTGGCATCATTGAATGGTGTGCATATGTTTGCAAAGACACAAGAGATTGATCTATTAAGTACTGCAACAACAGAAACTACATTTATATGGAAAGAAATGGAGGATAGGTACGTCTGTTTGACTTAAACTGCAGAAGTTTTTTTCACTTGAAAGCTATTACAAGTATGTAATAAGTAAAATTAGTGTTTGATTATTTTTATGGTTTCTAGTGTGATAATAATTGCAGCAGCTTGTGGCGTTAGTACGGAATTGTTAGAAATGTTGCTGTCATCAGTATTCCAGGCGATGATTATGACAGTCGGCATTGAAGAAATTCGAACTTGCCGAAATATCGAGAGGCTTAAAAGAGAATTGCGGGTAATTATTTTGGGTCACAATATTAAATCAATAGTCTGAAATTTTTATGGACGTTGTTTTCTAACTTTGACAGGCATGCTATCCTTTGGTGGATCGTTTGCTGGAGTGCTTGGACACAACTTCGCGCGTTGATCTCCTTGGCCTAACTGAAGTTATCTTGTGTCATGAAAATATTTCTTTGCAGGTAAGTCACAGGGATTGCTTTTATTTTCAATTACAAATAATTTTTTATTGTTTTATTTTCCATTATTTCTCATTGTTCCAACATTTATAGTATGACAAAGTCCAAAGGCTGGAATTGGATGATATTTCGGTCCAAGTGTGCTACGAATTTATTTACATATATAAGTACCGAAATGGCTCCAAATTTAGACGCAAATTCTAATTACTTTACATTTATTCTAGATCTTCAAGCTTTTAACGCTTATTTTCAATCTTACAAGTTATTTCAAAAAGCACACGTTTGTGTGATTGGCCATAGTTGCGTTAGCTTTGTGTTTGCTGAAAAATTTGTAGTACCCATTGTACTAAGATTACAAGATGCATGGTATCGGTTGTTATTCATTTTATAACAAAATGGCTGAAACAATACACCCGTAAATGGAACCATTTTAAAGTGTTTTTAGCACGAGGTTTATTTCGAGGCACACAAACCCGTAACACTGGTTGCGCGTTTGTTGCATCTCCTCAGGGCCACACGTTGTGACATTAGGGCACATTCTACAAAATAAGTATGTTTTGACCCTTCAGTTAAGTTAAGCTTTTCTGAGTACACATGCTCCATAAAACGGTTACAGAATCTCGATATCTGTATAAAATTAAATTGGTTATCGTACGAGATTACAACTTTGTATGTGTTAAAAAACGTTTAGTAAGAATAGGATTTTCCCCACGCATGGTTCCGAAAGTTGCGTAGTGTTATAAATAGTTCTACATTAGAATACCATATTTTTGAACTTTTATTCATCATTCATCTATTTATAGTTAAAATGTGGGGAAAAGATTCTGGAGCTCAAGAAAACGTGCACAGATGATACTTCTCTCCCATACGACACATACAGTTTTTACTGTTCTCTGACTAAATAAATTAAATCAAATCCCATTATAAGAGAACCCACTCTAAAAGAGAAAATAAGACTTTCCCAAGTTTCAATTAAAAAATTATTGACATTTTCTTCTTGCAAAATTTTTCGAGTATATTTGTTCCAGAGAATTTTTGCCCCACGAGTAAGAGACGAGTTAAAACGACACATTTTCCCTCTTCCAACCCTAGCCAAGTCACTAATTGATCGTATGTACCCTTCATAAAAGATGTATATGTAGTTATTCGTTTGCTCAAATATTATTAAAAAAAACAACAGTTTATCCATAGACGAAATTCTATTCTCACTCTCTCTGTTCATTTTCCGTCAAGGCATGCGACTTGTTCGTGCTCATGTCCTCAGCGTGTCCTCAGAGAAGGTCAGCTCTGAAGTATTTAACAAGCCGCAAGACTCATTATCTAATACAGTAGGGGATGATACTTGGTATTGAGCGTTTGAGCATCGTGGTGATATTCATGTTGATCGCCTGGGGAAGAGTGCTTCGTTTGCATGAAACGCGATGCGTCGTTTTAATTGAGATTGTTTTAGTAAACCAATGAAATGACTCCTAAAAAGAAAGTTAATATGAATGTTGGAAAAACATGACATTGTATGCCGTGTCGAAAACACTCTGAAATGTACTGAAATAATAATTGAAAATGTATACTATTGTTGTAGAATGTATACTGTAATTGGATCCAGCAAAAGGAACCATCCCTCATAATCACAATATTTGAATAAGTGACAGCAACGCCTACGAAAAAGTCGAATACGTTTTGCAAAGTAGAATAAATCCGCATATACGTTACTGAGGGTAATACGAGAAATGCTGGAACAAATCGTTTTCTCCTATTTCCCGAATGGAACATTTCAAGAAAGGGATGTTCCTTTTTACACAAATGGAACTGTTAGAACACGAGCCCTGTGATTTGATTCTCTTTTGTAAGAGAAATGTGAAATACTGCCCTCTGGAATATATGAATTTTTATTGTTTAGTATTTCCCACTTATAAGAGTTCCCGCCTATTACAAACAAAAATATATCCTTCCAGATGTCTCTTATAACCGGGTCATTCACCTTGATTTCATAGTACGTTCAATGCGTATCAATATTTCTTGTATATACTACAACAGTCGGCGTCATTTTCGATTTCATTTGACATTAGAATTAATAAAAGAAAAGACAATAAAGGTTTTAGTTAAGATTGTAACATTTCTCATTTTTAATTACTGCTTATATTTTTCGAAGGAAAATGTGTAGAGAATTTATAACTAAAATTAGGAATCCTAATGTTTTAAAACGAAATAAGCGGGACGCAAAGCAAAATTATGATTGAGGGGGAGGGGTCTCATATGAAACATAATACCATTATTCAGAATAATTTATGAACCCAGAAATAGTTTGCTCCTTTCAGTGCGCATAAAAATAGGGCATTATGATGGAAAATAATCGACAATTATTACAGACTACTTACACACGCACACACACAAAAACGTTGTCAGACCCAAAGACTTGACACATGTTCCTCTGTCCGAATCTGAAGCAAGAAATGCGCCACCACCCTCCAATTTTTTTTTAAAAAAAATTCGGTAGTTGTTGTCAGACCCAAAGACTTGACACATGTTTATCTATGAATGTCGAGACGCTGAATCCGATTCTGAAGCCAGAATTGAGCCACCATCTTCCCATTTTTTTGAAAAATCGCAAAAAAAAAAAAAAATCGTAAAATTATGTTGTTGTTGTTTTTTTTTGATTTCAGGGGTTGTTGTTAGACCCGATGAGTTGACACATGTTTCTCTGTTTGTCGACGCCCTGAATCGGAATATGAAGCCAAAATTGCGCCATCACACTACAGATTTTTCAAATCACGAAAAAACAGTATTTTTGTTTTCGGAGCTTGTTGTCAGACCGGAAGACTTGACACATGTCTCTGTATGAATGTCGACGCACTGAATCCGAAACTGAATTGTGCTACCACCCTCCAGTTTTTTTAATCGCAAAAACCCATCAAATTTGCCATTTCAGGATTTTTTGTGAATAAATAAAAAAAAATAATTGAAGTAGGATGATGGCGCAATTTCGGCTTTAGATTCGGATTCATCGCGTCGACCTACATCGAGAAACATCTGTCAAGTCTTCCGGTCTGACAACGTTTATGTGTGTGTGCGTGTGTTATTAAAAAAAGTTTTAAAAAATGATTAAATACCGCATGGCAGATACCAATTCCATTGGCACTGGATTAGTTACTTGTTTCTTTAATGAATGGGAAATGCGCCTTCATATTTTCACTGAAATCTCTTAGGCGTTTTGCTGCTGTTTTTATTAAACTCCACTATTAGTTTGAATATTAAACTGCCAGCAATCATTTGGAATTCGGGCAACGTAGCTCTGCCCACTAAACATGCGTACGAAAAGGAATAAGTTCATTGATAAATTAAAAATCACGGTTGCAAAATCCCTGTACAAGTTTAGAGTTTTTTATTTTTAAAATTCAGGAACGTTTTAGCATCCCGAAACCATTTGTCGGGACACCGAGTCAACTGTTAAAAGTTCGAGACTGGCCCGGAAAAAACGGGACATATGCAAAATAGCACACGTACTAAAATGCATGTGTGCTATTTTGTACCCTGTAAGCTTAAAAAATTCTGTTGTATATACTTCGATTTCAACAGCAAGTCCTTTCAAAGTCGCATGCTGAAAAGAGAGGACACAGTCATCCAACAGCGAGCTTCAATATCAAAATTCTAAATCGTAACGATGCTCGCGATTGAAAGACGGTGTCGACCTCTCCTGCCAGCTCGTTCTCTTGAAGGGAGTTAGTTTTCAGTGACGAATCTTGAATGTTATTTTAAGTATACCGCAATTTATGAATATATTACGCTTCAAGCAACCTCTACAGTGTCTTTTACTTTGAGTTTTTCTGAAATCCCAATACTATGAAATTCCCTCCTTAATAATTGTTCTATAAGACAACTATTACACAAAACACTAACTTCTGGATCGTTTACGCACTCCATTTTCACAAAAATTTGAGAGATGCGTAACTTACGAACGACCAGAGGAGGACTGTTCACCGCAATATTTTGCGGTGCCTGTCGACCATCTTCCCCTCTCCCCGTCCTTGAAACATGAAGAGCCCAAGGTTATCGCGGCTCGCATGCGGTGCCTTCGACAGCGCTAGCGAATTCTCTGGACAGCATTAAGAACTGTTTGAAAGTTCTCACTCTAACGCACTTCGAAGCGCTTACGGACATACTGATTGGCTCAACAGAGTTATTTCTCCGCATCTGTTTTAAAGCTTTCAGAATCTCAATAGCTTTTTAGAGGATCACCAAACTTATGAAATATTTCTAATACACTTCCAAATACTAGGTATACCGCCGGTATACGCGGTGTATCGGAGAATTCGCCACTGACTTATATACTTCGATTTCCTTAGAGCTGCATTTGACGGCTGTTGTGTTTAAATGCAAGTATAATCGGAGTGTAAGGCCTCATTGACAATGCAAACTTAAACGTAACGTAATGCTGTAAACGTAGCCATAAAATTTACTCGTAAAAACAAGTATTCACAATGACGAACGTAAACTGGAACGTAAGTTTCGAATTTCCTGAACCAATCAGAATTCAAGGTACTGAAATTCGTCGAACATATTTATTCGCGTGTCAAGTTAAAGTCACAATAAAAATTGCCCAAATTCTTACTATGAATTCACCACACGCATCAAAACTGTTTACAAACTAGTTTTCTGCATTACAACAACAAAATGACATAACTACAAACTACCTCAACACAATCTGAAATCGACCTTCCACGCTGCTCTCTGATTGGAGTTCGGTAGAATTCCGACGTGAACTCTCAACGGACTTATGTCAAGGCATTGTGAATGGTCTCGCTTAGTAACTCATTTGTAGGTTTTGCGGCTACGTTACGTTTACATTTGCATTGTGAATGAGACCTCAACTGCGGTTTTTTCACAATTGAACTTGACGTTTCGTCAGTTGTGACAGTGCTGCAATCGGGAGCTTATACGTCACTACATATAATGACGTGTAAGCTCCCGATTGGAGAAGTCACAGCTGACATTATATTCAGCTTCGTTATATGACATTATACGTCACTTCATTATATGTAGTGACGTATAAACTCCCGATTGGAGAACTGTCACAGCTGACGAAACGTCAAGTTGAACTGTGAGGAGGAGAAAAAAAACAAAAAACAAACGCAGTACAATGAAGGGCGTGCGCAGGCGCTGCTGGACGCGTACTGCGAGTGCCTGGGCTCGCTGCACGGCTGCCTGGTGGCGCGCGGGCGCACGCTGGTGGCCACGCCCAGCTGGTGGGCGCTGCAGCCCAGCGAGCGCAAGCTGCTGGCGCTGCTGGTGGCGGGCGACGGCCAGGCCACGGCGCGCGACGTGCCGCTCTTCCTGCCCTTCACCAGCCCCGCCGTGAGTGCCAGCCCCCGCCAGGGCCGCACTTGAGCCCCTTCCTGCGTCGCTGGAAAGCCCGCGCCCCGCGCCACCGAGAACAAGGAAAGTTATCATTATCCCTGACGGTCCGGCTGTCCCTTCACTTTTCTGCTCTTGGGTTTTTGATTGATTTTTTCGTGTTTCCGGGCGCGTCAACTGTATTGGTCTATAGTCCCGTTAGTGTCGTGCATGTTTTTTTTCTCCGGAGATGGCGGTGATCTTCCCCGCTGGACGGCGAGATCCGGCGCCGACCTACCGTCGGCTAGTGGGGTTTCCCCCTAACCAGGACTCTCCCAACGGGGCAGCGCCCAAGCCGGGACAAACTCTTAAGCTCCCGGCCCGTCACCACGGTAGCATTCAGGCAAGGTTTTTCGCGTCTTTTTCAGTACTACAGCTAGGTGTCGCATGCTCGCGACCGTATCAAGCAGTGCCGCAGATGAAGCGACTCTAGCGACTCGAGTGAGAAAGACGCGAAAAACCGTGCCTAAATGCTACCGTGGTGACGGGCCTTCAGTGATCTTGAAGTTCAGCTAAATAAAAACCTAAACAATATACTTTGATTTATTTAATACCGCGCCTCAAGATCACAAGCTGAAAGGTGAGGTGCACCTTGTCACCCAATCGGTAGCTCCAAACCAAAAATTTAAATCGAAATGAAGCTTGCGATTGGATGACAATGTCCCCCTCTTCCTCCAACTCGTGGCCTTGAGGGGCCACGTTAAATAAATCAGAGTATGAGTTGAGTTCAGCCGCTGTCTGGAGGAGAATTCTAGAGGCCGGCTGCTCTAATGGGTAGTTTTTCGTGGTTTCTCCCATCAAAACCGCGTTCTATCTTTCCTTCCTTATCCTGTCCTCGTCTCTAACTTACACTCAAATGCCGGGAGACCGGTCGGGGAAACTTAGAGCTTGTCACAGCTGGGCCGCTCTGCTATACAGCACAGTTCCGTGTGGCCGCTAAGTGCAATGCAGCCACACTTCCCTGCTGTGGAGCCATCCCTATCCTTGCGGACATCTATGGCTGATCTGAAAAATGGAAAAAACGTGGCCAGGAAAGACAATAGCCGTTCGGCGCGCTTGTGGCGTTGTTTACCGCAATTTTCTTGCCAGTATTGGCGTTAAGCCCGTTTTATTCTAGCATATCTCGCGGGCGTTTGTACGTTGCCGAAGTGTCCGGCTCGTACAGGGCTAAATTTGCAATTAGTTGATTATTTGATTGATCTAATTTTGAAAAGAAATTTTTAGCTAATTCTTTGAAATGTTCTTCTAAGAGTGGGATTTTTAAAACTGAGTGAATTTCTGTATTTTTTATGAAAAGTGGTGTGCAAAGAATTTTTCGTAGGCACGCATTTTGAACTGGGGCGGTGCTCCGCTGGGGGGAGGTACCTGGTTGGGAAAACCCCGCTAGCCGACGCTAGGTCGGCGGCGCATCTCATCCAGCGGGGAAGATCACCGCCACCTCACGAGGGAAAATTATGCACTATGCTTACGGCACAAATGAACTTAGTAGTTGACTTGCCGGGAATCACTAATCAATCAAAGATACGTCCCTGCCTGACAAGCCATTTATAGGTATTATTGCTTAAAAACAGCTTTGATGTTTTCGCCCCAGTCGTGACAAGCTCTAAGCTCTTGACTGGTCTCCCGGCATGTATGACAGTGTAGTGTGTGTGTGTGTGTGCGTGTGTGTGTGCGTGCGTGTGTGCGCGTGCGCGTGTGCGTGCGCGTGCGTGTGCGTGTGTGTGTGTGTGTGTGTGTCTCGCAGAAGAGATAATAAGTAAACGAAGAGTAAGGAAAGATCGTTGGCGGTTCGAAACCCTTCTATTAGGATATTGTCCCGACATTCGCCTGTTTTTCATCGGAGGCAACAGAAAACTACTGATCAGAGTCGCCAGCCGCTAGTTCTGCTCCAGTCAGTGGCTGAATTCGACCCCGCTGTCTAAAACCCACCACCGTCCTCTTAAAGTCGCTGCAGAGTCAGCGGCAGCGCTGCGCCACCAAGCCCCCACCGGAAGCGGGCATTGGAATGGAATTGTACAGTCTACTAAATTTGCACATTACTTCATCAGGGGGACAAGTCCCCGGAGTGGGCACCTAGCCTTTTTGGCCCTTATCCTCACCCCCCGCCGACGCGTGACGCCGACAGGCCGATGTCCGGATCCAGCCGGAACCCAGTTGACCTTCACGGTAACCTCCCCATACGAAGCCTGGATAGGGCCGCCCTGCCAGCTCAGGACTACTAGCTATCCGGGCTAGTACCGGAGTCTCGACAATGCGCCACTCACATGCGCCGGGAATAAATTCCCTCCTCTTTGCCCAGAGTATCGGGCCACTGCCACGACGAATCCGAGAGCACAACTGGGGCCACCCGGACTAAGCCCCCACCCCGTCTCCCCAATGCTTACCGCCAGCTCACGGTGTGGGTAGCACCGGTACCGAAGCAGCCTGGCGGGTGGTGACTGATTTCGCGCCGGACTTTAAAGTGGGATCGAATGCTCCGAGGAGGATTCTTCACCCAATCCTGCTCCAAGGTCGACGCGCCATAGGCCCAACTGGTGGGTGGCCGGTTACCCGACCACCAGGAGCTTAGCTTACGCCTACTTACCGCCTGCACCTTGAGGCTAACGACGTGAGTCACGCCGCGAGACTCGGGAGCCGGGTGGTCGTCTGAACTCCACCTAGACCGCGTGTGCGTGTGCGTGGGCGCAGGTGCCGTTCCGGCTGGTGACGTGCGCGCTGGCGGCGGGCGTGGACGTGTGCGCGCTGTGCGGGCCGGCGCCCGCGCTCGCCGAGGCCGAGCACACGGCGGCGCAGTGCTGGCGCGGCGCCGTCGACCTGCTGCGCGCCGCGCAGCTCTGCTGCCCGCGCAACCTCGCGCACGCCGTGCAGCTGGACGCCGGCATCATGGGGTGAGAGGAGGGCGCGGATGCCACGGCGTCTCATAAAAAGAGAGAGAGAGAACGAGAGGAAAATGGGAGAGAAAAAGGGAAGGGAGGGAGAGAGAGAAGAAGAAGGGAAAAGAGTGAACAAGAGAGAGGGAAAAAAGGGGGAAGTGAGACAGGAAAGAAGGAAGAAGAGAGAAGGGGAAAGGAAGATGAAAAGAGAGTAGGGAAAAGAGAGAGGGAAATGGAGATAGGGAAAAGCGAGGGGGAGACGAATGAGTAAAGAGAGGGGAAGAAGGAGGAAAAAGGGAGAGGGAAAAAAAGAGCCAGAAGGGGAGAATCTCCTCCCTTGAACTGACATCTATTTCTGTGTTTTTGAACCAGAAAAAAGCACCATGGCGAGATTGCGGAGTCATGTATCACTCTTGTAGGCAAGGGTCAGATCACAGGCTCAGATTTAAGCAGAGCAATAGGCTAGAGTAATCTTACAATTTGGGCTTATGGAAGCTGCGGGAAAACCGAACTGAAAGATCTTTTTCTTTCGTCCCATCACAATTCCACATATTTAATCTAATTTGTTGTATGTTGAATTGGAAGTGCCTACTTTAAGGAATTGGCTTCTTTCCTCCTCTAAGAAACATGCATCGACTATCACTGTGAAATACTCTTGTTAGAAATATGACACCATACTTTTTCGGTTGTCCAAAAACCTCATGGATTGACCTAGAAATTATAAAATGATTTTACATATTCTTGCAGGTAATTTCTTGTGGAAAGAAGGTCAAAGTGCAGCATGTAATCTTTATATACTATTCCAATCTGTCAGTTGAACTAAATCGGTCATTCTTTCTTTCTAGTTTCCTTCAAGAGTTTACAAAATGTTACGTAATTGAGGACAAGTTATTAAATGCAATTAAGATATTCATGCCAATTGAACTTCTTTCTGTAGAGAAACTTTCCATTAATTATTCACTATTTTCATTACAAAAATTTCACTAGTATATTTTATATTTGCAATTAGTTATTAAATAACGTAAATTGATACAGTATTATATTAAATAATTTATTTTGCAGGATACTTCTGGTAGATCATTTGAACGGAAAATTTTTGTTGAGTGGCAATCAGTTGCAATCTGATAGCAAAAAGGATGTGTACCGATTGGACATTCTTTGCACATTTTACTACCAAGGAGCAGGCATGCTGTGGAGAAACTCAGGTACATAAATATAAAGCTATTAAAAATGTGTGCAGTAATCATTACATTTTGTGGATACATTCTGCTTGTGAAGAGAAAAAAATATATTCCATTGCGTATTTTTAGTTAAGAAATCTATTATCTTTAAAAGCAGCCAAAACGAACAGACCATAAATGTTGGGATGGCGACATTTGAATGTCATACATCTGTCAATACACATCAGACAAGAGCTTGTGCACTTGTTATTTGGTTGCATAAGCATTCATCAATATTAACAATTCGTTAAGATTGCTCTAAATCATTGCTGAGAGGGAAAACATTGAAACTCTTGATTTTGTTCATATGAAGAGAAAAAAAATTGCGAAAACACATACTATACTAGTGGAAAATCATATACTTTATACATTTAGGCAACAGGGATAAACTTCTTTCTTCCTACGGTGTCTTTAATGTAATCCACTTTTCCAATTTGTTGATGTGCAAGTGATTATTTTGAACTCCTCCTACATGCACATACACATCTCTGATCAACGAAACAGAGATGGACCATTTCATCTTCAAAGTGAAATTCCTTCTCTTAGATATTTCACCAGTAACAGTGTTAAAATGCAAATTAAAAATGATGTAGTGTGTATTACTGGCTAATTGATAATGGAGTTCAGTTTTGATATTAGAAATGTAGAGTAGTGCCCAACAGCGTGACTATGCTTACATTTAGGAGCTTAAAATCCTTGTGTCACCACAAGCAAACTGCTCTGACCCCAATTCCCGTGACATGAAATTCTCAAAAAGCATGTCTTTGATGAGTCATATCACAGACATCTTGAATCTGTTGATAAATGATGCTTGAGAAATGCAAATTCAACTTGCTTTTCTCATAATTTTGGTCTCTTCTGATTTTTGCAGGTGGATCAAAAGCTGTGGAATCCTATTGGTGTTCAGAGTATCACAAATGTCATGCAATGCAACAAGGAAACACACTGTTGTGTGTTTTATATGCTGCTGCAGTTCCAACAGATACTATGAGGTATATTATCTTGAGTGGTGTGAACTATGTCAATATATCTTACAAGTCAGGTCATTGTCACTCGTGTCCATTGCACTACAATAAAAAAGATTTGTTATTTAAATTTATAACTCTTGTTATGTAATGTGCAGGTTTCACTTTTATAATTATGTGAGTCAGAATCACATTACAATTTCCTTGCACTTACTGCAAATCAGATTTGAGTATACGCTCCCTGCTTTTACTGCAGGGCAGGGTTTACTCATATTGCTACCCGGAAGACACAGTGGTAAAGCGTAGGCAATAGGAAACCATTGGCTGCGAGAGTTATATATAGCTCCATGTTGTTACACAACATTTCAGGGGGAGAAGATCATGGCCCTAAGACCGAATAGAATATGTGAATAGCTTGCAGATCTCTTTCACACATGTGGCATGCTCTGCAGACCAATGCCAAAATTCAGCATGAGAGAGTTGTACTTCTATACTCGTATTTCATACAAGTTTGTGTCATTTTACATTTAAACTGAAAACTTATAAATTACAATTACTAAAAAAGCATAGTTCATAGAAAATTCACCTTAAAGTTTGCAAAACTTAAACAACAATGATAGGAAGAGGGCCTCCCTTCCCATTAATCATGAGGGAGTTCTTAGCTTCTTTCAACTATTCACAACAGAGAATATAGATCCTCAATGTCTCGCCTTCAGTTGGATTCGTTGTTAGAAATAACTGAACATCCCATCACACTCATGAGAACCACCAACTTTTGAAACTCATATGAGAAACCTCCACGACCTGTTTGATGTCAGTTACTCACACTTTGAAGTGCTTCCATTTTACAACCAAAACATTGTGTCAATTTGTCTGAAAGAAAATCTCTCTCTATATAGCTCTTATATTTCTCTCTATAAAGTAATAAAGTACATGTATGTTTCTAATATTCGTATTGATTTTTCTGTGTTTCATCTTGTTTCAGACATATAACGAAGCAGTCCTTCAAGATCCTCACAACAGACAAGCAGATGTGCTGGTGAACTATCCATAAGGAACTTATTTCCAATAATTACATAGCCATATAAAACTTTCTTTTAGAGTAATTTCACAAACCAAAGACATAAGCCTATGAAGTGGAATTTGTTAGGTTTAGAAATTTGGCTGTAAAAGGTTGACAAAGAAGCAATGGTGCAAGTCAAGATGAATATACTTGCATATGCCTACTTGATCAGCAATTGCCTGAGCTAAGTGAATAAAAATATAATAAAAGGTCCACTCACACAGTATTTTGTCAGACACTAGTTTGGTACATTTCTGTATACGCGTGTGGGTGTGTTAAGGCTGAAGCAAGAAATATAGTTAATTTGCAAATTCATCACAGCCTGATAGTTTGGGTAAATTTGTATGAATGATGATAAACACTTTTCGAACATCATCTGTGTAATGTTGGTATTAACCACAGGGTGCTGGTTATAGTGAAGTAGTCCTGGTAAGAGAGTGTGTTCATTAAAAGTATTTTGGTAAAAAAAATGCATTGGAAGTTATCCACTACACAGACTAAAGTTTTGATGTAAATGGTGTATGCAGGAGCTTCACCATCCTTACTCGGAAATGCATAGTGGAGCATCAATTGAAATATATAGTGAGGACAGGTTAGGTGGTAGGCATTTACAACCAACTCAGTAGGCGTTGCAACTACACACCTTATCTCCCACTAGTTGCAGAAACTTGTCACCAGCCCAACGGTCTGTTAATTACATAATATTGACTATTTCTCATCATTGTAAAGATCTTCACCTACCCTAGCCATGTTGGTAATGTGCATTTATTTAGCCCATATTTTGTTGCCATGTTATGTTGGCTAATGTGCATTTATTTAGCCCATATTTTGGCCCACCGTACAGCCACACTGGACTTACTTTGTGGGCTCTCCTGCCACTCAGATAATAAGGCTGACTACTCATACTCAGAGATGAGGCTGCCTACATTTCCTGTTGTACCCGTCCATCTGAGCTGTGATGTGGTTGGGGAACCAGGGTGAAGGGTTCCCCTCCTGTTGATCCTCTTATGATAAGGTCAATGGCTGGTATGAAAGCACTCAACAGTTTATCAACCAGTGATTTTTCGTTTTCTGAAGAGTCTTCATTCCTTTATTTTGTGAAGATTTATTTTTCTTTCTTTAAAGCTTAAATCTGGAACTTTACCTTATTTGTCTATTGCAAGTTTAAATACTCTATTGTGAAACTTGAGACGTTAAATGAGGTTACCATCTCGATGTTCCAGAAAAGACAAGAACCATTTTTTTTTGGTAAAAAGATTGACAAATAATTTTGAAACTTCCAGACTGTCGTAGTTGCCAAGGTCAGGCTGTTCTCAAAGACCAAATGATAATGAACTTTTTATAATTTATTTATGTTAATAAAACATTGAAAAATTATTCATTTTGACTCCAATAATTTATTACTCTAACTTTCATGGAAATAGAGTACCAACCTACCCCAGGGACTGTGCCAACAAACCCCAAAAAACGTTTCAGCCATGAGGGTTTGGTGGGCACATTTCTACGTGAGGATTTTTCACGAATAATACCAATTCACGAATAAAACAAGTGTTCTGCATGCCGTGAATGCCTAAGAACCTACAACATCCATCAGGAACAACGTACACATTCTAGTGACTAACATCCATTGGCTGCTACCCAATGAACATTACTGTGATGCGCTCGTGCCACAACCTGTATGCATCCTTGCTGTGCTATGACGAATGCACTTTAATGTCCGTTATTGAACGCTCTTGTCACTAATCTCGGCTTTGCCTCCTCACTCTGCACTTCCCTCCTCCTGCAAGAACTTCCATCTCCACTAATAAGCAGAGCCTGGCTCGCACTTATGTGAAGCCAGTTGGACAGGTCTGGATTAGGAGCTAGTGTTGTGTATAGACCAGACTTAAAAAAAGATCACTCTTTCGCTATTGTATTCCATCAAACTCTCGGTAGCCTTTTTTTGCAGTATTACACTATAAAGCATTGAAGGCTTTCACGGCCGGAGTCAATATACATGTTTTCTTCCGGGCTTGTGGGCCGTGGTCCAATTGGCGTTGAACTGCCAAACGTTTCGCCCACGACTGTCGCCAGTCAGCCGCCGTCCCGGACACTTCGCCCGAGACCTCACCACTGAAGATGCCCGCCGCAGTCGTGGGCGAAACGTTTGGCAGTTCAACGCCACGGCCCACAAGCCCGGAAGAAAACTGTATATAGTATTACACTATGTTCGCTATAGGCGAAAGACACTCTTACTTCTACACTTTTTCTGCACTATATACACAAGAAAGTAAAAGGAATAGCAAGATCAAATAAATTATATAATTATATTATATAAAAACATAAACACACATGTCTTTTGTGTGGACACAATTTTATTTGTACCGAACTACAAAACAAAACCAACTACAATTTGCTTCATAGATCTAAATTATCTCCAAAACATATTCAGATCATTTAATAATAACATTTCTTATAACAAGGTATTTTTTTACATCAGGAACATGCGTTATGTACATTTATACAATCAGTTTTTGTAACTGGTTTGCTCTTTTGTAGATACAATAATTAAGTAACAAAATAAGCAGAAATTTAAATCCAAAGAGTGAGAGTTTTAATGCAGACATAATAAAGTTGTGCACAGAATACAGCCATATAAACTGAATGCGAGTGTGAATATCACATGCATATGTAACTACAACAGGGCAGTCATGACATGGTATGAATCTTAGGTTCATCTGCTAGAATATCTGACAGGCTCGGATTATCATTTCATTACATCACCCCTTCCAGAGTTATCAAGTAAACACTAGAATAATGAAGGCAGATTAAGAAGCCAAAAAGAAACCAAAGCTGGTCCCAAGCTGAAGGAAGAGATAAGGTTGTAGATTGGGCTAACTTGCCCTTTAATATCATTTTATTTTTCCATTGTACCACACGATTTCTTTGAACTAGATAAGATTAAAATGTGATAAACTTAGAATAACAACAAAATCAACTGAAAAGAGGAAAACATAAAAATAGATACATGGGTAATCAGATCTTTGAAAAACAAAAGTCACAATGGAGGTAATGAAAAAACAACATAAATTGGTGTAACTTTGAGTCGGTTCATAGGAGAGGGGAGGGAAGGTACTAAAATTATTTCAATCCAATAAATATAAAATGAAATTCATTAAAATAATTTAAAAGTTTGTGTGCTATGTTATTAATTGTTATAGAGTCTATAAAACTGAGTGCTTGGCCAGCTTTGAAATCATTGGCATATTTATCGCACTTACAAATATTTGGAAGTTTCTAGTTTGTATGGATCAATGTTTGGTACGCTAGATAAAAGGGAGAAAATTCATAAAGTTACCTGACATAATGCTATCTAAAGATACCAGGGTGGCAGATCCAGTAGAGGCCAAAGAGACCATTAAATCTTTTTTTGTAATTTATTGACGACAATTACCAGATACTGATTGAATTATTTGCTTTAAGCCACAGCAGACCACATTTCAAGAAAAAATTCACATACTGAAATTGCAATTTTTCTGGAATTAATATGTGGGAAGGGTTTCAAACAAAAATTGTTGCCCACCCCCAATTTCAAATTATGAAGAAGTAGTTAGACCAGTCGTGCATTGTACAGCATGAGCAAGGGTTATTAATGCAAAAAGAAGGGGGGGGGGAGCAATGAAAATTTGGCAAGGTGAAAAGTAAGTCTTTAGAACAGTATAGAGAACAAGAAAGGAAAAAGTTTAAAACTTGAAAAATATAAAAATTCTGAATTCAAAATATAATAGAGAGAGTGTGAAGAAATAATGAATGGAGAATGCACCTTCTGGAATGAAATACAAGTTCTAAGAAATGTCAGAAAGCACTTTCAGAAAGGAGAGCGAAGCCTTGAAAAATCAAACAATACTAAAGAAGAAGAAGGAATGCTTCCAGTATATGATCACTTTACTGAGATAACGATATGTGCTGCTGGAACATGTCAAGTGTTTAATGAAAACCAAAGATTCATATTGGATACACCAACTACAATAAGAAAACAAATGAAACTTTTCATTGTATCATACATAAGCATCATAAATGTTTGACAATACTCATGGCTAAAATAGGATTCCTCCATACAGTTGAAGAAATAAACTGAAAAATGAAGACTTGCTAACAACATTATAATCTGAAGAAATTTCAATTTCAAAATATCAGAAAAAGTAATGATTCTTCTGTTTGATCACAATTTTAATTAAATATACTGTAGCTTGAAAGTTAACAAACAGTATGGCTTATATCAGCCTGCAAGGTTGAATTTCCCTTTTTTCAACCATGATTCTGCTTCATAGAATTAGGCCACACTCTGACAATATCACACTGAAATCAGTGACCTCAGTGGTGGTACTGCACAATCTCCTTGTAACCTCATTCTGCCATGTTCTGATTTTCAACTCTTTGGATCATTGATGAAGTCCACGTACTTACAATATCAATGGAATAATTCACAAGTGTTCAGAAAATCTAAGCAATAGTTATGAAGTGTTGTAGCTTTATGATACTTTCTTCTTTGCAAGTTTGGATGGCTCCGTTTACAATTTGGATGTCTCACCAAACCTAGAGTTTACAGGGAAGACTAACTTGAAACCAAGACCAGACTACTTTTTATTTTTTTATTTGTTTAGGATACAAAGACTGTTCTTGAGAGCTATTATTTATTATCTGATACCTACCACCAAACAGAAGGTTTTTTCTTAAATAACATTAAAGTTTCAATTCCTGAAAAAGTCTTTAGTTTATTGTTAAATATTAACACAAGTGAGTCTTCCCAAGCGATACATCTCAATTCAAAATAATATTGACTTTAACAGTTTCCATCGATCATTGGTGGCTCTGAGCTCAGAAGAGCTTATGATAGATGACACTTCACTTACGCCCTTGCTTCATGTTCATTTAAGGCATGGGAATAAAACAGGCCAGATACAAGTCAATATAAAACAAAAAAAGGCTTGATACAGAACAAAAAATTATATTTTGAGATTCAAGGCTTCTCTATCTTAACATTATAATATCAAATAATGTGTGTGTGTGTGTGTACACATATACACTTATATGCACAATACACGTAGGTAAATGTTATGCATGTATTTGTTCAACTGACTGCTAAATATGTATTTATGAAATTGTGAAAATACAAAAATAATGCAAAAATTAATATTTGTATACTAACATTTCAAAATTAAATTTCAACTTTTAAGTAGAAAATACAACAAAGAGGCAACTAATGCATTTATTGTAACACTTTTAAATTAAATGATTTAGTAAAAACATCTCTGTTAAAAAACAAGGAAATAAAATGTTTGGAATGCACATTCTCCATTCATTCTGCATTTATTCAAAATGAATTGTTTTTTGTATTCACTCACGAGCCATTACAATCTTGTAACCTTTGGTTCCTTCACCAGATTTCACAAATTCCAAGACAGTTTCAAATGAGATTACTTTATGGACGTTTGGCCTAGAAACAAAAACATTAAAAGATACATTGTACATGGTACAATAATAGGAAGTGACATGGTATACATTTTCATAATTAGAAATCTATGGCCTAGATTCATCAGAAAAGTTGCTGGATGCGAAAAGCTTGTCCGACCACTTTAATACCATCTTTCGTGCAAACTTATGGTGAATGGGGCTGGAAGAAGAACATCTGTATATGATGAGACTACAATACAGTTTTTCCAGCAATGAAAAACTTGAACCTTTCTCACATTCTATTTAACTCCACACATTCAAATGTATACAAACCTGTGGGCCTCTCCATGACTCGCACAGTTACAGGGCCATCACTGACAAGTGCAGTGCTATAAATTGTACATTAAACAGTGATTTTAGATATTCACCTCACAATTCCGGATGCTACTTTCTCCATAATGTCCATTAAGATGTGCTGATAGCGTCCCTGCTGAGCATTAGACATCATCCAGGCCTGCTCGAATAAGAAGCCTAAAGTAGCACATCGTAAATAGAGAAGTCGAGAGTTAGGAGGATCCAGCTGAAAATTAAAATATTTTCCTAAGTACACAGAAATTTACTTCTAGAAAAATTGAAACAAGGATACAAATGAACAAAAAGGTTTACAATAATTATTAATCACATTCTATGTACAAGAAAATTACATTTGAAACACAATGTCAATAACATGTCATTAAAAAAATTCTAACAAATTGTCAAAAATTTATTTCTAATTAAAACCTTCATTTGGAATTAATTTCCACATATTTTTGTAGCGAAAATGGGCGAGGAAAAATACATGTCACAATTGGAATTGATTGCTGTACGTTTTCTTAAAAACCGGAGTGGGCTGGCTTGACGCGACGCGAACACGCGAGTTAAATTCGAAACGTAGGTCGATGGTAACTGACAAATAATTTATTTCTAATTAATTTAACAGTTTGCGACACATTGTTGAGAAAACGAGTGTGAGCTGGTTTGACGCAACACCAACGCGCGCGCGCGCGCGCGCGCACGCACGCACGCACGCACACATTCACGCGCGCATACACACACGCGTGCGCTCTCTCTCCACCACTCACTCTCTCTCCTCACACCCACTCTCTCTCTCACACACTCACTCTCTCTCTCACACACTCACTCTCTCTCTCACACACTCACTCTCTCTCTCACACACTCACTCTCTCCTCTCACACACTCACTCTCTCTCTCACACACTCCCTCTCTCTCACACACTCCTCTCTCTCACACTCACTCTCTCCTCACACACTCACTCTCTCTCACTCCTCCCCTCCTCCCACTCACCTCACCTCACTCCTCACCTCACACTCCTCCTCACCTACACTCACTCTCTCACTCACACTCACTCTCTCACTCACACACACACTCACACACACACACACACACACTCACTCACACACATCACACTCACACACACACACCTACACACACTCACAGTCACACACACACACACACAGCGTTCGGTATAGGGTAATGGACCGTTGCGCTACAGAGGCAGGCAAGTTGTACGTAGCTTTGACTTTAAATGTTCCTTACCTGCATATCTGCCCTCGAAGTAACCCAACGCCCGCCAACAGCCAGGCAAGATATCACATCATGCTTTGTTGGAAAGTACTTAACAGAACTTAATCTATTGTCACTATCTGATATGATGTTTTGCTGAAAAAGAAGAAAAACGATTATGAAAAAGAAAATTATACTGTAATATTGTTTAATTTTTGAACTCAAATGACCAGCATTTTAAAAACATTTACGTAAAAATTTCGTATTTTCATAAAATCATTAGTACTGCTTGTTTCTGAAACTGCCTTTGCGCTATGGAGGTGGTGATGTAAATCAATCGTGATTTAAAGAAAATATTTTAATAAATATATACCTGAATTCAATCAACAACTCCATTTTCTACTTTTTACCAAAATGTCCCCAAGTTTCTGCTTTTCTTTCGGCCTGTCATTATTTTCTCTTGTACGACGCACAAATTAATCACACAAGTGCAAAGTGCCAATTTTTAGCAACGTAGTTCTAGAATGTTCTCCTAACAGGTCTTGCAAGACACAAGATAGACAAGTTCAAAAGATAATTGTTTATTTTATTTACTAAATTACGCATCTAACACGATGCGTGCCATTCTGCCTTGCTCAAACGTTTGTACAATTTCGTAATATTCTTCATTGGTATACAACTAGAGGTCAGCAGAAGCAAAAATGTTGCCAGAAACCACGCAAAATCTGTTTTACTTATTTATATCCAATGTGCGCAAAACCAGGCAGAAAATTATGTAACCTCTGGCCTTGTGAGAGACATCTATGGTTTCAATAGATTCCCAGGAACTCAGGAATAATACAAACAAACATGAAATTTAAACACATACGCATTTGAAGTTTTCGTGGTTTTTAAATAAAGAAATCACATTTAATAATTTATGAATTAAGAAGTACGAATTAAGAGACATTTAAAGACTTCATAAAAATTATAACAACGATCGTAATTCAAAATTGTTATTTTTCAAGTTCCATTAGTGTGACAGACCTAGAACAGCTGTCTATAATCTCACTGCGTAACGTACACGCACCGACTCGGTTCCGGAATCTCTTTCATTCGTGGCTGCCCTTCACGCGTGTGCGGCAGCACTGTTGCGGAGCGATGGCGCGTATGCCCTGCACTACGGCGGATTTCAGTGCGACGAATGGAAAACCTATTAGTGATCGGAGACCGCGGGTTTTCGGCTTAGTCGGGGCCCTGCTGCGATGGAGCAATAGTGTTGCTCTGATTTTGTCTTGTCCAAGTACGCGCGATTGTGTGCTAAGAAATGGCACGTAGGATATCGTAAGTGGAAATCCACAATCACCACGTGGAAAAGTATGGTCGAGATGTGATGTCAAAGTAATGGTTCTGCTATTGTGTCTCTCGAGTGTTTAAGGCTCTCTGGAGATAGTGCTTTGCCATGAATGAAAGAATGAAAGGGCGGGGTGAAGGTGTTTTCTAACGTCAACAGCGTGATGACAAAAGTATCGACATTTTTGTTTCGTACGTCAAAAAATAAAGAGTACTTTGTTGCTCAAGTTCACAGAGTATTATTTTCCGGCTCTTACTCATTTACGAGTATCATTTTACTCACCGCTCAATGAGATATTAAACCTATTTGAGTGAAGAACCAAATTTGATCAGTGAAGACCAGGAAATCATACAGTAGAAACTCGAGTTGTTTAACCTTTGAGCCAGAAGGGCCTTTGACTCCCGAATACAACGCGGAGGAAGTAGTACATAGTTGTCTAGTATTCGAAAACTGTATCGAAAATTCCGTATGGTGAGGGATCAAAATGGCAAAACTTGGAGAGGTAGTTCCGTTACAGTACGTACCGGGCATTCTCGTGTGTTCAAGCAGCCCGAAATCACGGTCTCGCTCAAAACGTTCAAGAGCTTTTACTGTACACTAAATAATTTGCCATCCCAACAGTAACGTTTTACCAATTTGTTTATACTTTTCTCGGAACTTTACACATGGCAACAGCTACTGTGAGCGATGTAAGAGAAAGTTATAAACGTTTGAGAGGCATAATCCTCATGCGACAACGAAAGGACACCTATTACAATCTATTCTTAACAATGAAGGGGCCAGCGGGGCGTCACGTTCTTTGACTGCTCTAACTTAGCACGAATTTTGCCAGACAGCTTTCAGCAGCGATACGGGCCCTCCACAGCATCTACATAGGAAATTTTGAATGAAGGTTAGAGAATCGTACTGACATTCCTTGATCGGGAAACCGAAAATGTATGTTATGCAAGAGTATGTGATCTGTGGGTGGAGCATGGCTCCGCGGGACTAGCGAAGATGCCTGCTGCAACGCACAAGTCATCTTATCAGCCCCCACCAATCTCCAAAAATTAGAAAAAATCACAATATGGATGGCCTCTGCAATAGGATTCCAAAGGTAAACTACCCACAATTTACACCCAACAAAATGATTAGCAAACCTCTATGCCATGTAGTGAAAACCACTTTTTCACACTTCAGTTACATTAAATTCTATCTACATTTTTGAACTCGTCGAAAGCAGCTCTAATTACCACTGGTTTCCTTTAACATCTGTACTTTCTTCACTGATCTTCTAGACTCCCTATAGTCAGAATCACTGACCCCAGGAACTCTTCGTATTCTTACGTACAATAGTGAAACGCTTCTCACTTTGCCGAGATAACTGTGAACACACACACTTATCGGAAGTCCTGGAAACAGAAAAGATGCTTTACTGCCTTGCGCAGGTAGTAAAACTACTGGCTATCTACAGTCCTGCGGACATGCATATTCCGGGTGCGGCTCATGCAAAAGGGGCGTGGCAGGTGGCCGGGAGTCTGCGTGGCCAGCGGTGAGAGACCGCAAGCTGAAAGCACGGGCAGCACTACGCGGGGAGAAGGCCACTCCTAGCGAGATCTACAACACTTTCTACGATAATGCCAAGTACTGCAAGGGCAAAATCCCTACGAGTGTTGAAAATGTTCGTTTTTTCTAGCAACTTCCCTTTTCAACGCTAAGAGAATATCACAGGACAGAATGGTTATGGTTGGATGTTGAAAACATTTTATATACATTTTGTATTGAACAATATTGATATATTGGTAACATCGTGGGGAAAAAATTGTGATTTTAATATTATCCATTCTTTTTCCATAGGTTTTAATGTGTTCAAAGCCTCGCGTTCAATCCCATTATGTCCCCGCCACATAATAGGATCATAATATCAGATATAGTGATATCACATGAATCAAACACCGGTTTCAACTGCTTAGAAGGAAACATTCCGCTCTAAGCCTAGGGTCACATTTACCTACAATCAAAATGAGTAGTTGCTTCGGGGTTTCTATCCATGGGAGGCCCACGAGTGGGAAAACTTTTTTGTTAATGTCATAAAATACCTTTGTACCTGTAATCAATCAACTTGTTAATCAAATAGTCCATTGAAATACCAAAGTTTTTATTTAAACAATATGTTTAAAGATTTTATAATGTTAAACTAGTCTCATACTAAGTACACATTAATTTTTGTTTTGGAATGTATAAATTGTATATGGAAATCTCCAAATGTTCCAGGGCCGATTTTACGTTGATGGAAAATATATTTCAACTCAACTAACAATTGGTTAATTTTAATTTGTATTGGTACAAAATATTATTCTAAAGTAAGTAGTTTCTGTTTGTTGTCTTAGTAAATTCCGAGGATTTTTTCCAGAGGGGAACCCCCAAACCCGAATTTGTGCTTGGCGACCCCGCACAACCTGAATCCAATCTGGTCAAAACAAGATTAAGAACCGACAAAAGGAGAGACAAGAATTTTAAAAAAATATTAAATTCTGTTTTTTCTGTTAGAATTTGTATATTATTTCATATTTCATTGTACTATTATTTATTTTATTTATATTAAATTTATGTTATTTTATTTTAAATTTCTTCCTTTAAATTGTGATCAGTGTGAAAACGAATAGATGATTACGCTTTAAAGATGTGAGAATGGAAAGTAATGCATGTACAAGCCGAGTAATTTTGATAAACATATTTTCAATTACATGTTTAAATTCATTTTCATTTCCTGCGGTATCAACAATGATAAATCGTATTGGCAAAATGTGTATCCCATACGAATTGTTACTTGGAACCCATTGTTGTTAACGCCACACATAACAGAAGGCGGCAATGACTGCTGCCTTTCGTTCGCGTTAACATAAACTAATACTTTTATATATTTGTAGAATATTACAAAGTAGTGTTTAATAATTTCTATCATATACTTTCGACATTTGTATTTATTTGCCAACGCAATCGGTATCGAATTGTTTATTAACTTTTAATTATTTTACTTTCTTGCATACTGCTTACGCAGAATATTGTAAAAAAACTCATCCCATATGTTCGCGGAAACACTGCAAAACTTATACAATCAATTCAAAGTCGGAAATATATTTTGATTTAAAGCTTTCAATAAAAAAATCTATTGCTTGAAACTATTTAATTTTCGCACCAAATGTTCTACGATTTCAAATGACTTTTACAAAAATTATGACCTGAGATGCGTTGATTCGGGGAGAAATGATGGTATAAATAGTATTACATAATCATTACTAAAGGCGAGAAAGTATATGTTATTTTACCACCTCTAGTTTTTTTAATAGCTCCAATTTTTAAAAAGCGTTAGAATACAGAATGATTATAAAAACTCGCAGGTCCGATTTTCATTAAAACCTTTAAACTTAAAAAAATACAGAAGTTAAAAACTGTTTGCACTTTCTTCTACAACTACAACATATTTTTTCTTAATAAAATCTGTTCTTCCAATCGCCAAACTTATTCAAGGGCGGAGAACGCAGGCCGGTTCTCTTTGCAGACTCCAGGCGGAGCGATCGAAGGCATTCACCGCCCCTTCTTAGGCTTCAGCCACAATGCAAACTTGAACGTAAGCGTAACGTAGCCGCAAAATTTAGAAATGAGTTATTAAGCGAAACCATTCACAATGCCTTGAAGTAACCTTAGACGTAATCTGTAAACTTAAGAGACCAAAAGCACCAAGTTTTTACGTTAAGTTTAAGTCGGAATTCTACCGAAGACCAATCAGAGAGTAGAATGAAAGAAACAAGCATGGTGTCTTTCAGAGTGCTCAGGTAGTTTGTGATTATGTTAAGTCATTTCATTTCGGTTATGTACTGAGTTTGCGAACGGTTTAGAAGCGAGTAGTAAATTCAAAGTAAGAATTTGGGCCATTTTTGTTGTGACTTTAACTTGACGTAACGAATAAAATAATTACGTCCGACGAATTACTCGTGAATTTGGTACAAGAGAATTCTTGCTTATAAAATAAAGGAAATGCGTGCAGTTACTCGCATTTATAAATAAAGTCATCGATAGGAAAGTCAAAGAAAACGCTAGAAACCATGGTGAAAAGATATTTCCATCATGCTAGTAACGAATCGATGAAGCTTCAATATGTTGAAATCTGATCGGTTCAAGCGAAACTTACGTTCCAGCTTACGTTAGTCATTGGTTTCGTTAAATGTTACTTCTAAGTTTACGGCGTTACGTTAGATATACGTTTGCATTGTGAATGTCTTACCTAGAAAGAATCCCCCTTCACTGAGCGTCTCGGAGCCAGAGATGAAAGCAAACCTCATTGACTCAACAATCCGGCTCAGGCACACAGACAAAAGCTGTTACCTCCGTTAGTCCCTGTAGCGCAGAGGATAGCGCGTTGGACTTCTAATCCAAAGGTCGTGGGTTCGATCCCCACCAGGGATGCTTGCAATTTTAATTTGTGCAATTGTTGGCGTGAGGACTCTCCAATGTTGAGCTGCATGACGCTCGCAAGATTGGTCATTAGACGTCCCCTACACCGGGAAAGCGATCTTTACAGACGGTAAACCAGAGCGAAATATTTGTGCAAAAAAGAAGCCGTGGTTTTAAACCAGGAGACACAATGCTGTGGGTTATTTTATTGGAAACCAAACACATTTCAATAACACATCATTTTTTACTTCATATTGAGTTCGAAGTGTTCGATTCAATATTCCTGTTATTTTAGAAAGGGGATCCAGAAAATAATATCGGTTAATCGCAAAGATTCTGCATACTCCGAGCCAAAATACAAGTAATGTGATAAGCCAAGAACCCTAGGTTTAATTTTAATAATATAAGCGGCATCCAGCGGCATTGTTTTCAAACTCGGCAGTCAAAGTCGCGCTCGTGACACATAGCGAAGTCGCTAGCCTTCACCAATGACGTCCGGGTTCGATTCCCGTCGAATCTCATGTAAAATTTGTTCCAACAAAGCGAGTTTGGCTGCTTCACAAGGGCTAGACCAACCCCTATGAAGTGTCCTAAACCCTACCCCATCCCTTATTCCTTCCCATTTCTGGTCGCTGTGTAGTGACGCAGGAGCGCGTAGTAGGAGGCGCGTACGCGGAGATACTACCTGGCGGTCTTCTTGACAACTGACCGCGACGCGACATGACTTAAAGATAATGGAGGATTACTCCCGCGCAAGTTCATGCAGGATTACTCCCCAGCGCAAAGCGCTCAACGTCCCTTATAGGACTTGGAGACGCGTTGCGTCAATTTGTAAGACGCAACAAATAAAAAATAAAGAATAGGCGTTGTTAGGGCACGGATTCCACTTTGGAGTCATAACGCTGTGCAAATGGACACGGTCACGAACACATTCTGTGCAGGTGTGAAGAGGGCGTTGGGTGGCCGTGATCTTTTAGAAAGTACGCATGGGTTAAAAGGTGAGATCGGATTTTCAGAATAGACTGGGTATTATGTAAATGATACTGAGCCGAGAATTTATATTTAGTTTGAGTTTTAAGAGCTTGGTCTTGTGTAAATTGTAATATTAAATTGTAATTGAGAATTTTATTAATGTAGTAGTTGGAAGTTTGAATTAAATAGACTCCATGTTTCGAGGGTATGTACATTAGGGTAGCTCCGTAGATAGAGAATTTTCATCAAGTATCTGAATATAGTCAGTCGCGAGTCGGTGCGGTCTGGGCGAAACCCAGATAGGGAAAGTCGTGACCGCGTGTTAATTTTGAAGGAAATATTAAGTCCTACTAATGGCAAATCGTTGAGAACAGTTGGAACATTTTTAATTTAGACAAGAACGCAAGAATTGGTGTAACAAGGATTCCATGAACAACATTCTGCTAGTCAGCCGAGAAGACAGCGATCAAGTTCTCACATAGCACGTCATACGCAGTTTTAACTCTTTTGACGTAAAATAAATAAATAAATAAAGTTATTCTAGTAAGCTTACGAACTATAGTCAAACCCGTACGGTATTTTATTGTTTTATATTGAAAAGTAATGCCCATAAAATCAGTAGAAATAGTAGAATTGTAATATATATTATAAAAATAAATGTTAAATTTTTATTGTTGAAACAGACTGATGATTTATATTAGTTGTCATCAATCTAATAATTGGTTTCAATCAATAGAACTTCCAGGAATCGTGATTCTGTATAGAATTACACGTCCACATGCAACAGTAAGGAGTAATAATTGTATGCCAACCCATGGTTAAGTTGGAAGTAAAATTAATAATTTAGTTTTAACATAATACTAGAAAAGAATACAAATTGCACAAATGGCTAGGGCACCGCGGAGATTTTTCACAGTAATTTGATGCAAGAATCGAACCCATTTACTTCAAAATACGATTTATTTATTTATTTATTTTACGTCAAAAAAACAGTTAAAAACTGCGTATGAGTATAGGAAAAAAATTAAAAATAAAAAATTTTTTTTAAAAAAAAAAACTCCCATGTAATAAAATCTATTTCAAGGATAAATAAGCAATAAATTTTGGGCTCTTATCCATGTTGTCCTTCGGAATAATACTTCCTGCCGCGATAACATGGAAACGATAATTTGAATAACTGTATTTCCCACTGAATTTTAGAAGACGTGCACAGAAAATGAAGTTACATTTATGTCCAGAAGCAAAACAAGGGGCCATCTCAGCATTTGCTCAATGGATCAGGGAAACTGGACGAAAAACCTGATCGAGATGGGGGTCATTGACCCGGAGGCTGCAATACGAAATACTTGTTACAGGTTGTTTATACTCATTTATACAGTCCAAATGGTAAATAATGCATTATGTATCATTGTTAAAATTAATGTTACTTTTCTTGTGATGCTCAGTATAGTCTCTAATTGTATAGAAACAGTTATGCAGCAGAAACGATTTCACTTGGGATTTAAACTTTTCTATGGAATTTAATCGTTTAATGTCATCTGGCAAAGTGTTGTAAAATAATGTACATGTATTGAATGTGAATTTTTTGTAATGAGCTGTTGATACTGTCACCTGATGAATATGATTTCTACGTCGAGTGTTATAGTAATAGACTTCGGCATTTTCTGAAAATATATTCCCGCCCTTGAGCAAGTCATTTTTTACAAAAACACTGATTCGTAAATAAAAGACACGGCAATGGTAGAATTCCTAGATTAATGAAGAGATGCTTACATGAATCACGTGGGTGGGATTTGGTTATTATTCGTACAATTCGTTTTTGTAATCTAAAAGTCTTGGCGCTATAAGATGTATTTCCCCAGAATATTATGCCATATCTCAGGCGGGAATGAACATTCGCGAAGTATACATAACGAGCAGTATGAATGCTGACTGAATTTGCATGAATTCTGAACGCGTAGCATAATGAACTTAATTTTGTGTTCAATTCATTTAAATGGACGTTCCATTTAAGGTTTGACTGAATTGAGAGACCTAAAAATTTTGTTGCCTTAACATCAGTCAATGGTATATCCTCATTGTTGAATTCAAAATCTTGATTTCTTCGGAGTGTAGTTTTTGGGGTTTCTTTTATGAAATTCTCCCTTATTTTCTCTTATTTTAAATATGGTCATGTACAATTTTTCGTACACATGAGTAGTTTTTGCGCAATTTAGCGTGAAATATAGACAATTTCTAATATTTTAAAAACCATTATTGTCCCATAAACGGTTCAAATTATTTTATTAAATTTTCTCCTCTTATGTATCAAAGCACAATTACAAAAGTGGTGATAGTCTCCTTTCCCGCGAACTCTGTATTTTTGAAAATTGTAAAACGTTGGCACCCCACGACTGCAATATCGAAGATAGATATTTGTCATAAACAAAATCTGTTCAAAAACATCAGATCTTTAAAAAGGGACATGTACATTTTTTAGGAGTAAGTTTTCGCCAATTTCTTGACATTAATGGAATTTATTTACAAAATTATCAAAAAACACTCCAAATTCTTTCCATAATTATTTTTCACAGATAGAACAAGGGACGCTTAAAAGAATGGCGCCGGTTTGGTTGCTCACTGATTTTTTTAAAAATTAAATTAAATTTGAGAAATCCAATTAAAATTCGCCAAAAGAGTTACCGCGTTGTAAAATATATAAAAGAACCGCTAGAATATTTTTGGCAATATTTTTACTTTAAAATTTCAGCTATTTAATTTTAATAAAGAGTTATCCGAGTATCTTTATTCATAAATCTTGTGATTTTCAAACGGATTTGCATGAACATTTGCTAAAAACAAGTTTTTTCACAGAACCTGAAATACATTCATAACACTGTATATTGCTGAAAGCAAAGATGAAAAGCATCAGCTTTTCGACATATAAAAGCACCTTATGATTGCAAAGATACTTTTACAACATATTCCAAACTTAATTACACTGAATGCTAGACTTAAAAAGGAATGAATTAAGATTGCACCTGACCCTACCATTGAAGGCGCAAAATGGAAGTAAAGAAGATTAATAGTAAAGAGCAGAGAAAGAAGACAAAAAATGACTACTACATTTAACAAAGATAAAGTTTCCGCGGCGCCGGCTCCCTTTGCACGACTCCAGGTCGAACAGACGAAAGTATTATCCTCCCCTCTTACCTAGAAAGGGTCCCCCTTCACCCAGCGTCTCACAACCAGCGATGAAAGCAAACCGCATTGACCCAACAAACCAGGTCAGGCACACAGGCGAAGGCTTCAAGATCTGTCAGTCTCTGTAGCGCAGAGGATAGCGCGTTGGACTTCTAATCCAAAGGTCGTGGGTTCGATCCCCACCAGGGATGCTTGCAATTTTAAATTGAGAAATTGTTGGCGTAAGGACTCCAGTGTTGAACTGGATGACGCAAGACAGATTGGTAAAGTCAGTGGAATACATAATTCGGGTGAAAAAACTTGAGATGGAAAAGTAGTGAAAAAGAATGCATCTACGATGATTTGAAATCAAAACTGCACATACATTGTGATACTATTGTGAATTGCTTTTTCGAAAAAAATCAATAACGCCTTCAATATACATTTGGAATTTTTTTTCAATATGTACGTTAATATCTGCGTAACATGTGCATTTTGTATATGCCAGCCATTTGTGGACACATTTGCCTTCAAATAACACCTTATGAAATTCCTTAAGTATATTTATTTCTCTAACGGGTGGACTGGCATTTGGATACTCTAGAAGGGAATGCCCTTGCAGAAAATCTAACCATAACCTGGGTGCGGCAGCTTCGTTAGCTGGAAACTTACCATCTGCCCTGATTGGTTCTAAAATCATTAAACGGCCACTCAAATGCATCGGAACAAGGCCCTGCCATGACAGTGCCACGAAGAATACAACACCGAACTGGGAACACTCCGGAACCAGGGGCCCGCAGCCCACCCATTGAGCCCATCTTGGAACGAACCAATAACATAACAAATGAGTGCGGGTCCGATTTATAAAAGTGTGTAGCAAACACAAGCAGTGTTCGTACCTTAGATAATAAAAATATCCATCAACAATTATTTCTAAGATTCCTATTCTATGATTAATCATAGTCCATCAATAGTGGAAAAATCTGCCTTTATTATTTAATTTTATGAAATTAAGACTGTTATAAAACCTAAATGAAGAATTTTATTTATTTAGAAACAAGGTTACATACTCTACGGAAGCGGAAAAACATCGTACTGGATTTACTTCTGAAAGATGCTGTTTGTAATATTTTCTTATATCAACTCTCAAAGTATCAAGTAATTAATATTTGATATTCGTCGTTCACAGACGGTCAGAATTTTGACATCAATCGATATTCCGGCAACGACCCGCCAAACGTGGATTCTGACTAATCAACGTTGATTGATTGATTGTTAATGATTCCGGGCGCGTCAATTGCGAAGGTCATTAGTCCCGAAAGGGTAGTGCATGTGCTTTTCCTTGGGAGGTGGCGGTGGTCTCCCCCGCTGGATGGTGAAATCTGGCGTCGACCAACCGTCGATAAGTAGTTTTCCCCAACCAGGTATCTCCCGCCAGCGAATACCGCCCCAGCCGGGACATGTTCTGAGATCCCGAACGATCTCCCGGCATGTGTGGTAGTGTAGTGCATGTTTGTGTAAGGGGGGACAATAGGACAGGGAAGAGGACGGAAATATGACTAGAAGGAAAGAAGTTTAAGAATTTCAAATGTTTAAACTGATAAAATTAGTTTTAATTTTTTCACTATCGTGTATATTGTTTAAAAATTTGAAAAAATAAGTTATAGAATGTTATAAGATAATTTCAGATAGAAAAAACTGAGACAGTACTCCAACGTTATCAGGTCGAAAATCAATTTCAAAAACTTATCTTTTTCTATACGAATTTTACGTCAAAATTGGTTGACAAAAATACCTTAAAATTCAATTTGTTCACCCGTCTCTGCATTTTTTTTTCAGCCTGATACATGCAATAGAAGCTGAGAAAAAATACTTTGCTGTCAATCATCCTCACGCGATTGAGGGCGAATCAGCTTCCGCAGTCCTCTCCTTGAGGAAAACTGCTCCGGCCCGGAAGTAAATGAGATTAATAGCAAAGAATGGGGAACGAGGACGTAAAAAATGACTACTACACTCAACGAAGATAAATTTTCCGGGAGCCGACTCCCTTTGCAAGTCTCCAGGTCGAACAAACGAAGGTATTATCTTCCCCCTCTTACCTAGAAAGGGCTCCCTTCACTCACCGTCTTACAACCAGTAATGAAAGCAAACCTCACTGTCTCAACAAACCGCCTCAGACACACAGACGAAGGCTACCTCCGCTAGTCCCTGTAGCGCAGAGGATAGCGCGTTGGACTTCTAATCCAAAGGTCGTGGGTTCGATCCCCACCAGGGATGCTTGCAATTTTAAATTAAGAAATTGATGGCGTAAGAACCCTTCATTGTTGAACTTCATAACGCAAGGCAGATTTGCAATCTCGTCAATGTCCAGAGTAATATACAATGTGAAACACCGGGTGAAAAAACTTAATAGATGGAAAAATAGTGAAAAAGAATGCATCTACAATGCTTTTAAATCAAAACTACACATACAGCTCCGCAACGAAAGCGTAGGTTTCCGCGGCCGGAGGAAGTATCAACTTGGTTGTCCGGAAGGATAAGCATTTCGTACTGTGGAACGTGAATCTATCAATGATATCTTATTTTCCGCGGCGAGATCTGAGGCCTGCTCTTCCGCCTGACCATGCAATTCCGCTACGCTCCTTTCATCGTCTGGCAAAGACAGGAGGTATAACTCGGGCGACGAAACAGGCGTTTTGAATTTTTCTCAGAGGCTTCATTTAGCCTTCAAGATCTTTTACCTGCAGTAAATGTATAACATGGGACATCTGGCTTTACTTTCCCTCCGAAGGAAGGCGTACGAAGGATTTTTTTTGCCCTTAAAAATCCACGATTTCGATCGGGTTTGAACCCGAGAACTTGGGTTCAACAGTCCGATACCTTAAACGTTACACGTACCAAACTATATAGAAATTACTGTAAGAATGGACCAGTTTGACAGCTCGGGAAACAAAAGTCGTGTCGGACAATAGTATTGCAAGAGGATGTCTCGAAGCCATTTGCAAGTGAGGCACTGCTAACGAACAAACTGTCAAATTGTGCGCATGAGCATAATCGGCAGTTTTGTTGCCCGCAGTAGCCAATCAGAAGCTGTTAAAGCGGTCCCTTCTTAGAATGATGTCGCAACGAAGGTCGCAGCATGACGTCCAAAACGTTAGCATCTGTACTTCGAACGCGACGTCTCCCGGAGAGCCAAGTAGATACGTCTTCGCGATGCTTCCTGGGGGAAGACCTGTGGCAGTGTTTGAAGCTGTCGTGCTGTACATTGATCGATATCTAGGTTTCTCGAGTCTTCTTAAAATTTTAGTCCGAGCTGAGCCATTTGCTTGAAATAGCCTCTTTGAAATTAGATCCGGCGCTTCAGAACACGCACGACGTTAATATACATTTTTCCTTTAGCTTCATGGATTGTCCAAAACCGCTGTTCAGTCACAAAAAACACGTGATTCATAATCATAAAATTGAAACGGAAAGCCATTAGGAATTGAACATGAAATGAAGGGAAAGCAATAATTAAGTCATCACTCATTACGGTTCAAAATTATTCTGAAATACATCTATTGATCAAAATTGATTTCATACGGTCTCTTTTTACTTTCTCGCACTTTTCCTCTCTAAATTGTCCGAAAATCTTTGGTGATGTACTTCACTGCTCCCCCACTTCTAAACTCCACCACTCACTCCGTTGCTCGTTTCTACACACCAACTAGTTTTTTCGTAAGTCATTGCTGTAACTGTAATTTTCTGAATTACATTTTTCTGTTTTTTGTTTGTTCACAGTATGACGAATTGCCGACAATTAATAGAAACAGCTTTTCGTTTACATTCGTAAATAACGTCCGCGAATTGTACAGAAATCGGTGAAAAAACGCTTGCATTTTTTTCGGTGAAAACCATGAATATTTTAGTCATGTTATGTAATATTAACTCTGAGGTATAAACATGCTAAAAATGCATCCATGGGGAGTGGGATCGCGGTGGTGTATACGGCCACGGACAATGGCATCAATGGTCTCTCCTTCAAATAACCCTACGGAGAGAAAGGTGACCGTACAAACGGGATAAAAGCACTATTCCGGTATACATTAACGCCTATCATGATGCTATGGTCCACACAAAACATTTTGTTTTCAATCGCTTTTTAGCAAGGCTGGCATCGAAATGCCTCGCACCTGATTAGTACCGCAGTGTATCAATTATTGCGAGCCACAATGGATTTAGAGGCTTAACATTGCATTTATCGAGATTGTGGTATTATGCTTTTGCCTCTCTCGCGTGCTCGGTTTTCCCGGCGCAACGCCGGGCTCGATTCCCGGCCGAGGCAAATTAGACCTGTGCACTTTCCTTACAAATATCCTAGTATGTAGTGCTGTGTGACGACGAGAAAGCCCACCCTAAGGTTATGAAGACTAGTATATGTATACCCTAGTATAGTTGTATAGTAGTACAAGTACTTGTGCTTACATGTAGTACGAGTATAATCTAGAATCCAGTTTAACAGGCGCAGTCGACTCTCGCTCATGCGACATCCACGACGGCTGTGCACGAATTGTTATTAAACACTTTCTCGCTTTTGCGTCATTCCTTCACTCACAACTTGCTCCAATCTTATTGTTAGGTGCAGTCAGCATCGCCATCTAATTTCTACTTTAATTATCATTAATTTTAATATACGACACAAGTAAAATAAATACAAATTGTTTTTACTGCGTATAATTTATATTCCCTTCTTGCATTTACAATGAGGTGGGTGTCGCAGGCGTTACGTAATTATTTGGGGGGGGGGTTCAAGCTCGGGTTACGCTTGCGTTACGGGAGGGAGAAGGGGTATTGGAAATACTCCAAATTTGCGTTATGTAATTTACGGCCCCTTAATAAAATGATTCGCTACAAAAGAACTCTTGTGAAATTCTAAGCACCAAAAATGTTAAATGCCCTTATTATCATATGAAACAATTTTGTCAAAATTTACATTACATATTTCCTTCCGAATAATCTATTTCAGAAAAAGAACACAACCTTATTCAAAAAACACAATTCATTTGCAGTGCCTTAAATAGGGCCAACGTATCACGATCGTCTAACTGTGAAGAGAGTAACAAATGCTCATCGGCCACTCACGCGCCGACTTCATCCGAAGATAATGGCTAGCGTCCGGTCAATGGTGAGCGACCTAAAACGAAAGCGAAACCTTCGAATCTTACGGTGATCTTGCGAGCAGAGAGCGATGATTCTACGACATGTGCGTACCTTCATGATCTTCGGAATTGGAACACTTACAAACCGGGTCGTTTTCTATTCGAACGGGGAATATTAATTTTGATGAAAATACTCCTTACGGTTTAGCCGCTAGCATTGTTCACAGGCAGATTGCGAGCAGGCAGACGGACCGCCTGACGGTCACAGACGTGCGGGCAGATGGAGAGACGGTTGGACCGACGGACGGACCGTCGGTCAGATAGACGGACGGGCGGACCGATGGTCAGAGACACAGACAGGCGGACCGATGGTCAGAGACACAGACGGACAGACGGACGGACGGAGGGACGGACGGTCAGAGGGGCGGACGGACCGACGGACAGACACAACAGACAGATAAAGAGACTGACCGACAGACAGACAGGTCGGTGTTTGGTTCTGCCGTAAACCAATTTTTCGGTATAAAGGACCCACAAAATGTGGATTATAACTACGCATCCTTTTAGAAGAAGCAATTTACTACACATATGAATAAGAATTATCCACTTTTTCGGTATCAGGGATCCACAAAATTAAGTTTTCTGCCGAAAAATCGCAGTTTTTCTCTGCAGCATTACATAACATTCTCTGTATTACGTATGTAGTATGTCAGAAAGTAAAAATATAGCTTTTACTAATTTTCCATACTAACTCCTCGTTCAATTTGTTAGTTGGTAACGTTTTAAACATTGACTAAAAGGCAAAAAATAAAAAATACAATATATATTCAGCAAACAATTCTTCATTCGAAAATGTCACATCAGCTGGACACTACCCACCCTTTACCACAACCACTCCAGAGAAAAATTTCGGGTGCGCCTCTGAGCCGCCTACAATACCCTTGTTGCATGTTCTACATGCAAAGGATGCTATCGAAAACATTTTTCGTACAATCGGAAGGTTTGAAATAAAGTGCATATTACATTTCTAGAAAGAGATTGACAATGCTTCTCAAATATTTAGAAACTAGTACTGTGTACGCAAGTTTAACAACAAAGATATGCCAAGATATTCATGTAAACACAAACTCATAATTTGCTTGCTTGCATGATCTATAAATCCACTATATTGGATCAAATATATTATGAACTCATAATACGTCACACAATTCAAGTAATATGAAAGAAAAGAATAATTCGGATCACTTCTTTAAGACGCAAGAAACAAAAGCTGCAGCAAGGTGTAAAAACGCACCATCGGGCATTAATGGGTGCAAGACTTCGAATGTTTCGCTTAGAAACATAAATCGTAATCACCTGGCAAAACTGCATTATGCCTTGGTCGACTATGATATCCACGCCCAAGTTTCCCGTTTCTAGCATTACCAGTGACTTCAAACTGGAATTCTTCTGGTTAAGTTCAATTATATGGAGTGCTTCTATGTTAAGCTGGAGCAAGTGTTTTTTTTCTTCTTCTGTGCACGAGGTGGTAAGGATTTTTGCACCCCAGTGATGAGCCAACTGGATGCATACGCTTCCGAAAGGAGACGCGCCGTTTAGTATTAGGACTGGAAAAGAAAAATTAAGTAATTATAGACTGATTTCATATAGACTTCGTAAAACTCCTAGAACACTAATCAAAACATATTTAAATATCCAAAATACAAGAAATACCGAGCACACTGTATCGGTGACACAACTGCAGTACGGTACGTGAAACTTTTTGTGCATGCTGCAAAGAGGGTTATGAGAATGGTTACAGAAATGCCCTAACCAAATACAGAACTTCAATGAATTTATGCATTACAAAACTTCAATGCTGAACTAATACATCAAATACTCGTCTAACTTTGAATAGTGCAATCACCCTCGTTCTCTGTTTGCAATGCGCCTATTTTTTGAAAATGTGAGTAATTTTTGTATAATTTGGCGAAAAACAGTCGCCCGCTCCGAATTTACTGCGCTTTGTGGACTAATTTCAGGCATTTGAGGCCTCGTCAAATTAGAATTTGTATATAATTTCATATTTTACTAGTTCGCTAAGTCGCTTTCAATTGGAGACAAGAGGTATGTTTGCGGACCAAGATATATACGTACAGGTGACAAGATATATCGCTACAGGAAATTCTATTATATGACACAGGATCAAGTTTTATCGAAACTTTTTTTCGAAAATTGTCAATTAAACATTTTCGACATTTCCACCAATTACATGTTGATGATGGATATTTTTACTTTCTCGCTACCGCTTACGCGGTAGAAAGTTTTGTAATACTGCGCGAAAAACTGCGAATTTTCGGCAGACAAATGATTATTACAGGGCCCTGGCAACAAAAATGTGGATAAATTCTAAATTTAGAAAAAAAACCTCTAACATGTGTAGTCAGACTCCATGTTTTGTGGGTCATAGATATCGAAAAATCGATCGACGGCAAAATGCGTCTGTCCATCCGTCCATCGGTGAGCAACGCTAGCGGTTGAACAGTTCAGCCCCTTTTCTCCAAAACATATTCCTCAATCGATCTGGCTGATGTCGCGGCCCTTTGCACTTGAAACCCATATTTTAATTTTGGGGGTACTTTATATAAAACCACTGGGGCATTTTCCAAATTTTAAAAAAAAATGGCTCCAACGTTTTTTATTAAACGTTGTCATTGGACAGTGTGAAAGACGTTTAAGAGAATGCCATAGGTCTCATGTTTGTTGAAAACCCTATTTTTCGAAAATTTCAAAAATGGATTTTTTTTTCGCGCCTTCCTAGTTACAATTATGAATATTATTTTCTTAATGAAATGTGTCAATCAAAAATATCTTCAAATAAGGTCATGCATTTTTTGAAAATGTGAGTAATTTTTGTATAATTTGGCGAAAAACATAGTCGCCCGCTCCGAATTTACTTGCGCGTTGTGGACTAATTTCAGGCATTTGAGGCTTCGTCAAATTAGAATTTGTATATAATTTCATATTTTCTTGTTCGTTTCTTACATTCTACCTTGTGTTATACATTTACAAATTAATCGTTTAGAAATTATTTAAATCTACTTAAAATATATGAAATACAAACTGCTAGCCTTCCGGGAATATCAGATTAAAATGCTACAATGACTCGGGAGCTAATTTCTGTGAAGTAAGTCTTGATGCTGGGACATGATTTACCTGTAAGAAAAGCAGTTAATCACATTCGTGTGGGCATTTGCTTGAAAATATTGTTTTTGCACCAAATATTGTACGATTTGTGGAGAGTTTTACAAAAAAATTATGACAGATGTGTCAATTCGGAGAGAAAGTATGGTATAAATAATATTACATAACTATTACTTAAGGCTAGAAAGTGCGTGCTGTTCTAGCACCACTAGTTTCTTAATGAAATCTATTCTTCGAATGAGATATTTCAATTAACACTAGTGAGAACCCGTCAAAATTTGACGGTGAGATCTGAGATAAATGTAAAATACTGTCACGACTAATGTTCACAATATGTTGCATTGTTTGGATCTTCAGGGTATAACGAAGATATTGTGTGTTTATTTATTTATTTATTTTACGTCAAAAAAACAGTTAAAAACTGCGTATGACGTGCTATGGGGAAAAGTGAATTGTGTGCACATTTTCAAAATTCTGTGATCACTACACTAAGTCATATACTACTTAAATTTTGAATTTTGAAAAAAATCTATTTTCAAAAATAAATAAGCAATAAATTTTGAATTTTGAAAGGGAGAAAAACAAACAAAAAACTCCCATGTAATAAAATCTATTTTCAAGGATAAATAAGCAATAAATTTTGGCTCTTATTACTTCCTGCCGCGACAACATGGAAACGATAATTTGAATAATTGTATTTCCCACTGAATTCTAGAAGACGTGCACAGAAAATGAAGTTACATTTATGTGTGGAGTTCCCAAAATTTTGAACACGTATGGCCCATGACCAGGTGGCAATGCAATATCGGCACCAAAAGACACAAAAGAAAGAGCACTATTTTACTGACGGATATTATTTCTAAAGTTTTTTTATGTGTCATCATCTCCTATAAACAACTTTGATTTCTTCTGGCATATTGCTCGAAGGTAAACTAATTTTCCCATTTAAGCAATACAGAGTAAACTCGTTTGCAGAATTTCTCTCACATGGGAAGTACAAAGCAGAACAAAACTGACATTTCATAGACAACAAACCAACAGAAAACGAAATGGCCTCACTAACACGACACCTACATTGACTTTCTCTTTCCCTGCGTCCACTTAATGTACATTTGCATCTCTTGGGGCGCGTGGACAACGATTCGGAATTCGACATAACCTGCGAACACCTGTGAACAACTTCACTACAACCGAGCAAAACCCATTGTCCGAATGTTCTCTACAAAATACACGACAAACGCAAATACATGCAAACTGTCAACGCCACAATGCAATTATTACCCTGAAACAAAACCTTAACTGTAAACAAATCTCAACAATCAAAACAAAACATCAAGCAGCGCCACCATGAAGCAGCGTGCACTACATATATCGACTCATATCATATATTATATATTGAATTTGAAACGGCCATCTTTGGAAGAAAACAATTGACTATTCATAAGCGTACTATTAAAGAATGATTTACTTAATTAATTTACACCGTAAATGTCGGTGAATCAACACAAACAATATCTGATAACACATCTAGTGATCGCGTTCTTTCATTTAAAGGAAAAAATACTACAATCTGTTCAGTATAAGCTCTAAACGAAGCCATGACAGAATACCTTATTTTTTTAAATGTATACAATTCAATCAAATAATTTCGTGTACAATTTTTTAATGGATAATTTTTGCCTAATTTGGAGTGGAATCACTGCAATTTTTAAACAAAAATATGTAAACAAGATTTTCTCAAAAATTATTTCAATTTTTTTTCTTTTAATTTTTTGTTCAATACAGTAGTGTTTTCTTCATGATATGCCATAGGTACTAATTCCACTAAAATCTCTGAAAGATTGAAAAGTGCAAAAGTTCTTTTGAACTCTTCTTATATCTTTAATACTCAGGCTAGATTTCTTTGCTAATACGAAGAACTGACTTCCTTTGCTAATACAAAAATAGCTGTAAAAGCAAAATTTCAAACGAATTTTAACAGTAATATTTTGAGTTTTCGAAAAAATTCATTTGAAGTCATTTGAAGCACTTCAACTCCCAAAAGCTGCTAGTGTTTTCAAATTGCTGAAAATATGCATATTAACGGAATGAGTGATACTTAAAAACATTACACGAGTAATTTTTGAAAAGCAAAAGAACACACAAAAATGAACTTTACGTCATATTACCTATATCGCCTTTATACGTGTATTTTACTCTAGTCTTACAAGAAATTTAAAGAAAAAAAATTGGAGCCGTTTTTGAAAAAGTTCTGAAAATGTCCGTTTTTTTAAGGAAAAGTACCCCCAAATTTTAAAGAATGTTTTTCAAAATTTCAAAGCTTCAACTACAGTCAGATGAACAGGGGTTTCTTCCATCTGGAAAAAAATCCTACGTATGGTTTAGGCGCTAGAACGGACTTTTTTAAAAAGACACTTTCGGAATCAGGGAACCCTAAAACGTGTATTTCCATTGAAATCTCGAAATCTATTTTCCGCGACATTATATAATTTTCTCTATACTACGTATATTACTCCGTATACACGTATGTATACAAGAAAATAAAAATTTGGAGCAGGTTTTGAAAAAAAAAAAAAAGAAAAAAAAAAGACTATGTCCCTGGGGCTTCACATAATGTACACCCAAATTTTAAAGAATGTTTTTCAAAATTTTAAATGCTTCAACTAGAGCCATATGGGGTTTCTTCAATTTGGAAAACTCCTGCTTATGGTTTAGGCGCTAGTAGTGTTCCCAGACAGACGGACGGACGTTTTGCCGTCAATTGGTTTTTCGGTATCAAGGACCCACACAAGAGGGATTCTGGCTACACCACGTGTAAGAGAATTTTCCCCCTTAATTTGGCAACTGAATTTATCTACTTTTTCGTTATTAGGGCTCAGCAATGAATTTTTTGCAGCCGAAAATCCGCCGTTTTTTCGCGCAGCATTACATAACCTTCTCTATACTACGTACATTACTTCGAATACGATAAAAGTAAAAATGGGTTGCTATTCCTGGGGATAATATAAGGAATTTAACATAATAAAATTACATTATAAAATTTATTTAATGTACTAAAATCTATAATAAAATATAGCATATAATTGATAAAATTTGATTGTTTACAATGAATAAATACTGTTAGAAATATCTTTCTTTAGAAAGGAAGTAAAACTTTCAAACATTGTACTTTTATTTAATTTTTGATCTTTTAATTAACTTTTATCAAACTCTTCATCCATCATATTGTCTATGTCCCACTCATTAATCTCATATATCCCATCCAAACAAGTGGAAGTTGAAAAAAATTCTGATTCAAGTTGCAAATTTTGCCACAAAAATTTAACATAGTGAAGTTTAAGAGGCCAATTGTGCGAGTACCTTCTCTTTCTACTTGTCCCCCTACAGGGGTGAGGGGGACCATCATAAATTTTGTTAAATAATAAACTTATTTTTTATTATATTGCATATTATTTGTGTACTATAGATATGATACAATAAATTTTATTATTTACACAATAACACAATTTGAGCATAAATGAATATTTAAATCAATTATGCCAAATAAAGAAAGGTAAATGAAAAATAGCCCTTTTGGCAGCCATGGCCCCATGCCCCTCGGATCCGCCTATGATAGTAGCATCTTTTGTATCTATAAGCTACGGTCACCTACTTTGAGATTTTTTATCTGGCTAGAGTGGTTACAAATTATGCAAATGCTCTTACTACCTTTACCACTATATACTATTTCAGTGTGTACTGCTAGAAATGGTAATAATGAGATACCATTTTTTCTCCAACCAGATGAAAATATCTCTTTTAATCTACACATTATAGAGAAATTTAATATTTACCTGTATCTCCTGATGTTAATCTGCCTAAATAGTGCAGAGCAGTATATGCTTTCACAGCATCACCTATGCATGCAGCTGCTTCCACAAAACTTACTCCATCTGGTTTTGGGGCTGAAAAAGCATCATTCAATTCTTCAATATCTGCAAGGATTAGTGCAGTACAGCACAATTTTGGATGGTATTTATTTTGAAGAATATGAATTACAAGTTCTTAAATTAGCACGATGAATGATATTAATCAAAAATTCCCACAAATTGTTTGAACAATTAATGTGCGAGTTCATTGAGAAAGCTAATACCAAGACACATTTTCTCAATTTAATCATTCCGTAAATATTTGAACACATTTAGAATTTTCTCCTCTTTAATAATAATAAAAAAAATTAAATAGAAACTTGATCGAAATTTTTGTAAAGTATAATTTCATTAGAATATTGCTTTCCACAGTATCCAAAGTATTAAAACAGTATTTCCACAGTATTAAAACACCTGAATCTCAAATAACTCACCGACATCAAATTCTTCCAAAACCACAAAATCTGAACAGCCAGACTGTTCATAATCCAGGGGCACAACACCTACACAAAATCAGAAGGCTCAAATCTCACAATAATTGGATATCTACACTCAAAAAATTAAACAAATCTGCAACATAGCAGTTTTTCCTGAGAAAACGTACCTACTACAGCAGCACCAACACAAAGTGTTGTCACTTCAGGTCCAACAGCTAAAACTACGCCGGCAATGTCACATCCAACACCAATTCGTTGGTTCTTCTTCGCTTTTGTCAGAAGTTGAAAAAGTGCAGAATTGTCATAATGACAACTTAGAAGACCACATGCTTTCACTTCTACTAACACACTATTCCCGTCTATTGCTGGTAAATCGACCTGTAACATAATTATGATATTTCGAGAAATAGGAACTTAACTGCATTTCGAAAATTGGAAAAAAATTGCCGATGACTGACATTTCCCATCAAAACCGGTATACATAAAACATGACATTATCGGTTTACCTTGTCCGAAATTATTTGAATACCGTCATGACCTTTCACTTCACAAGAAATGGACTTGGCAAAACGTGGCATCGGCATTTTACGCCTTCGTAACTTTTCGTTGTCACAGCCAGTGCGGCAGATGCAGAGATCTGCAACCCTCTCTTCGATCTGTCAAACCAAAACAGCTGCACGAGTGTTGTCATCAGGGTCTCCGGATCTCGCTGAGAACCACTCCCACTCCGTCGCAGAAGCTTCATAACGCTTCTCCATGACCGTCGGAAATCGAACATTTCGAGCGCCTATTTTGAATGTTCTACCATGGAATACAAGGAAGGATTATTTCGAGTTTTTATGCAAGCTCAATTTTATTTATTCCAATTCGACAACGTAACTGAACAATGGAACTTTGGGAAATTGTAAATATGCATTTGTAACGACGCAAGAATTATTTTAGTATTTAACAATGTCTTTATATTCTACATTTATAAATGTACAAATTGTCATTTTATTTATTGGTTGCAATTTCTTGACAATAGAGCAATACAATAGCCATAGCATGACAATAGAGCTTGACAATAGCCATAAAATTCTGCTCCAAGACCCCTCTTGTCCGCAAACTCAAACTGTTTTCTCTGTGTTAGTACCACTTGGGGAGGAAAAACCCAAACCAGCCCTCCAACCGTACACGCATTTTCCTAATTCTAAGAGTTTTTCCCAATTGATACAAGCTGTAAGCCAAAGATCCGCCCTTCTCCTTTATCTTTACTATAAGCTTTATTAAATAAGCATTATTTTTAAAGCACAAAACTTAACATGGTCAGTATTTATTTATTTTACGTCAAAAACAATTAAAAACTGTGTGTGACATGCTACGAGAAGTGAATTCTGTGCACATTTTCATAATTCCGTCATTCCTATCTTAGGTCATATACTACTTGAATTTTGAGTACAGAAAGAAATGAGTACTTTTTGCAAGGATTGTTAGCAAAATATTCGCTCCGGTGTAATAAAATATATTTTCAAGGTTACCTTAGAATGGGATAAGAAGGCGCTGTAAATTAAATACAATATAATACTAAACAAACTTGATAAAAATATTAAAGAATAAATTTATCGCCATGAGGCAAACTTATCGAAATTAAATATTTATTTATATATATTCCAGAAAATGCAAATTGTACAGCATGACTCTACACTTTTTAAGGAATTCTAGCGCATCCTGCTTTACTCAACCAAAAAAGAATTACTGTAGTAAAAACTAAATAACAAAAGATTTCCAATAATTTACTGTGAACTGTGTTTACTGTGAAATAATTACATTTTATTTATAACAAAAATTTAATGTAATTTAGTTTTAGATTTTTATTATGTATTTGTTTTCTCTGTTAGCAGATTCATTAGACAGTAATGCCCTTAATAGCAGTATTGAACCAGAAGCAGCACCGAACATTGCATATAGTCCGGCGAATAGCAGTGATATTTCTGATGAACACGGTTTAATGAATGCAGTGACATCTGAAACTGACTTTGAGATGAACTCGATGGCAAAAGGAGCAGCAGAATTGTGGAATGATTAATTCTACATCGGAAACGTAAAGAGTGATCAACTGAAAACCTTAGATGATAACACGAAAAAGAAAATACTTCTGTTTTGGTTCCTAAATAACCTTTTGTATTTCCAGTCACTGCAGGTTTCCAAGAAAAGTGGATAACTAATTCCGAAACTGGACTTTATTTCTTGCTTATTCCAAAGCAGAGGATGGAGTTTATTGTAAAATCTGCTGTTTGTTTTTTTAATGAAGAAGTAGGAAAATGCGGTCATGAAAATCCAGCGAAATTATTCACCAGCTCCTTCAGAGATTGGAAGAAAGCAAAGGAAGCTTTCACAAAGCATATGAGTAGGCAATACCACAAACACTGTGTTATGATGGAGGCATTTCTCAAAGTTACAGCAGGAAAATGTCAAGACATCGCGTCTCATTTAGATACTCAAAAATCTATAGAAAAGAAAGAAAACCGAGCGGCAGTTCGACCAATAATATAAAAAATTTTGCGCAGAACAAGAACTACCTCTCACAGGTGTTTGTAACAGTAAACCTCTTGTTCTAGAAAAGCCTGCAAAACAATATGGCACATTTCGAGCTCTGTCGCGATTCAGAGCAAATTCTGGCGATGAAGATTTGAGAAAGCACGTCGTCAACAGCCGCAAAAATGCCACGTATTTGAGTCCGGATATACAAAACGAAATAATTCTGATATGTTCGCAAATAGTTACTGAAGAGGTAATCATAAAAGTAAACAACGCAAGTTGCTTTACTTTACTTGCTGCCAAACCATGGATGTATCAGACACACAACAATTTTCGATCTGTATTAGATATGTGGGAGTGGGAGATTGATTATTTTGCTGAGAGGACTATTATATGAAATCTGTAGCTCGTTTTTTGATGCAAAATAGCTTCTATTACCCGGGAGGAAACATTTCTGGTTATCAGAATTTGTCAACAAAGATTGTTGCTATCATTTATTTTGAATTTAACTAATGTTAGTGAAGAAGTGGAGGTTGGTATGCCAGGACTCAAGAAAACGTGCGGTTATAATACATAATGTTCCAACATTCCAGTAAGGTATTTCTACTCTCCGAGATCGTTGTTTGAACATAACCAGTCTAGAGCAATGCTACGGATTCCATAAGAAGGTAATTTTAAAAGTAAAATGTTATGATCAAAGATGTCAAAAGCTTTTGAAAAATTTAAAAATAATCCAATAGGTTCGTTTTGATCAAATGTGGCGACATCTTTAAAAAAAGAAAATACGGCGGTTTCCGTAGATTTTGATTTTCGAAATCCATGTTGACAATCTGAAAACGCAAAACGCGTCGTGTTACTGAGACCCCCCCCTTTTTTTTTTTTTTTTTTTTTTTGCTTTGCGTTAACTTGACGCGTCTCCAAGCCCCTTACGGGGTGTTGAACGATTTGCGCTGGGAAGTAATCTTCCATTAATTTGCACACTTGGGAGTAATCCTGCTTTAATCTTACTGTCATGTCACGGTCAGTTGTCAAGAGGACCACCAGGTAGCATCTCCGCGTAGCGCCTCCTGCGTCACTACCCAGCGGCCAGAATTGGGATAGGGGTGGGGTTTAGGACACTTCACAGGAGTATGAACTAGCCTTTGCGAAGTAGCCAAACTCGTTTGGTTGGAACAAATTTCACACGAGATTCGACGGGAATTGAACCCGGGCCTCAGTAGTGAAAGGCTAGCGACTTCGCTACGTGCCACGAGCGAGTGTAAAAACGTAAATATTTATTCGTAAATAAAAGCATCTCTCCAATGTTTTTAAAATAACTAACAAAAGAGAAATTGGCCGATAATTTTGAATTTCATTTTTGTTGTCAAACTGGCCTCAGTAGGAAAAATTCAAAAAGAAAAACTTTGGAGGGCGCAAAAAAATTTCCACAAGGGTAAAATTACAACAAAAATATGCACAAGGGTACAATTTGACCTTGGCACAGCCCGGGTCAAAAACTTGGGGTTTTAACTAGTACCCGGGTACATTCAACATACCAAGGAGAGGTTTACAAACATTTTGTCAGGAAAAAAGTACTTGCCAACTGGACTAGTGGGACCGCAGGACATAATAAGAACCAAAATTGTTATTTTACAAAGATCAGAAATGTCTGTCTTTCTCTTTAATAAACACGAGTGGTTTGAGTAGGGAACAAAATCGATAGTGTCTTAAATAGAAATACATGTACCACTATATGACATGACTTGCAATGTTACTTGTTTGTCATGAACCACTAGTTACAAGTTGCTGAAATAACACAGGCATTAAAGAAAGACGGTATTCATAACTTTTCATTTTTCAATTCTTTAAAATATTTATAGTTTTAAAAACTCTAAAAAGGAATTGAATAAATTGAAAACAAATTACTTTTCAAAAATAATTTTTATTACAGAAATGAAAAAAGTTCCATGTAATAGTGCATAGATAATTCAAATATCTCTCTCAACACACATCTAGAGAAACAAAGATTCCTAAAAACATTTAGCTTTACAATATGTAGTGTCATATGGGCCAAGAACATATAGATTTTTTCTAATAATCATTTTAACCTGACATTTAATATTCCATTGCAGGATATACTAAATATTTGAACTTTAATACACATTGTTGTGCTATAACTCTTGTTCATGCTCATTGCATGGATTACACATAAATATGAAAAAGTAAATACAAATCTTTGAAAACACTGCAGGTAGATTATTTACTCTTAGATTCTAACCGAAAACAAAGTTTAATCCAGTTAAAAATAATACGTTAAATATAATTTGTTTTAAATTTTAAAAAATATTTGATAATAAATTTCATACCATACATTTTTAAACATGAATTACTACCACTCAACTCATACCAATAACTGGTGTAAATAGCAAACAATTTATATCTTACAAACATACAAGGATCTACACATATAATTCATGCTATATCACTAGACCTGCACACTACCTACATCTTTCATTTAAGTGAACTATCTTCCTAGAGCATGAGTGCAGAAAGAATTTTGTTTTTTATTTCTGCCACAAGCATTTCTTCATCTATTAGGAAATTAAAATTGAAAATGTAATGCATTTCAATAGCAACTTTCTACCTTAAAGAGCTAATATTTTCTATATGGCTCAAATTCTGGATGTTACTAAAACACTATACATTTTGGAAGAAAAGAATAAGAAAAACTACCTAAATGTTCTGCACAAACTGTAGATTCATGAACAGGATGCGTTTTTCATAAAGGATATAAGTTCATCTCTGGACAGAGAACAAAGAGGGAATTACTAATGAATCTTGGCAATTTGGATTTGCTCAATCTGTTTTTCAAACCCATGGTTTCAGTTCAATGCAAATTTACTGTTCATTCGTTTGACAATTATTATTTTGAAGGATAAAATAAACAAACAAAAAACTGAAAAATATTTTGTCAAATAACTTCACGAAATTAAAATTATAATCTGCAGTAGTAAGTTACATCTACACCTAAATATTTGTAATTATGGAACAAAATTGCTGACCTCCAACCTACAGGAAACTAAAACTTGCAGGATTTTTTTTTTTTTTTTCAAATCTTCATTTAATTTAATTAACATTATTAAGACACAGGGTGCAAAAACCTATCAGAACATTTATCATTAGAAAATTACACCAGAAAAATTAAAAAATGACAATATAGAATTATTAAACAAATTCAAGGAATTCATTTCGATCTGCACATTTAGAATACAACACTTGGCTAGTAAAACGACAAAAACATGAGCATATCTACACCAATTAATACATTAGCTGCATTTCTTTTATCCATTTCCACTATATATACTATTGTTCAGTCATTGTTCTTGGCAACAATTAGTTTTTATTTACTAGTGAATCGATAGTTATTTATGTTTAAAGTGACAGTAGGGGGCCATCATTTCTAAGTTAGATTAATGAAAATGAGCATGATAGCACAAATGTATAATTATTAAGAACATAATGGCCTTTGTGATTCACTTTATATGCAGTATTTTATCTCATCCCATTGCCTTTTTTAACATTTTGACTTATTCTTCTAACTGTATGCCAATATGCTTAATGATATTATAGAAACTTTGACTGAACCCTCTATTAATAAAGAGCCCTTTCATCTACTGCAGGAAGCTTTATTATATCAAATATAATTATCAGCCATTTAATCAATTCCAAATATGGAATACGCAAGTAAACAGCACATAGAGGCGATCAGATAAAATTTAAAATTGTATCAATAGTTGAGAATTTAATTTCACTGTCAATACAATTGATTCGACATACAGTAGTTCATATTGCAATGAGACTGTCGATGCGTCCTTGCTCCATTTTAGCATGCTTGTAATATTTAGACATTTCATTTAAATTTCTGAACTTTTCTTTAGATATTGATAATGGATAAAATAATGCATAGTACTAGAGAGTAAACATATTTTATTCACTTGTGAGAATTAACTCCCTCAGCTAAGTACTTCCCTCTGCCCCAAACTTTCCAACTTGTGAATAAAATGTTATTTTTTTCTCTTGTACTATAAATTAATTTTATGATTAATATCACTAAAATACTTTTAAAAAATTCAATATTAAATAATATACACAATTTCTGTGATAATATCATTATTTCCACATTTTTGGACCAAAATGTTTTAAGTTAAATTTTAATATTTATACTTGGATAATTTTCAAAACAATTATCTGATAAGGACTTATCATCATTTCAATGGTGTTCAGATGAAGGGGTAGGTCTCTCATTGTGTTTGTTATGATGCTTATGAAGTTTTGCAAGACAAACTACTATTAAAAAGTAGTGAGATTAATACTTTTTAATTATCCACTGACTTATAATCATGGCACAAAATTTTAATTTCCCACTTTTTGACAAACTCACTTTGATGAGTTAACTCCCTTAATCCAAACACCATTGATACAAGATATTTCTGGTGTAATATTTATGACAAAGAGCAGACATGTACACTAACCCCCAACTTTGCTCATCCACATTGAACCATATTTCCTATAACATTGTTAAACATTGATGATCACTAAAATAAGATGCTCAGAAAAATTTCTCGAAAGAAATACAAAATCTAATGGGTAATGTCCACCTTTTGTATTGAACCTCTTGTGTTATTGTTCCTCTCATACTTATTTTCCTGCTTATTTTACAAGGTTATTTTTTGAAGACAAAATTAATTTAGGTCCAACACATCAAGCTAATAAAATGTATTTTACCACTTCAAAATTTAACACAAGGGGATTTACAAAATATGTAATGAATTTAGATTACTCTTTTTTTGTGAACTATTTGTTAATGGAAGTTAATTGTTTAGTACAGACTACTAGATTCATGAGATTTTCACGAAACTTTCAATTGCATTTAAAGCAACATTGGTATTCAAAGTATAACGAAGTAGCAGCAACATTAAGTCTGAGAATAACAAGTGGAGAAGAGAAATGGATATAATTGGATAAAATAATTTTTAATTTAAATACTACAGTGAAAAATTGACTTGACATTCAATTTTGTTTGGAGGTTATTTTGGGAAAACTTTTTCTTTCTTTCTAATTTTAAATTAGTTTAACTCCTTTTAAAATGGTTTTAATATGATGGAGTCTTGCAGAGCACTATTTTATTAAGAATGGAAGTAATAAAAACTAACGTTCTTGGTTTAAAGTGTAATACAAGTCTAAATGAAAAGTGAGTTTTATTGAATTTTTATGAAAGATCCATTACCTTTTTTGATTTCAAAAATTAACACTTCATTTTACTTTCATCTTGTCTTATCCTATTATTTATTCACAAACTGAACAATACACCTATGCACCCTACTTGGTGCGAGTTTTGAAGAGAAGTTTTGAGCGAGTTTCACTTTTTGTTGGTGTTATTTATATATTTATTGTCTGAGAAATATGTCGAATGTCTGCAATGCTCCTTGTGCTGTTTGGCAATGTGTCAAACATTTTTAAATGCTAAATTATTTGGTAAAAAGATTGTAGTTTTTATTCTGTTAAGAATTATTTTTCAGAAAGTTTCAATAATTTGCAATAATTTAATTCCAAAATAAAATATTCATTATTAGAGCACTTGTTCATGTTGACAATTCAGAAAATGTAGCAAATAAGTTTGCAACTGTTAAGTAAGAAATGTTGTATGGGAGACTCCTTTGTTATGAATGAACTGACTGATTCTGAACAGCATTCTCAGAAAAATTGATGTTTGTAAGATGCTAAGACCCAATATAGAGGAAATTCTTGTAAATGTAAGCAAGGAGTTCTTCAAGAACTAGGAGTTAAGAATATATGCATGGTTAAAATCCCCCTTGTATGATTAATACTTTGGCCCTGATTTGTAAACAGAAATTGCATGAAATGTATTCGATCTTTGATTCTTGAAGCCAAAGGTTATCTTCTCTGAGGACTAACAGTGTGAATTATGGAATCTTATGCTTTATTTAAATCGCTCCAGATAATGTGAAGTTTCTGAACTCCATTTGCTCAGTAACAGGGTGAAACCTGAAACTGGAAAGTACAAAAAATGTAGGGAACAATTAAACCAAAGACATAAAATATTTTATCTACGACTGTGATAATGTGGGCACTCATATAAAAAATTTCATTACAGTTCTAAAGGATTTAGAATGCACTGGTATGTGTCATGAATTATTTTTAACACTCCTTTTTGAAGACAAAAGGAAGGCAGCATTGTGAGTGAAATTCAATCATAATTAATATTCTGAAATTTAGTGACCGATTAAAAATAATTCAGTCATGAACAACTCTCTGATGGACAACCTAGTTTGAAGAAAATTTTGAAGAAATATTCAGTGGTTAAGTGCAAGCCAGATTACAAGGAAGGTCAATGTTTTATGTAAATACTGATGTAAATTTGACAATTAGAATAAAAATCTGAATCATTTAAATTATTATAAAATTAGTTTTATCAAATATAACTTTTAGAATAGTTCTTGCCAAAATTTACAGGCCATTGGCACCTCCAATTTAGATTCTATTGCTTGTATGCAAAATAGATCCCTGAATTTTCGGGATCTAAAAATCATGATTTGTAATCGCATTTTCATACACCTTACAAAAAATGGCTATGTCACATGAATGACATATACACTCTCCACTGTTTTATTGCCTCAATCACTCTGGCTCACTTTTGGCCAGGCTACGGAAAAAAAGGGAGAAAGAAAAAAAAAATCTTGATCTTAACTATTGTAATCGCTGTAGATAAACAAGAATTTTACGTTTAATATACCATCATAATGAAACTCTTATCACTTACATACCACTTGGCTAACACCTTGTGGTGCACAAGTGATACTCACTGTATTAACCAAACTTATTTTATTAACCACTTAACATAAGGCCAGAGTATACTCAAGAGTTTTAATATCAAAAATAAAAAAAAATCTGAAATTTTTGGCCCGCCTTTCCTTTCATAATTGGTAAATTAAGAGGTTAATAACTATTAGTAACTTCTATACTGTGTACATAATTAAAATTTAAAATGAAATTAATACAAATTTTTTATTGTATTTCAGTACTCATTTTTCAGGTATTTTTCAAGTATTTTTTTTGTGCAAGCAAATGAACATTTGTCTAAAAAATTAAGTGAATATTTCTGAATATATTTGATAAAATAGGTTTCTCAATTTTCTGTGAGATCTGGTTAAAAAATTATAGTATTTTCTAAGTCAGAGAAAATACATTTATTAAAATTTAGAATTTTATTGAAATGTACATATGTTTATTATTGAAATAATTTAAAAACTAATGAGAGAGTATTGTTCCTGTGCGGTGTCGGGGTTAAGTAGAATAGCACCATGGGACCTCCCCCTGTCGTAAAAGGCGACTAATCGGAGCAGCTGCCCGCTGTCACTCCCCTAAACATCCTCTCATTCCCACGAACTTCGTGTGTCATTGCTTCCACTTACTTGTGGCACACTTCTGCTATCTGTCCTGTGGGCCAACCTTCATATCGCCCAACCCTTGTGTTTCCGACCCCGACGCTATTAGGTTACGAGGGCTAGGGAGTCATTTCTGCTCTACTCTTCTATTCTAACTCTATTCTTCACTGTCCCCCTTCTTCTCTTCCATTTCCTTTTAGCTGGCGGTAGCTCAAAAACGCTAGGGGAAGGTGACCCTGAAGAAAAAACCCACGATGGAAGGTCTTTTAGGATCAACCATTACGGTGCAGGGGATCGGAGCCCCAGTACTGGCGGTCGGTGGTGAGCAAGCAGCGCGGGCGTCGTCATCAAGCAACTGCAATGCCAAGGGTGCGGATCACTCGCACCGGGCAGATATTGCTACGAGTGATAGCAAACTTCGCGGGACACGTATGGAAGTATGCGATTTCAGGGTTGAGGGATCCCTTGAAACCGCTCGTCCAGAAATAAGTTCTGAGTTTAGAGCAGTTGATCTAATAATGGAAAATGGGAACAATGCAACAACTGATAGAATTCCAAGGAAACTCCTAGATGAAGTAAGTCAAAGCCTTAAGACGATAAAAAATTTGCTGAAGAACAATCCGCTGAGTGTGAAGGAAGCTTTACTAAAGCTATAGAAAATATGGATACCTTGAAGTATAGGGTACAAGAGGTAGCAGAGGAAAAGAGAGAATTTTCAGGGATCCTGAACTCTCTACTGAGTGGAGAGAAGGAAAATAAGGTAAGGGAAGATAAGAAAGATGTACGAAGTAAAAAGAGGGGTGCACCTAATCCACCAGAAGAACCCAATAGAAGAGGAGAAAAGGAAATCAAAAAGAGGAGATAGAACCATCTGAAAAGGCAGAAGACCAAGTAGGGGAGGATTGGCAACTCCATCAAAGCAGAAAGGAGAAAAATATACAAAAGAAGAAGACAACAATCAGGAAAGTCAATCCAGCTATCAAAGTGGCAGCTAAAGAAGGGGAAACTTATGCTGACATCATAAAGAAGATGAAGGACACCGTGAACCCTAGTGATCATGGTACAAAGATACTAGCTATACGGAGGACAAAAAAGGAAGAGGTACTTATTGTACTCGAAAAAACTGGGAATATTGCCTCATTGAATGAGGCTTTGGAGAAAGCTGTAGGGAAGCAAGCTCAAGTGCGTGCTTTGGAGCAAAAGAGTTTAATAGAAATTAGAAATATTGATGAAACGGCTACTGTTGAGGAGGAGTTGGAGGCGGTGAGCAAAATAGTAGCAATAGAACATATGTCCACCCCCTGTAGGATGCGCAAAAGTTACGGAGGAATGCAAACAGCGACAATGTTGTTGGAAGAAGAGATAGCTCACAATCTTAAAAAATTGGGTGGGTTAAAAGGGAAAAACCCCAGATAACAAGGTGTTATAGATGTCTAGACTTGGACATATTGCAATGCACTGCAGAGGACCTGCGTAGCAAGGTATGTTAAGATGTGGTAAAACTGGACATGGGGCCAAAACTGTACCAACAGGGAGCAATGTGTTTTATGTAAAGGGAAAAACAAAGAGGATCAACATCTGTTAGGAAGTAACAAATGTGCTTCCTTTATAGCGGCGGTTCAGAATGGAAAAAACATCAAGTATGCTTCGACTTCTACAGATTAACCTGGGGAGGAGTAAACTGGCGTGGGACTTGATGCTGCAGGTTGCCGCAGAGAGGGAAGTGGATGTGCTACTTACTAGTGAGCAACCTTACTGCGAAAACATGTTGTATCGAGATACCACAAGAAGAGCGGTATAATAATCCACAATAGGAAGTTAAATATTAATAAATATAAGATGACGAAGAATGGATTTGTATGGGTTGAGGTGAATAATAAGAGAATTTACAGCTGTTACTTCTCCCCGAATGACACAATAGAAAAATTTCAAAAAGACATTGACGAACTGGAGGCAAGCCTGAAAACAACGAAAGGAGAGGCGCTGATAGCAGGCGACTTCAATGGTAAATCGTCGGAATGGGGGGAGACGCGCTCCGACAGAAGGGGAGCTATTATATGCGAGTTCGTAGCAAGAAATGATCTGATTATTCTTAACTCTGGGAATGAGATCACTTTCCAACGGGGAGATACTTCATCCATTTTGGATTTGACAATAAGTACTTCCAGACTTGCTAAGGACATCACGGACTGGGCAGTGTTGGATGAGGAAACCCTGAGTGACCATCGATACATAGGGTATACCATAACATCAGAAGGGCCACAAAGTGGTAAGGCGAGATACAAAAGTAGGCCTTCTTGGAACCCCAAAAAACTTAATGAGGATAAGGCAAAACGTTTTCTTGAAGAGTCCAGATTATTGGCAAGCATGGGCTGGACAAACAAAGGGAAAACACTCAAAGATGTGGTAAAGACAACGGAAGAAATAGTGACAGCTGTGTGCGATACGTCTATGCCCAGAAGCAGGGGCCCCAGGAATAAACAACAAATGTACTGGTGGACCTCGGAAATAGCAGAAGCACGTAGGAGCTGTATTAAGGCTAGAAGAAAGGCGACAAGAGCCAGGAACGACCCATACCTTAGAGAGCAATATAAAACACAGCGCAAACAACTTAAAAAAGAAAGTAAAATGAGCAAAAACAGAAGTTGGAAGGAACTTATAAGCCAGATTGATAACGAACCCTGGGGTATGGCGTATAAGATAGTGACTAAGAAGTTTCGGATGGCTCCCAAAATACCTTACCTGAATGACCCACAGTGGATGAGAGGAGCCATAAGGGAGCTCTTTCCCACAAGGGATTCCTGGGAGAGACAAAGACCTAATGATTATGAATTTAATGATGCTGACTACTTTACGACAGATGAATTACGGAAAGCAGTGAAGAATATGAAAACTGGGAAGGCACCAGGTATGGATGGGATACCCACCGAAATATTAAAATTAGTGGTACAAGTGTATCCTGAATGTCTTTTGGAAGTCTATAATAGATGTCTTAAGGAGGGGAAATTTTTCAGGAACTGGAAAAAACAAAGGTTAATACTACTCCGGAAGGGCAAGAAACCGTTGGAACAGATATCGTCGTATAGACCACTGTGCCTTCTTGACACTATGGGCAAGATACTGGAGGGATTAATACTCTCAAGACTGGAGGAACATATAAGTTTTTCTCATAGACAATATGGATTTCAGAAAGGCTGTTCGACGACGGATGCGATTATAGAAGTAGTTCGCATTACAGATGCAGCTAGAAACGGAACTGGGAGGAAAAAGGGATTCTGTGCACTTGTAGCAATCAATATCAGGAATGCCTTCAACTCGGCTAGGTGGAAGGACGTCATTGAAGCATTGACTGATAAGGAGATCCCTGAATACTTAGTAAGGATCATCGAGGACTACCTCCATGAAAGGAAGATAATTTACATGGATAAAATCAAGATTGAGGCAAATATGACTTGCGGAGTTCCACAAGGGTCCAGACTTGGCCCCTTTCTATGGAATGTCCTGTATGATGGCATATTGAATATTAATCTCCCAAGAAACACGCAGATTATAGGATACGCGGATGACACACTTATAATAAGTCATAGTGATGATATCGAAGTGCTCGAACTAAGAGTAAACGAAGCACTCTACAGAGTGAAAAGGTGGCTAGATAGACGACTCTTTCAGATAGCAGTAGGAAAACTGAAGGTGTTAATCACCGATCGGAGGGTTTTCGCTTCCAGATATTCGACTGGGAGAAGAGAGAATAATCTGGAAGAATCAAATAACATATCTAGGAGTTGAGATAGACCACAGACTTAAGTTTGGGCCACACATAAGTGTGATGGCAGAAAAGGCAGCGAGGACAGGATCCAACTTAGCAAGAATACTACCGAATATAGGCGGTCCACGAGAATCCAAGAGAAGGATGATATCTGGAGTAGTTCACTCACAACTGTTGTATGCAGCACCAGCTTGGCGAGTTCACTGGAAAAACAGGCTATGAGAAACAAAGATACACAAGTGCAAAGACGAATGGCCCCGAGGGTGGTAGCTGCCAACCGGACGGTGTCTACTAGCGCAGCACTGGTTTGGCCAGTATCCCACCTATAATCTGACAGCCAGGAAAGGAAAAGGACGTATTCTGCCTTACAGGAAGCTAGACAACAAAATCAGTATCTCTCCCCAAGGAAATAGAGACCATCAAGACTGAGGCTTTTGAAGAGTGGCAAAGAAGGTGGAATGTGGACGCTAAAGGTAGATGGACACATCGGATTGTGAACAACATTGAGAGATGGGTCGATCGAAAGTTTGGGGAGGTGAATTATTACCTAACCCAGGCCTTTACGGGACATGGTGGATTTAATAAGTACCTATGTGATTATAAGATTAAAGAAAGTCCGACATGCAACTTATGCCTTGAAGATACTGACGATGCAGAGCATGCTCTGTTTCAGTGCAGGGCATGGAAGACGGAAAGGGAGACTTGTTATGCTAAGCTTCAACAAGTGATGACCCCAGAAAACATGATGGATATAATGCTGAGCTCGAAGGAGAAGTGGCATATAATAGAGCACTTCATAATTAAGATCATGAAGGAAAAGGAGCGAAGGAGTTAAAGCATTAGCTCCCAGTCAATCTTCCACGCGAAGTAATGTCTCGCGACGGTTCGGCGTGGGAGATATCACGACTTAGGAGATGAAGGTTTAGGGTTTTAGTCGGTAAAGGATTTCCCCCCTTCTAAAAGAAAAAGAAAAAGAGAGAGAGAGAGAGTATTGAATATTAAAGAAATGTTGTTACTTTTTTTAAAGCAGTAGTAGAGCAGCAAGAGTATCCCTTTCTTTTGATGTTTGCGAGAATGCTTTTTGCAAGAATTTGTACCAGAATGCAGAACACAGTATGAGGAACTTTGTGATAGTTGATACTCATTCTTGTACATAGTGTTAATAGAGGAAATAATATTATATAATTTTATTAATGAAATATGTTTTAAAAAATTTATCTTTAATTTTATTGGCTAATGGTCTATCCAAAAGTAGACATTTAGTGTCAAAACACTGGCATTACTGTAGTAAATCATGAGCATGCTCCCCAAACTTTTATTTTGTATTTTGTTAAAAAGAAGTGTCCTTGTTTGGTGTAAGAAATCATCTGCCTTGTTTGATGTCTAATCATGTGCCTTGTTTGATTGCTAGATTTCTGGAAATAATCGACTTAACCAACATGTAGTATATATGTTTAAAATTATTCTTTGTCTTCCATAGATTCTAACTATTATTTATATGACGTAAATGAGTACTCTACAATTTCAAAGAATATTCGAGCCCACAAATTAAAACTAACCTTTTATTTCACAATAAAACTCCCCACTTGTTATTCTCAAAGTACTATACCTGGGTTAATTATTAAAGTAACAGCAGAAGCAAATAAATTCTACTATACCAAAACAATTATTTTAAATATCTGTAAAAATTAATAAATGTAATGAGGATACATTGATGCATCACCATCTTAAAAAAAATTTTTTTTGCTGTTGGAATACTAACAAAATAAATGCATATTTGATCAACTCTTAACACAATTATGCCAGATGCAACAAATCACAATAACTGTGTTTTAAGGAACACATTTTTCTATAACAATGTAGTAATGTTTATATCTCTCATTCCCAACCTGCATCAGGCACAGAAATTCATGTCTGATGTTTTCTACAAGGAACTGGATGCAGGTTTCATTTTAGAAATTAAATTGTACTCTATTTTTTGTGTAAGGAGATAAAAATCTACTGATGACTTAAAATATTAGTCCTCTGTCAAAAATCATACTGTGGAGTGAACTCAGAGCTGCCAACTTCTAGCAAACAAATCACATGTGGAGCAGGAGGGTAATGGGGCAGTGGTCACTGCCATACACTTGGCTTCGAATGACACTGTCACACACTTGGGGCTTGAGGCGTTCAGAAACAATGAAGTAGTCCAGTCTCCTGCAACACACACACACACACACAAAGTGATGGATTTCTTTTGAAATTTATGTTGTCCTTCATTCAAGACAAGCCTTGTCCAAGATAATTCAGAAACACTTTCATCATCACTGTTCCCCATATTGCATGACAGTTTTAACAAAATACTATTTTTATTTTACTTGTTTAAGAGTGAAAATTGAGAAAAGTAAACTTATTTTTGGTAAAAATGAAAATAGGTATTGTTTCTTAAGAAACATGTTTTTACCTTACACCTATCCTTGCAAAACATAAAAAATATATTCCCAATTAAACACTTGTCCTCTCAAAGCTTCCAAAATTTCTCCACACAACACAAGAATTCAGTGAATGATGATGATGATTAGACATTGGATGTTTAGGCACTAAAAAATCGTATTTTAGGCACCTAAAAATGCACTGAAAATGTCAAGAATAAAGAGAAAAAAGGCACTCTCATAAGTTACATACACAATAAAATGAAAAATTGTTTGTAATTTTTGTCTGTATTATTTTATGAAGTTGGTACATTTTAATGCAAAACTAGATTTACATATTTACAATTCTTCTGAGTTTCATTCTTAATAGTTTGCATTAACCAGTACTATTTGCGTATTACCAGTAACTTTTCAAGGATCACGATTTCAAATTTGCGATGACTGGGAGACATCAGTTTGAATGCGGAGAAGGATCTCTCAACATCTACTGATGTGACTGGCATATATTTTAGAAGTCCAAGACTAGCAACACTGAAACTTTCTCGGAATTTACATGTATTTCCACTTAAAATTTTAGTATCCTCGGTGTACTGTTAATCGACCATGTTCTCAGAACATTGCTGGTATTTATAAAATAGGTAAATGGAGAAAAATCATTTGGTATACTTTGAGGAATTCTCTTGTATTTTAAAATACCAAGACATGAATTGAAGATTTTATAATGAATTGGTCACATTGGACCATGACCGGTTTTCTGATATCTTAGCATTATTTATAAAAATAATACATAAATGATAAAAAAAAGTCCTAAAAAGGTATTTATGCACAAAAAGGCATTTATGCTAAAAAATCAAAAATAAGCATTACAAAACTTTGTCATATGTCATCATTTGTCATGATTCATACACATATTTTACCAGCCTTTAAATAACTTCGCTAGAATAAAATGGGATTTCCCTAAACATCCGATGTCTAATGATGATTATGAAGATGATGAAGAAGATGAAGAAGCAAAAACCGGATGAAAACAAACTTAATTTCACTTTCTTGTACACATATGTATATATGAAGCAATATATATTGCATAGATAATGTTATGAAAATTGATTTTGAAATATCAACAGGAATATGTTTTGGGGTCCTCACTGAAAGATGGAGGTGATTTTTATTTTATTTTAATTTTAATTGTTGACTTTCTTTCAATTTTGGGGGTGCACAAGGCCTCTGGGATATTTTCAATGCTCCAAAATTTTTTCTTAAAATTTATTGTAAGAAAAGACTGAACTAGACTTATTAAGAGAGAATATGTCTGGATTTCTCTGTTAACTTTGAATTTTAAAAAATTTCAAAAGTTTGAATTTTTTTGGCATCTTCCTAAAACTATCTTGTTGATGATAGTGATTTTTTCTTGATATGGAATTTTTTCTCCAAAATTAGATCATTAATTAAGGTCATGCTCATTGTTTTGGAAGCATTAGTAGTTTTTATGCAATTTCAAGCGAAATTGGACAATATTAAAAATGAGATTTTCTCAAAAATTGCTTCAAATTTTTCCTTCAAACAGCTGATAATCTAGTGTTGAAATCCCTGCCACCATTGGGATTGAACCTCGGACCTCTCTCTCAGAGGGACTGCAGTGACATCAGTTGATGCTACTGAGCAATCTCTCCTGGTCGTAAAATTTTAGAATACATAAAATATTTCAAGAACAAATTTGGAGCAGTTTTTCAGAAAACATTCAAAACCCCCTTCTGCACGTGTTTCATTCTTGGTTGTCTTGTGCCCAAAAACGTACAAGAAAATTCATCCAAGATGATCTGAAGCCTTTGTCTGCAATACACCGTTAAATACAAAAGTAACGGGAATTTTAACGATTGTTATTCCTTGAAAATTGGCATTTTTTTAAAGAAAATTAAAATATGTACTCGGCTCCATTTAAAATAGTTTTTAAAGTTGACATTTGGAGCTCTTCTTAGAAATCCAGCAAATATTTCTTAAAAACATCGCGGAAGAAGAAAAGACAGAAGAGAAAGAAAAGACAGAAGAAGACAAAACAAAAATGAAGCAGAAGAAAAAAAAAAGAAAAAGTAGTTTATCGGAGATGTTTTTCAGCAAAATTTTTGTTCATAATTTGCATTAACTTCAAGTAGAAATTGCATGAAAACAAGTAGTTTTCTCACAAAATTTAAAGATTAATTTTTTTGGAGCAGATTTTCAGACAAAAGTCTTACCTTCACTTTCAAAGTTTTGTAATGTTGACTTTGCAATTTTTGAAAATACGGTTTTCCGGGTATGGGACTAGCATTATTTTTTTAATTTGTCCTTGATACAGACAAGACAAAAAATTAAAGAAAAAGTTTGTTTAAATATTGCATAACTTTCAAGCAAAATTACTTATGTTTTCAAGAAATTGTACACAATGATACTTTAAGATCTGTAAAGAACAGATTTTATTACAGAAAAAGTCCATCTTCAATATTATAGATGTAGGAGCATCTCGAAAAAAGTTTGGTCTTATGTCATTTTTGAAAAATCAGCCATTGTTTTAAGCATCTATTACACCATTGTGGATGAAGTAAAATCTAAACATCTGGAGCAATTTTTGGGAAAATTTTGAAAATATAAGTGAGACTTCATGTAAAGAACCCTCCAAAATCAAAATACCTGAAGTTCATTTAAATCTATCAAGGAATATCAGTTTTGCAGAAAATCGGCTGAATGTTTTTAGTGTCCACATTTACCATCGACAGACAGTCATACTGCCATCAATTGATTTTTCAGTATCAAGTTCCCACAAAACAAGGATTCTAAATACCCAACATTGACATAATGACTACATATAGGAACAAAATTTATTCATGTTTTCATTTCCATGACTGTAGATCATGACTGACTAACCATAAGAGGTTTTGTGTTGAAAATTTGCCATTTTCCAGAGCATAATTACAATTCTTTCTATTCTTCAGAAGTAAGAGAAAGCACTTACCATCCAACATTTCTTGAACGTGCATTTCCCATGTATGTCCAAAATGTATAAGCTCCAGTTTTTTCAGGATACAAATGACGAAATGTATCAACAAAGCCCTCCTTCAATAATGTTGTCATACCATCTCGTTCCTCCTGGGTAAACCCAGCATTTCTGGTATTTGTTTTGGGATTGGCCAGATCTGTTTGTGACATAAGGCATTAGCTAACAGATAAAACCAGTGAAACTTAGCCAACATACAAACTATAGGAAGAATATCTGAAATTGAAAAGCTCACATTTGAAGTTAAATAGAAAAGAAACAAAGTACACAAACATCTTTAGAATGAGATATATAACAATCACAGCCTTGCAATTGAATCACTGGGAGATTTCTTATTACATGCCTCAAGAGTAAACTTCGGATAGTTACTTTAAAACAGAAGAATGGTACTTTTAAGGCAATTAACAGATTGAACACTTTTAATTATCCTCAACTATAATAATTAGAGAGTTAAGTGAGTCATGAGCTACACGAAGTTCATTCCATCAAGCTGTTCTATTGTATTTAAACTTTTTTGCGACAAAGTATACTGAATAGTACTCTATTTTCAGGGTTGGGCAAAATATTTAAATTTATTCATAAATAAGTATTTAAATACACACTCAAAATACATTAGGTTTTGAATAACTAAATACATACATATTTAAAATACAGTAAATACAATAAATCACTAATTGACAGTCATAAATTTCTGAACAATAACTTATAAATTTAACTCAAATAAGCAGAATTTCCTTATAAAGCAACTTCTTTTTCAAAAAAATCATCAGACATACCCCTATTTGGTGAATGTATTAAACCTGTAAAGGAAAATGGTCATTCAACTGGCATGGATGAACTTGGGTTAAGGAATGAACGCATAATTTGTTGTCGAATAATTGTCCAACATTTTTAATGATTTAGATTTATAATTTAAAAATGAAGAGAATTCAAATTCAACAGCTGAAAGAGACTTTTATTTTTGTTTCAATGAGGTTCACACCCTAGCAGAATCAAACAAAAAGAAACTATCCTCGATACCTTCATCTTTTTTAAAGTATTTCATGGATTTCCTTTTTTAAATACACATATTTTATGTATTTAAATATATCTCTAAAATACATGCCCCCCAAAAAACTAAAAAATACAGATATTCAAATACAAGTATTTAAATACTGCCCAACCTTGGCTATTTTCAATTCATAAAAAGAAAATATAGCTAACAAGTCAAAAATTAGAAGTGTGTATTGAATTGCTGCTGAAAATCATTAGAGCAGAATTAATTGAATGAAGATGTGTGTAATATGACAGTCATGACAAGGACAGAGCACAATTATTCTCTATAAAAAATGAATTTTATTCAAAAATTATTATTCCATCTCCACATTATTTGTTCACCATGTGATTTGAAGGTTTGATGACAAAATGAGACCAACAAAAGAAACTATCGCACAATCTCAAATACGCAAACAATACCATGGACTGCACATATCAAATGTAAAGAAGATAAACATGGACTACAAAATTACATAAATAGGTATCTAGGAACCATTACCAAAAGCTAATTATAATTTTGTTATCAATATTGATAATTATTTCAATATCTAAACATAAGAAAGTTCCATTCCACAACCCTTTTGTTTGGTTGTATTTTTACACTGTCACCTTTGGCAACTCTACATTTTAGAGGTGAGGGGTGAGTATTTTTGGTTTTCCAGTACTAAGCAAAATACCTGCCGTTGTCCGGGCTTTCTTCATATTCATTCCTTGCAAAGGGAAAAGATCAATTTTATATAAACCACCGCCTTTAATATTATTTTTAATGTAATTGGTTCAAATTTAATAAAATACTATAATTTTCTTTCATTTTATTTTACAACACATTGCTATTAGATGAAATTTTTCTAATCTTATGCAACGCTACTGAACTCTAGTGAATAAATTAGGTACCAATATTGCTGCAGCACTACTGGGCTCTGGCAGAATATATTAGGAACCACATGCTCTAAGTGAAATGCAAAAAATGGTCGCGGTACATCTACAAACACATTATTTAAATTATTTCTTTTCTGCATTTAGGTTGTGTTAGTCTTTACCAAACTTAGCAAGGACACTGTGACAATTCTGAAGAAGAGCCAGTAAAAATTTCATATCTATTCATACGCTACTTTGTGTGGTATTGATGACGTTACACATCATTGAATTCGCTTTTATTAGTAAAGATATCTGATTATACTAGTCTTATTATATCTAGTATATCAAGGAGTCTGGATTATTCCTGGTGTGTATTTCAGCAATAAGATGAACTTTATTAAACATGCTAGTGTAATTTTAAAGTTACTGTTTACACCCAAAAAGAAGGATTACAGTGCAAATCTTCCAAAAATGTACTGCATAAATTTCATATATTTTGTTTGCAAAGCCAGTAATCTAGAAAAAAATTCAATTCACATGTAATTTCATTAAGTTCCAATGTGTCTTATTCACTGTGTGAAAAGCAACAAAAGCTTGATGCAATGTTATTCCCATAGTGTGGCGTGAACTATCATTAATTTTGATAATTTACTTCTTACTTACAAACACAAAGTGATATTAAAGAAAAATATATAAAATCAAAAACCCAATTCTCCCATCTTCCTTCAGACTTTTTCCTCGTGGAAATTGGAACTTCACCATTGACTACAAAGATATTAACTTCCAAGAAGTTTGTATGAAGGTCACTCCAAAATAATGCACATGAATTTTCTTTGCATCTTTGCTCTTAACAGACTCGATAGGAATAATTCATCTTTCTTGAATTCAAATTTAGTTCAACCTGTTTCCAGAAGTGTTATTCTCATAGAACCCATTTAACATGGCTGCTTAATTACATGTTTGTTGGAAGCAACATGTGATGGAGTATGTTAAAAAAGGAGTATGAAATGAAGCTGTTGATCACAGTACAGATAGTAGGTGGGTTTCTTGGGGATTATCTGGTGAATTACGGCACGAAAATACTTGGGATCTCCTGTGCAGCAGCTGACCATGCTCTTCACATTCTCCCATCAATGCACTGTGATGGGCCTACCTGAATAACATAATTTATTACCAAGCATTTCACGGTAGAAAAATTAAAAGATATTCCATCACCATGCGGTCCGAACGTAACGAGAGGGAAAGTTGCGGAAAAACATCCGCTTGGATCTTTGCCTCTCCAAAATAACGTTCTCGGGAAGATTCCACACTGAGCGGGAGAGTATTTAAAGGGACCTCCCAAAACACCAAGCAGTTCCTGTCTGCAGTGTGTGATGCCTGTGTTGCAGCCGCTCTTTCGAATGAGTACCATGATGGCAGCCAGCACCAACGAAGTGCCCGCCGGAGAGTTGGAAGTGACGGTAAGGAGAACAACGGCAACATGTGTGCACTCGACATCCTCGTCATTGCTCCAAGCATTCTCTCTCTCTTTCTCTCTCTCTCATTACTCTCTCCCTTCCTCACCCCTATGCCTTCAGCAGAATACGGTGATCTTGGGGTAGTTGAGCTAGATAATTGAAGTATATTTCCATCCCCTACTACTACGGATGCATTTCTTTTCCCAATCTTAACCCCCCTTCCCCTTCCGGTCGCTCTGATCGTTTTCCCGTGACAACCTCTCCTACGTGAATTACACTTGATAACAGCATTAGTATAGGAGGGGACATCACAGCGCAGTGCATTCAGAACCTTATTTTGGCTGACAAACATATAATAGTCAAAGAGCAGTCAATCAAAGTAGGTACAGGAGACGAGTGTATGCAGACTATTGAAAAAACAGCAGTTAAAAAGGGTTTGTGCCAGGTGCATTCCAAGGATGTTGAAGGATGCACACAAAGAAATGTGAAGATCATATGCAGTGAACTTTTGGAATGGTGAAGGTGACCTTTCAAGAATCGTGACAGGAGATGAAACCAAAATTTTGAACCAGAGACAAAGAGAGTCAATCCATGAAATGGCATCATGCATATTCACCAAAGAAAAAGAAATTCAAGACTGTCTCTTCAGCAGGAAAAGTTCTGGCTGTGTTTTTCAATTCACAAGGACTCTTACTTGTGGATATAATGCCATTTGGGACCATCATTAATTCTGAAACATACGAGGCAACTCGAAAGAAGCTTCATGTTTGATGTGCACTGTGATGATGCATTTGTTTTAGACCATATCATCAAAAGCATAATATCTTGTTGCGTGATAGCATAATGCTTGTTGCCTGGCGCCATGTCAGTGGGAAAACCAACAGAGATCAGTAAGCTTGAATGAACGACACTGAAACACCCACCTTATAGCCCTGATTTGTCACTGTGCGATTATCATTTTTTCGGTAAATGGAAGGAAGCCCTTTGCAACACGAGATTTGGCGATGACTCCCTTACAAAGGCTGCTTAACTGTGGCTCAGACGTGCTGGTCCACACTTCTACCATGCAGGTACACACACCTTTGTTCCAAGATAGCGTAAAGCAATAGGAAGAGATGGAGATTATGTGGAGAAGTGATGTTTTGTTTCTCAGAGATGGATCAAAGTACTGTAAAGATAGCAAAGGTATGAAAAATTGAATGTTTAAAAAATTGTTGTACATTACTTTTGGAGCAGCCCTCATAATATTTATGGGTCACAATCTGAAGAAAATAAAGATATTTCTAATAAGCTTGTGATCCTACCTCCAGGCCTCAGATCCAAAGGTCATTAATTTATTCGTCAAAATAAATTCAATGATATGGTGCAAAATCTGGGACTATCAAAACAAAAATCACAATGCCTTGACCCTAGATTGCAAGAGTGGAATCATTGACACAGTGCAAACATTCCATCCTTCAGACAAAAAATGTGGTTTCCTCAGGGTTTTACAGAATGGAGGGTAATTTTTGTTCGTGTTTTAACAGAGATGGTTTAATGATGGAACTACAATCAAACATGAACCTTCAATGTGATGTATTTTAGTTTAAATTTAATTGAGACTTGTGAAAACATTTGTGAATACTGCAGACAAAAAAAGGTTAAGGTTTTAAACATTTTAGATGACTTTTTCCACAGTCAAGTGAAGCACTGACTTTTTTCATGGAATCATCAACTCTACAAATACACTATTTTACTTTTACTTTTTTGTATTTTCCTCCCCTTCCAGTCATCAATATTTATAAAATCACCATCTTTTGTTGTTGTTAATAATAATACTAATACTAAAATAATAATAATAATAATAATAATAATAATAATAATAATAAAATAACAACAACACTGAGCAAAGTGGCTTGGTGCGTAGCGCTCTGACTTCGCAGCCAGGTTCGATACCCCGGCCAGCCATCCTGACCGGTTTTCGTGGTTTCCTCTCGGTCATACAGAAGAATGCTGGGATGGTTCAAAAAGGCCACTATCAGCTATCATCAACATCATCATCCTATCACTTCATAATTCATAACTCAAGGCTAAACAACCTTGTCTTACGATGGGATACAGCCGAAAAGCTGATCCCCATAATTACACGTTTCTCTACAGAATAAAATACGACTGGGCCTTAGAAGAGAACATGTAGTATGCTCAGAAATGGCCGATACGCATATAAAATAATAATAATAATAATAATAATAATAATAATAATAATAATAACAATAATAATAACAATAATAATAACAATAAAATAAAAAACAATAATAATAAGAATAACAATAATAATAATAATAATAATAATAACAACAACAATATCAACAATAAAATCTCACTTTACTTGCCTATTGACTGGTGTGAAACATTCATATCTCCACACAATATAATGGGCTTTTTGGCACCCAGCTGCTTCAAATATTTACGAAGTTCTGGATCCCATTTCATTCGCTTAGGTAATGTGACAAGTCCTCGACCTGCATTCGGTACGTATGCTACCACAAGGTAAAACTTGTCATATTCTGCAGTTATGAGACGACCTTCTGAATCATGTTCTTTGATCCCCAGTCCATATTTTACTTCCAATGGTTTCACTTTGGTGTAAAGGCCAACTCCAGCATAGCCTTCTTTGTCACCTGTAAAATATTTTCCTGGTGAAAACTAAAAACAAGCACCACCATACTCTAAATGAAAATGTTAATGTGACAGCCACGCATTGGGTGTAGACACTACACTGATTACAGAAATTTTCAAAATTTCATTACAGAAATTTCAATTTAAGAATGCAATAACCGGCATAGCCATACAAAAACTTTTTTTTGTTTGAGACACATCAGTGACAAATCATATACATTTAAAACAGTCTTTCATCAGTATTTAATATCACATATATGAAGTAAATGTTACACATGCTGCTCTTCAACTTCTGTTCATATCACAGTAAACAACTGACAACAGGAGGAGGTGGAGGTGAAGGTGGTGGAGATGGTGGTGGTGGAGGAGGTGATGGTGGTGGTGGTGGTTGTGGTGGTGGTGGTGGTTGTGGTGGTGGTGGTGGTGGTGGTGGTTGTGGTGGTTGTGGTGGTTGTGGTGGTTGTGGTGGTGGTGGTGGTGGTTGTGGTGGTGGTGGTGGTTGTGGTGGTGGTGGTGGTTGTGGTGGTGGTTGGTGGTGGTGGTGTGGTGGTGGTTGTGGTGGTGGTGATGGTGGTGATGGTGGTGGTGGTGGAGGAGGTGGGGGGGTGGTGATGGTGGTGATGGTGGTGATGGTGGTGGAGGTGGTTGTGGTGGTGGTTGTGGTGGTGGTTGTGGTGGTGGTTGTGGTGGTGGTTGTGGTGGTGGTGGTGGTTGTGGTGGTGGTGGTGGTTGTGGTGGTGGTGGTTGTGGTGGTTGTGGTGGTGGTTGTGGTGGTGGTTGTGGTGGTGGTTGTGGTGGTGGTTGTGGTGGTGGTTGTGGTGGTGGTTGTGGTGGTGGTTGTGGTGGTGGTGGTGGTTGTGGTGGTTGTGGTTGTGGTGGTGGTTGTGGTGGTGGTTGTGGTGGTGGTTGTGGTGGTGGTTGTGGTGGTGGTTGTGGTGGTGGTGGTTGTGGTTGTGGTGGTTGTGGTGGTGGTTGTGGTTGTGGTGGTGGTGGTGGTGGTTGTGGTGGTGGTTGTGGTTTGAGGGAGGGGGAACCAAAATATCGGGGCCATTTTGAGAAAATTTTGAAAATGTTAAGGCTTCATCAAAAGTATCCTAAAAAATCAAAATATGTTTCAAATTCAAGGGTCTGTGTCACCGGGAAGTTCAAAGACCTACTGTTTTTTCCAGCTAGGAAGGTGCAGAGAATAAACAACATATGAAGCATACAAGGAAACAGACATACCCTTTAAATTACCAAGTGATAGACACAAGGTACAGAGTAAACTCAATACAATGAACATCATTTGATGAATTCCCTTATATAGAGATTACTTATTTTGGGTGGTTGCCATAAATCCATATTTTGATACCTTTGGGCCCTCGAGTTTTGTAGGGAAGTATTTCCAAAATTTAAAAACAAACTAGTGTGCTAAAACAACACACACATTTCATTTAACGCTAGACAAATTTCACAATCCAAAGCCGTGTTCCATACCCACAAAAAAAGTGCCCAACAATGGGAAGTTATTCTGAGAATTTCAAAATGCAGTATCAAACTATTATCATCCTTGTATTGAGACCTCATAACTCTGAAGGATTGCAAAAGCAATGCAGGAAATTAATTTCAATTTCAAATTTTTTAAATATTCATGGTCTAACTTAAAAATATAATTTTGAAACATTTCATTGAGATAAAAAATTTATCATCAATACTGTAGTTTCGTGATGTTAATTTTTTGCAATTTTCGAAAATCTAGAGGGTTTACTGAAATTGGGACCTGAGCAATTTCTGTAACAGTGTTTTTTTTTATAGAAAAAAAAACAACAAAAAAATTCAAGCCGTTTTCGAGAAAATAATATTTCAAAAATTGCATGTTTCAAGCCACATTACGCGAAAAATACTCATTTTCAAATAATTCAGATATTTCAATAAAAATGCAACCAGCACCTTCTTTTTTAAAACCCTCTTGCTCTATCGACGGGGGGGATAGCACCAAACAAATAGGAGTAATTTTGAGAAAATTTTTAAATTGTAAAGTACCCTCAATCGGGGCTACCTACATATCGGTTTCCTACCTACAATCTTCGGCTACCTACATATCGGTTTCGCATTCAAGGGGCCGCGACACCAGGCTGTTCGATCTGGGAAAATGATTATTTTGTTAAAATATTGTTTACGGTTTAGCCGATAGCGTTGTTCAATGATAAATGAACGGACGGAGAGCCGGACGAGCAGTCGGAGGGACAGATGGGCGGACCGACGGATGGTTGGTTAGTGATTCCGGGCGAGTCAACAGCTTAGGTCATTAGTCCCGTAAGTGTATGCATGTTTTTTCTCAGGAAATGGCGGTGACCATCACCAGACGGACAGACAGACGCGCGGAGACGGACGAACGGAGAGAGTGGCGCACAGACCGACGGACGAACGGAGAGAGTGGCGCACAGACCGACGGACGAACGGAGAGACGGGCGCACCGAAGGACGAACGGAGAGACGGGCGCACCGAAGGACGAACGGAGAGACGGGCGCACCGACGGACGACGAACGGAGAGACGGGCGCACCGAAGGACGAACGGAGAGACGGGCGCACCGAAGGACGAACGGAGAGACGGGCGCACCGAAGGACGAACGGAGAGTCGGGCGCACCGAAGGACGAACGGAGAGACGGGAGCACCGAAGGACGAACGGAGAGTCGGGCGCACGAACGGACGGTTTGACGGACGGACGGACGGACGGAGACGGATAACGCGAGCGACGCGAGTTGTAAATATTTCGGAGGGGCCTTGTCGAGCGAAGTCGAAGCGAGTGTTGTGAAAAGAAATGCGGCCAATCTTCACTGCTTATAAAAGGGACTGTTCAGCATGCTATCAAACTTCGTAAGATGTCTTGTGTTTAATTGTAATTATTTATGTTAATGAATATAGGTGTATGCTTTCAATGCATACCTGTATGTACACCTCAAACTGAAAAACTACGAAAATTAAAAATACAAAACCTAATTTTAAGAAAATAAATAAGAAACTATTACATTACTGTTTTATTTATGATGTGCTGTCTGGTGCAAATTGTAGAAGAAAGGCTGAAATTTTAGGAAACGAGAATTTACAGGGCCACAATCTGCGTCAGAACATGAGATGTTCTTAAACAAAATGTAGGAAGAAAGTAATTTTTTTCGATTTTTCCTTCTTTTTTGTTGAGTGTAAGGATCAAAATCGAACATAAGTGCGAGAAAAAAAATTTCGAAAAATCTTTATCGTCAATTAAAAATCTCAAGTATAATTTAAGTCAAAATTCATAGACATTATGTGGTTAAAAAATTAAAACTTATATAAGAAGCTAAACAACACGTCATTTTTCCAATTGCACGGAGTACTCCTGGAATATTTATTTAAATGTGACGAAAAAACTGTTTTTAACATTTCAATTACGTTTATCAACATAAAAAAAACTGTTATACCCTGTGTCAGTTTACCCCACAGAAGACACACTTTGCCTACCTCAACCCACAACCCCTTTTAGACGAATAATAGCTCGTTTTAGAACAATGGTACAATTAAAATGGCACAATGGTACGGAATAATATCCAAGTTGTATTAACGCATTTACGAAGGGAACATATAGTTACCAAATTGGGCGTGGCGATAAGAAAAAGTATACATTGCAACAAGAGTTACAGGTCTCAGGAGTGTTCGATGCTGGAAAGAACTGTATCATAGCTGCGGGACAATAAACGACGGATCTGTTGAATAGTTGTCTTGAAGTAATCTGGAGAGGAAGATGGCTTGAAGGGAGCTATGAGAATCAGAGTGGAGACATATTCGCCGCAAAGAGGCTAATTCGATATATTTAAGGACTGCGAGAATCGCATACATATCAGCAGTGAATAATCTGCTGCTGGCCGAAAGGGCAGGTGTCCATTCCGACTGAAGTTCCCAGCAGACTCGTCCTGAGCACTGCTCCACAGGCTAATCGCTCAGAGCGATTCTCACAAGTCGTAGTAGGTGATTGGGGCCTCCAAGATCGATCTTTTTAAAAGCGATCCAGGGAGGATAGCCGACTGACATCAACTTTCATGCGGGGCTGAGGAGAAGTGGGTGCTTGGTACGTCTAAGTAGCTTTCTTGGGCTTTTTTTTTTTTTTTTTTTTTAATTTGGAGAGAGAACTGACGCCATGGCTTCACAATTTACACAGCGAAGTGGTGTTTCACAGGGATCTGGATCGTGTGTGGATGTACCGCACTTTGCACAAACATGGGTCTTCAATTGTGCACCGTTGTTGCGAATGGCCAAACCTCAGACACTTGAAGCAGCGTAGTGTGAAGCGTGAAGCAGCGTGAGGCACACACTGCCTCACGAGAAGATTATAAAACCACACTGATCCTTTCTGAGAGATGGATATTAAACGTCAGGATCAGCGTAGGAATGGGGATCTCGTTCTTCCTCTTCTTGTCGTGGTTGACCAGTCGCTTTTTTTTTTTTTTTTTTTGTTGCGTCTACACCTTGACGCAACGCGTCTCCAAGCTCGCTTAAGGGGCGTTGAGCGCTTAGCACTGGGGAGTAATCCTCCATTAATGTGCTGAGCCTTATAATGGTTAAGGGTAGAGCAAGTGGTCCCTTCCACATGACGGCCGGCAAGGATCTTCGCTATTTGCTCGTCAGTGCATGCTCCAAAGAGAAGGGTATCTTTCCCTTACCGCACGACCGATTAGAGTTTACCGAACGAGTTCTCTATGGCTCGTGCGAGATGGGCTGCACTGATACTTTTAAATGTTTGTGTTTGGTGCATGCCATAAGAAGGAAACGAGGCTTCGTTGGTCTGCGGTCTTCGTTGATAAAAAAAGAACTATTGAAGTCAACTCTTCTCTCGAAACATTACCTCTTCTTTTCGGAAGAGGACAAGGGGTTGGTTTTCTGCTTCACAAGATGGAAGCGGTCTCATCTCCGTGCTTCCCACTTACCACAGTCTAACAAAGGGTTACATCCACTGGGTTGCCAAGGTTGACGCAGATTTAGTTCCCGACCGAGGGCAAATGAAGTGTATTGGGACCTATCAAGTACAGAGATATTCCCTCAGTCACCAGAGTTCACCGGTGTGCGCACAGCTAGAACGGGTCTACCCACAAGGAACCAGCGTCAAGGTGAAAATCAGGACCTCTTCACGGATCCCTCAACCCCCAGGGTTCCCCGAAGGAAAAGGTCAGCCCTTTTCTTTCGACACGGGTCGCCATGCATGGCATAACACGGACGTTCAGTATACAGAGAAGGCCAGTGAGGAAGAGAAAATGGGGGCGATAACAGGATGTGGCACGAAATGAAAAGCGAGATGAAAGATGGAGAAAGGAACACACGAGTTTTCTGTGTTCTCCCCTTCTGGACGTGGACGGGAAGAGATAAAGAGCAACAAAATTACCAGCAAACCTAAGGCACTTAACTTCCGAAGAAAGACTTCCTTTGTTGAATTTACCAATTTTCTAACAGATGCGAGACAACATGAGACATTAATAATCACAATAACAAATCTAACCGTAATTCTCATCGTAGTTCATCTTCATCCACATAAGAGGTCATTATTTAATGAATAACGATTGTTTCCTTAAAAGCCGGTACATACGTTTTGTTTAAAAGAGTTTTCTTTCTTTTCCCCTGTAGATCTTGTTATATCAGATACTTTTCAACAATTCAAGTCGAAAGAAAAGAATTACTTGCAATCAAATTCTTATCCTTCAGTGCCTTAAGATATAAGGCTAAAGTGCAAATCTTGCGAATGATAGGAGAGCAAATTAATTAACATTAGGTAGACTGTTCTCACTGATTATTAAATTAATGTTTTCTCTAGAGATTTACTTTCTACTAAACAGCAAATTTTTCTCACTCAAATTAAAACAAATCTTTGCAATCTTCAAAATTAAATTTGCAATTCATAGCATTTATTATCACACATTTTAAATCTTAGCCACAATAACCCAATATGTCTGTATTCAAAAGAAACTCACTAAGTCCATTTTTGTATGTTTTGGGTTATCTATGACACTAAATCACAGTTTTTCACTTTTTGATTAGCGAGATCATGAAAGCTCTTAAGTTTGACAGTACTAAATTACCAACTAATCCCTTTTTAACTAAGTTACAAACTAGTGAAAATGTACACAAAAAATTAAGTTTTGGACCTGATTTTTTTTTCTTTCTTTCTTTCTTTCTTGCTCTCCTCCCTTGAAAGCATTATTGCATATAGAAGTGTCAAGAAAACAGGTTTTATTTCCAATGAAGCAAAAGAATGGAGTAGAACAATTTAACAGAAACCTACTTCAACAAGATTTTGCCAAAAAGACTGGTGATTTCTTTTGTATATTGACATTATTTTATTTCTTTAAAAAAAAATGGTCATACTCATATTAGAAATGGTACACTGATTGTTTCAAAAAATTTAAAAATGAATTGTGATTTCTGCATTTCCAAAAGTTTGAAAATTTGATGAACAAAATGTATCTTCTACACCTTTTTTATGAAAGAAATTTTGCTTATTAAGTTTGTTAGTACAATAATAGTGAACATTATAAAAAATGAATCCACAAAATTCACATTTTGTTATGACTAAGGGACGAATTTTAATGAAATGTCATTTTTCTCTTTTCACTTTAGAACAATGCTGTTTAGTGTAGAAATTTTATGTTATGACAAAAGGGTAATAGCCATTTTTGTAGGTCATTTTTTTGCATTTGTAGCAATTTAGACTAATAAGTCATTTTTTACTCTTTTCGATCATTTTTAATGCATTTTTCGCAGATTTCATCGATTTTAATATGATTTTAATGGTTCTTCCTTGAAATAATATTTCAGAGATGCAGGACATGTTTTCCACAGAATTCCTGAGTAGTCTTTATGATTTCTTCGCTCAGAAAGTGTAAGGTCAGCCATTGGAATTATGTGGTCTAAGGTACCCGTGACACCTATCAATTACCGCCATTATCGGTTCGGGCAATTTCAAGATAACTAAATACAGAGATTTCCTGGTAAAGAACAGTCCTCACCAAAAGTTTGCGAGCCAAGTTCACATGAACAAATGGAAGAAGCGTCGATTACATCAGTATCAAATCCAACAGCTTGAGATGTCCATTCGTATTTGTTTTTGATAACATTTTTTTTACGTCATTTTTCTTTGTTTTTAGGGTATTTTAAGAGCATTTTATTGATTATTTTGGGCGATGTTTTAGGTCATCAAAATCCACCACCTATTTATGACATTCAACATTTTCTCATTACATGTTTGTGATCACATAATATTGAAAACTGGACATAATTTGAAATTGAACTTGTAGAGCGTGAAACTTTTCTAAACAAAAAGAGATATATTCATGAAGAGATAACATGAGCTACCTTCAAAAATATTGTGATGAAATAAAAATTAAACTGAACTTGAAACATGAAATTAAACAAGAAGCAAAACTGTAGTATGTATACCTTATGTACATTTAAACTATTTAGTAATTTTATACATTGTATGCCATAAGAAAAGAACTGCAATTAAATACCTAAAGTAAGTTCTGATACTTGACAGTCCTGTTAAAACACTTTTGTACAGGCAAAACATCGGGACACCAAAACATTTCAGGCAAAGATGAAGAGATTATACTTACAATAACAGAGAAAGATTCTGGTAATTAAGGTCTACTGAGTGGTTACAAACATTAAAAAAGTATGCATTAGCAATATTTTGCTGCTTTTTCTTGCTCACCTTCTAAACAATTAATTCTCTTTAACAGAAGTACTTACTTGGACTCGTATGTTTTATTATGAAGAGTTTACTCCGTAATAGATTTCACAAAGGAAATAAAACTTAAGAATGTTCTTTAACCGACACAGGTTAGAAGAAAGTAATATTCGCGGAAATAAGTGTTGCAATTGGAACATTTCTATGCTTTATTAAACAACTAATAACTTCTCAATGTTAATGTTAGGCTAGAGGCTTGAAACATAATATATTTAAAGAAATATTTAAATTAAAAAGTAGACTTTTCTTATTTCCTATCTTGATAAATATTAAGATGCAGGCAATCATTTGTCAACTCATATCTCAGTTGGGAGCGGGAGTGTACACATTACGAATGGGGAGAAAATGTATTTGGACACAATGAATTACAATTCTTGAAATTATTTCTAAGGAATTTGATGTACACTTTTGCACAAATTTTGCTTCCTTACTTTAATTTCTCTATCCTTTAAATTAATAAAACCAAAATGATAATAATAATTATGATCAATTAAGAATAAGATGAAAATGAGATTATCTGTTATTTATCTTGAACTGAATGAGTTTTCAGTACAATATGAATATAAAAAATATATTTTAGCATTCACATTTTCACCAGTAACTTTTTTGTATTAATTACAAACATTTAAATTTGAAATGGGTAAAGACAGAAGAAAGTTCCTTCTTTAGGAGCTAATATTTATGATCTTCTCTGACCCAACAGTCACAGTCACTTTTCTTCTCATTATTTCCGCAGGGTAAATGAACAAGATCATTCACACATACTACAGATTTTATTACGAAGTTTTAGATACCATTTCAATCATTGAAATGCATCTCTCCAAAGAGAGACAGCAATATTTTCCAAGGAAGCAGCCAAAAAATACACTAGATGATGAAACATTTTTGATATGATGTCTTCAGAAAGGTACATTTTAGAATTAATATTTTTTAACAAAAAGACTGGCATATCACATCTCATTAATCACATAATTTAGGTACAACATTTTCTAAAATGCTACAACAGTAAACAACTCTTCCTCCCTTATTCTATGACATCTCTTAAGTTTCTGAATGGTAACAACTACACACATCTAAACTTAACACTAAATCTAGCACTATATTATTGTAATTATTGTCTTATCTCAAGATCTCCATGAAAATGATTCAATATTTACAAGCTTTATTATCTACAAGTGTCCCAGGGTATACTTTATCAGTCTACATTAAAAGATGAGAAATGGCATCTCCAAATATATACACCAAAAACAAAATCGCATGGCAATGTAGTGAAGTCTTTGAATGACATCTGAGATAAAACAGTAAATTCAAGCACTGCATAGATGGATTATCAGTGAGAAAGGAATGTGGAAAGTTAATTCTTCCGTATTACTGGATAAATGTGATGTCCGTTTTCCAAAAACAGGGGGAGAATAGAAAAAGAAAAGAAAACCAATTCAAAACATAATGACATTTAGTTAATTCAGTTCCATTACGAAATTTCAAGCACATTCATTCAATTTTTTAAAACTTCTTAAATTCAAACTTATTGTAATTTTTAAAATATTTCCTATTCATGTAGACATTTTGCTCTCTTAAATTAATTCTCATTTAAGAAAATCTTAAGCAGAAGTTATAACTAAGCAGTTCAACCAATATTTCATGTACTTTTCCAATTTTTAACCTATTTTTACTAGTCAACATCAGTGATGCAGCTGAATACTTTCTACTAACCAAATTCAGAACGAAACAAAAATGAAATCTAATACTCTAAATAACACCAATGAGGCCTTATGCTTAAGACATCAATTTATTGCTAAGATACGAAAATAATTTTTTTGAGGCAGTGATTGGGACTATGGTATTATGCTTTGACTTACAATTCTGCACTTAGTATGAGAGAAACTATTTTTCAGAGGCAATGTATTGCATAAAGTTCTATTCCCCCACCCAAGACAATTTTTCCATTTTCAAAATTGGAGCATATACATTTGAGAGGACACCTTTTAGCTTAGGGAATACTTTAAAAACAGAATTTTTCATGAACATGCAGGTGACGCATTATCTTCGTCAAGACGAGTTACCAGTGGGATGCGGCAGGGCAGATGCTTGGGTCATTGGTTATATATTTTGTACACAACAGACTTTGAAGAGAAAAAATGAAATCAGATTGGAACTGCCATACGGATACACAATTTTGTAAACCCACCTCTTACAACCAACTCCAAGAGAAAAGTGATACTGCCACAGCATATACTTTCTCACATTTTCTCAATTCTCAAAGAAGAAAAAGAAAAAAACTTTGAACAGCTCTTGAAAAAATGTTTTTTTAAAAATAAATTTCATTTATTTCCAGCATGAATTATGCAAAAGACTAATCATTTTTCAAAAAATTGCATGCCCTTTCCTGAAAAGCAGTTTTTTTAGAAAAGATTTTGTTTAAAGCAAAAATTTCCATCTTCAATTATGTAATTTTAAAACGTTAACATTTTTCATTTTCAAAAATACAGAGAATTGGCCAGAAATGAGACAAGCACCACTTTTTTGCTGTCCTTTGATCATAATGACCTCATTCCAAGATGTTATTAAAGAACAGGTTTAATTCAGGGAAAAATTTCTATCTTCAATATTGTAGGAAGACGTGGAAAAAATTGAACTTTTGCAATGATGACGGACTGACTGGTAGCTCAACCAGCTGGCTACCTGGCTGGCAGACGGACTGACTGGCAGACACTACGACAGACAGGCTGATGGGCATGCTGACAAAAGGACTGATTGACGGACAGGCGGGCAGATGGACAGGTGAGTAGACGGACAGACGGGCAGGCAGGCAGGCAGGCAGGCAGGCAGACAGGCGGGCGGGCGGGCGGCGGGCGGGCGGGGCGGGCGGGCGGGCGGGCGGGCGGGCGGGCAGACAGGCAGGCGGGCAGGCAGACCACCACCAACCCCAAAACACTTTCCACCACTACTCCAAAATTTCTTTGCTTTTGAAATTAGGTGAATACATCATTTACTAACATCGTGGATCACGCTGTGGCATGTAACCTGTGTGATACACTAACTTTGTATAATTATGTGCAATTCTATGGACATTCCCTGTTAACAAATAAATAATCTGACAAAACGATAAAGAGGAACAAGAAATTACATTTATTTATCTTTGTATGAATTTCAGAACAAAAACATGTGTATGCATTTTGCTTTCAGAAGTTGGAGCATCTAAACATGAAAGATATAAAACATATTGGCTCATTGCTTTTTTTTCTGTTCCATTTTATACCCGCAGAAGTATTAGAACACTGTTTTGGTATATTCCCCCAAAAATCAAGTCCTGAAATATACTAATTCCACCAAGAATGTTGCAAATATCTACCATTTTTTCAAAGTTTGGAAATCATTTTTTCCCGAACTGCAACTCAAATTTCGAATGTGAAATACCCAAGAACAGTAACCCAAATTTTGTGGCAACATTAGAAAAAATCAGATCTTCCATCATCTCATCATACACTGTATTGTAATGTATCAGTACATATTGGGCAAAGCACAAAACCTGTGACACATGCATTGTGGATCATACTCTACAGAAAAACAAGAATGTGTCAATTCTAACCTAGTAGATGAAAACAGCCAAAAATGTACAACCTGTCAACCAATAAAATACTTCTGAGAGTGTGATGTTAAATTTAAAATTACAAGTTTTCTTTTTAATTTATAGTGTACAATAAGAAAAAACAGGACATTCTGCCATCCCAATAAAGTTTTCAGGACACCGTGTCAGGACTCAGAAAAACATGGCGACTTCGTATTTTATGAAATTTATACAAACCCTTCTTTATAAATTCTATTAATATATACATATATATTGGAAGAAACACATTCCTGAAAAAATATGCATTTGCATGTGAATCTATTCCATACTTATAACAAATGATAGAGAGTGGCATTCCTTTTCTCTTCTTTAGGCAGGTTATTGTATAATTTTAAAAACCATTTGGGATTTTCCCTTTAAATTCCACTAGTAATTTCTGTACAACTAATCAACATTGATTTCACTAAATTCCTAATATCATGGAGAGCACTTAAACACAAATTTCCTTAATTTTCCATCAACTGCTCATTCACTCCAAAAATGAAAATACAATTGTTATATAGTTCTCTACAATTCTTTAAGGAGTGATTAGAGTATCTAGTTACAACAGGTTTGTCAACTCTTATTCAGCACAATATTAACATCTTTCCATGTAAATATTTTTTTTTTTTATGTAAAAAGACAGTCATTAAAATAGCAGAAATTGTGAATTCTCAGAGCACTTTCAAACGTCACCTTGATCAAATAAATCCATCCAGCTGTAATCTAGATCTTAGATCTGTATTTTACCTTATTTATAACATAGATAGCATCTTGTACATTCATTATTTCTCAAATCATAATGTTGAATGTACAAATCATTTTCTCTTGCTCTGATGAAACTAATTACCTTTTAAATATTTTGAACTGTCCACTAGCTAATACTCATTAACAAAAAAATAATTACTCACAAAATTCTATTTCATTTTTTGACTATGTAAATTTACCAACACACAAGAAGTTAAACATTAACTAGTTTGAATCATGAGGAAGTGTCTGAAAAATTTGTTAAAGAAATTGCACAACTGAAAACTGTAATAACAGAACACAAAAAATAATAAAAATATAGCATTAGAAGTAATATGTTTTGAAAATCATTCAGGGTTTTAGGTGAAAGAGGGTAGATGTTTGGTGACCATGTTTCACAACCAGGCTGCAAGTTAGAAATTTTCTCCATGGGGTACATTAAAAATTTTTAAAGAAGCAAGTAAGAGGTGACAAGAAAGAAGCAATCAATTTTTTGAACTGTGAATGAAATGAATAATAATATATACACATGTGGCCTCTTATTGTTACCTTTAAAGGAGGCCAGATGTCCAAAGCAGCTAGGACTAGAGTAAGCCAGATGCCCAACATCCATAATTCCTAACATCCCAATATTTACAAGTTTCTTTTCCAATTTCCTTGACTTTAACATTTCAAAGTGTGGAAATCATAAATGGACTGCAGAATTGTGTTCCTAGCCAGGACAAATTAATTCTCTTACAGCAGAAGACATTCAACTATTCAGGGGGTATGACCCCTCCCATCCATTCACACCCTGCTCACAACCTCTTTGAACCAACGAAGGCTATCTGTTGGGTAGTGTCAGAAAAGCAGTATTACAGAGAAATGATAGATGAAAATAAGAAGTGATGAAAATGGAGAGCAGGATGGGGAGATAAGAATTAATGTGAACATGTTTTTATGGACCCCAAAAGTACTGACATATCTGAATTCAGGTTTTGTATGTATGAGTTATACGAGCTAGTTGTAACGCTATATCTCCACCTTATAGGCATAATATTCAAAATATTTGAATTTTATGCTTGTTGCTAGCCAACATCTCACTATTTTTGTATTCATGGAACATGTTTTTAAACTCCTCAAAACAGTTTGCAATTTATTCTTTTACAATGTTTTCAACTAATCTGACATAAATTTCTCTTCAGATGAGGGAAAATTTGTAGTTACACATCCTTAAAATGCTATGCTCAAATATATAATTCTAATCCTACACCTACAGCTCAAATAAGAATACTTCGGAGGAGCAATCCTAATAGCTTGAATCCCAACATTAAATAAGATTATCCCATCCAATTCAATTTTAAGCTATCAAGTGTCGCAGGTTGGGTAGTAATACGGAAGAATTTTCATAAGGAACAGGATTGAGAAAATCATGGGTTGGGGTTTACCTGCAATTCACAGCAGAGGGTGGCAGGAGATAGCAGCCACTCACCCATAAGCCAGTATGCATGATAACCATCCACTTTGGTCTCTGGAGGAAGTTTACTCTCCGAGCATCTCGTCTCTTGGAGGCAAAAAATATCTGGATTCTCATACTTGAGGAACTGGAGGCCATCTTTCTGAGAAAAGGAAAGAAAAAAATACAAAACAATTCTATTTTACATTTGTAATGGGTATTCTAATGAAAATGAAAAAACAGAGGCGAGTGAAGAATTCTTTCATTTTTTTTTATTGAAGAAAAAAAAAGTTTGTTATTTTACGGACATCATACAAAATGAGTATTTCCTTGGCCGTAAGCATGCACAACCTAAAACAAGAGGGGAGGGGGGCACCTATATTGCTGGGCTCTCTTTTCATTAAACCTTTTTATTTACATATGATATATTTTTCTAGTAAATAAATAAAACATGCAACATGGAGAATTAAATTACAACTGTAATTTCAAGAAAAATTAATAGCACGAATTGATTATGTGAATCGTTTACAGGGTTTGGAGAGCTTCTTCCCGATGTCTTGTATCAATTTCCAAAATTATCAGTTTAAAAAAAAGGGGCCATGGTACCTCGAGACATTAGATTGTTACTATTTTACTGAAAATACCTATCTTTTTCTTTGAAAAGAAATGCAAAAATGCACAAAATCCACGTACCTTTAACCATGCTTTCAGTCCACCCACATTCCATGATGAAATTTTAAAATTCCATGTCTTTCCATCTATTGTAGATTTGTTACATGAAAAATCAATGGAAGAATAATCACTTGAAGTTTGATTCATTTTCTTGGTTGCCACAGTTTTCTCTTTTTTTGTTTTTTCTTCTCCATCAGATTCAATATCCACGATTTCTATATTCCCTTTCTCTTTTGTTTTCCTACCTCTACCACTCGGAATACTTTTCTTCTTTTTGTTGTCATCGTCCCCAAACTCCTCATCTTCTGATTCACCTCTTTTTCTTTTTGCCTGCCGGCCTCTGGGTCTCACATGGTCTTCTTCTCCAGAATTTTCATCTTCAAACTCATGGTACTTGACGATTTTATTTATATTACGTTTGCTCTGTCGACTACGTGGCTTGTCATCTTCTCTTTCATTTTCACCTTTCTCTTTTGATTCCTCCATATTAGCAGCTGATTTTTCTGGCTCACTCCTATGAATTTTTGCTTTCATGGTAACTAATGGAAAGATAAATAAGTATACTAAATTACTTCTAAATGCTGAATGGTGATTAAATCAGGTCAGAGAAAAATAAGTTTTTGTTTCACAGAAATACTTGTTCATTGACACTTAAAATTAGACATAGAAATTCTTCAATGACGTCTTTTTCACACCATTCAACATCTAGTCTTGAAATCACCAAATCATGCACAACTTGTTTACAATCAATTTCATTTCGAAAAAGTATATTAAGCGTAAGAGCTAATACTCGAAAGGCCAAATATCCATTTTTTTAAACATTAATTAACTCCACCAAAGAAAATAAAATAGGAATAAACCTCATCCTTTAAAATCAACCAACACAATATGCATAAGCAATGTTACGCAGTTCTATTTACATCATTATACTAACTTTACTGCATAATATTGAAGCTCACCTTGATATGGAATTAACTTTTTAACGTCAGCTGATTACATCAACCCAGAAGCACGTTTTTTGTTAATACGCGGCGTTTGAAATTAATTCTGCGGTGCGGCTTGTGGCGATGGTGTGCTACCATTTGCCCTAACCACTGATCCCCGTCCTCCTCTCCCCTCCCCCAAAATAACATGGGATGCGCGCCGGATTACTACCAATCACTACTGCCCATTTCTATAGCTAGGCTCATGACAATTGAGGGATAAGTATCGTCGTTCAATTGTTACGCCATTTATCCCGCTTTTCCAAATCTGCACCACTAATCTGTTTATATTATATGGATGTCAGTGATTTGCTCCAACATCCACGTTACATACATTAAACAAATGTTACACATCCGATGCTAAAAGCCTGGCTGTCTTGTTTCTTTTGTTGTGTGTTTGATTCAAAATTAAATAACGCAAAACCAATAGCCCCGATCACAAAGAATCAAATAAGACTATTGCCTACGCCGTGAACTCGTGTAATGTATGGTGACCTTTCTTGAATACGCACGCGATACTGGCATTCGCGCGTGACCGGGAATAATCCCAGATTTCGCGATGTATTACCGAGCTTATCCAATTCTTTCGGACTGTTCCTCTTATTAATACCGCTAGGTTAAATTGACAATTTAATTTTTACAAGTGTGTCGTAACGTATAGCTGAAGAAAACGGAGATTGTGAATTTTTTTTTTTTATATGACCTGTCGAACTCATTTATTATGCGATCAAAATATTACTTATCTTCAATAATGTAAGGAAATGGTGAGGAATAATAGAATCTGTTTAAATAGACATCTGAAGACAGATTTTTACTCTCTCGTATACGTACGTATATACGGAGTAATATACATAGTAAAGAGAAAGTTATGTAATGCTGCGGAAAATCGATTTCGAGATTTCAACAGAAACACACGTTTTTGGGTCCCCTGATACCGAAAAAGTGTTTTTTGTTGTTGTTTTTCAAGACGTCCGTCCGTCCGTCTGTCTGTCTCTGAACACCACCACCGCCTAAACCATGCGGCGGTTTCCTACAACTAAACAATTTTTTTCAGAGTTTTCCCACAACTAAAAAATTGAATATAGATGTTTTCTTCAAATGAAATTTGTTGTCCATAATTGGTTCTTTCATTAAGGTCATGTACATTTTTTAAAAATTTTAGTAGTTTTCGAGCAATATTGCGTGCAATACATGCAATTCAAAAAAAAAAAAAAAAAAAAAATACAAAACCACGATTTTTTCAAAAACGGTTCCAAATTTTTTATTTTAAATTTGGGTGGGAATAGTGCTAGATGTATCCTATAAGATGACATAAACACCATATTGATGTATACTTTTGTTCTTTTTCAAGAATTACAAAAATGTAATTTCTTTTACTAGTCTCTCACGTCGTTTTTATTTACATGAGCGGCAATTTGTTCACCCTATTGAATTTATAAGTACATGGGCTTTAAATAATGTCAATAGTTTCTCGAAAACTCAATATTTTCTGTAAAATAAGCTCAAATTTCCGCATTTTGAGAAACGCTGAAATGCCATTTTCGCAAAAATGGCTCAAAATTTTCTCTTCAAACTTTTTCAAAAGATAGTGCTAATTGCACTGTTTAACATGCCGTAAAATTCATTTTGTTGTATTCTTTTGTTTTTTCTCAATATACACAATTTTTTTTTCTTAAATCTCCCACGCAGTTAATATGCTAGTTTCCATTGATTTGTACACATTATTGCATTTGTGAGCGGGAGTACTTCAAATTACTTCAAATGAAGGTGACAAGGAAAAATGAATTTCGAAAATTCAAGATTCCTGTGAAATCGACCTTCAAATTTCACATTTACAGTAGCGCTTGAACATTTTCTTACTAAAAACTGCTCAAAATTTTTTTCTTTGCAAATTACTACTTAGGAGGAGGTTTTAGCATTCTTTAATATTTTTAAAGTAATATTTCGGTTCTACAATTAGAAAACCGAATATTTCACAAAATTTCAGAAAAATGTACTTTGGGCGGCGATAGATGGCAGCTAGCAAGAGGATGGGGCAAGACCGTAAAGCCAGTCCACACCAAGGAAATTAGAAAACTTTGCTACGAAATGGTCTGTGCCATTATGTAGCACAACAAGTTGTCTCTCATACATGGGCGAGAAATCTTATGAGTAGAAATTGTTAATATAAGTTCAAATATAATATTTGTTCTCATATCGTCAGCATGGCTAGGAAGTAGTTCAGAATATCAATACTAACTTTGTCGTAGCATCAACAGTAACATGCCCTGATTCGTGTTCAATCAAATCGTAACATCAAAAGAAGAGACATGACGGCTTATCCAGGGATGGTTTTATCACACATTAACTAACGGCGAAAAAGTGTTACGGCATAAAGTTTTACGTTTTACGTTGGAAGGCTTATTTTCCGTCCAAAGTTCTCCTTTCATCATTATTTTGCTGTTGTGTCGAATGGCAGTGGCGGGATTTGGGAGGAGGGAACTGCCCGCCAATCTTGGGACAACTTAAAAAAAAAATATACTTAGACAAATGCATTTCGCGGATCTTCAAATTTATGTAATAAAATATTTACTTGTTTCTGTATTTTGAAATGAAATTTAACAATTACTAAGCGAACAATAGTTTTATTGAGCTGAGCTAATAAAGTACATTAACTAGCGGTGCTACAACAGCACATACTTTTTTGGCATTATTGGAAACAGCTGCGTAATATCAAAATATTGCAATATCTGCGCTTCTTACACTCAGCTATTACTTCAAAACGTCCAATTCAACCAATTAAACAAAGCTACTGTGATGCATATCTGCATTCATTTTGATGGTCATAAGGAGCAGCAATAATTTCTTACTTTTACAAAGGAAACAATCAGGAACAAATTTGACTGTTACTGTAATATACAGAAGCAATCAACGCACTAATGCCAGCGCAGCGTTGTCAAAACTATTATGTGCAATTCGTTTGGCATATGTGTTTGGCAAATATTTTCTTATCAATACTCGGCAATAATGCGTATTTTCATTTGTTTTCAGATTTGAACTTGTTTATGGGTTATTCCTAATAAATCATACACAGCTGATAAATAACTCTAATACTAATAAACTAATTAAGTTAATAATGTTCTATGACTTGTAATATTAAGTTAATTTAATACCGCCTTGTTTTGTATTGACACCGCCTCAACCGAAGCGCAGGAAAATAATACTTTACACACACATATGGATTAGGTTTCAAATCATTTCTAGTAGGCTAATTTGTAAAGTATAACACAAGCCCGACTGTAAATAAAACAGTTTTATCTTATCACCGTTCTTATCGCCGCCACCATCTCGCCGCTCAACAATGAACTTCTCATTTGAGAATGGATATTTATCCATTGCGGCATTGATGTGCAAATTTCAATTAAGGTTTGTGGATTGGTTGAAATAAAATACATCAATACATTGATAATACAAATTGTAGAATAGAGTAAAAATATAATATTAGCATTTTTAATAGTAAATTATAATTAAATTAATTATTTTAAATAATTATTTTTTAAATTTTAATACATTTTAATTAATATTACTAATTAAAATTATTTTTATACGTTCCTGTTTTCCGAGGCTTTTTCTCGTGGCCTGTACTTGATGGATTGATGGGACACATATTTCATTAATTTCAAGCAGAAATTTCTCAAAAATTACTAGTTTTTTCAAATAAATGTAGATGACCGTTTTTAATAAGCTGATTTTTTAGAACAGATTTTGTTTATAATGGTTAATAGTGATTCCAAGCGCGTCAACTACTGAGGCCATTCGTCCCGTAAGTGTAGTGCATCATCGGGAAGTAGCGGTGGTCTTCCCCGCTGGATGGCGAGATCAGACGCCGACCTGTCGGCTAGCGGGGTTCCCTCAACCAGATATCTCCCACCAATTCCCCAACCGAGACAAGCTCTAAGCTCCCGACCGGTCGCCCAAAATATGTAGTGCATGTTAGTGTGTGTGTGTGTGTGTGTAAGGGGAGAGGATAGGACAAGGAAGAGGAAGGAAAGATCGCGCGCGGTCTGTGACCCGTTTGTTAGGGTACTGCTCCGGCATTCGTTTGGTCGGAGAAACTACGGAAAATTACTGATCAGAGCAGTCGGTCTCTACAATTCTCCTCCAAACCACAGTCTATTAACAGACTGTGTCTAAACAGTGACTGAATTTTATAGCTGACAAGCTAGTGTCGAAAATCTTGCCACTATCTGGAACCTAGGACCTCCCAGTCAGAGGCACTGCAGTGACGTCAGTTGATGCACTGAGCCATCTCGCCTGGTTTTTGTTTATGATAAAAATCTTTATCATCCATTTTGTACTTTCCAAATGTTAAGTTTTTGAAATTTCGAAAATACGAAGAGTTCAACGAAAATGAGACTTGCGCCATTTAAGAGACCATTCTTCTATCCGTGGAAAAACAAATTCAGGGCGTTTTTTAAAGATTTTTTAAAAGAAATTACGAAATCTCAAGCGAAAACTACTAGTTTTTCAAAATATTGTACATGCCTTTTTAAAGATCTGATTTTTTATTACATTCTTTATTAAGGCAAAAATCTCTATATTCAATTTTGTAGTTTTGAAATGTTAACTTTTTGCAATTTTCAAAAACAAAGGGATACCGAAAAGTGGGACTAGCAGCATATTTTTCACCGTCCCTTATTACTGAAACATGCCCGATGTTGCCTGGTGCCAATTTTCAAAACAGTAAAAATACAATAATTTTCTCTGCACTAATGGTTTAAAAATTTTTATAAATTATTTGGGCCAGGAAAAGGTTAACTTGAAACCTAATGATTCCTATAATTTAACTTTTCCAAAATTTGGTAATTGGGGTTGAAGTTCATAATTGTTGCTATTCTGCAACCAATTATTCAATCTGCCATCCATACGGAGTGGCGAGGAATCTGAAAATCTTATTAAAATGCTGGATTGCACTTAACAAACAATGATAATCAGCTTTCTTTCAACTTAACAAATTACAATTTATTATAATATTAACTATGATTCTGTTGCAAGTTAAACAATTATTACATTGATAATCAAAAATGAATTGATCTTTGGACATGATCAGTTTTCTCTATATTACAATAGTTATAAAACCTTGTTATTCATTCGTGGGTCTTCGCGCGCTCTTCACTTCTTCGTTCGATGGCGCCCCGTAGAACCTTCTCCGTCGACGCAGCAGAATCTTGCTTCTGGATAAAGTCCTCGCCTAATGTCCGTGATCTGATTCCAAATTCACCCGGCGATACTATTATAATCCATGACTTCCCTCACTTGCGTCACGGGTGGACGCCTAGACACGTATTTTTCCTACAAGAACGCTCTATCCTAATATAAGGAACGATAGTTAATTTTATAACAACTGTCAATTCCAGTCTTTCCTCGACCTGGCAAAATATATCAGGAGCCAACCGCTCATCACCGCGTTGCTCGAGCGAATGAATGTTCTTCTAAAAACTCGGAAGCATCCGAATTTTATATCTTTTTATTTTGTCCCTCAGAACAATGCTTATTCCGCCTCTGCTCTGTCAATTCAACCTAACGAAATCCTTAACGCCGGTTGTTTATTTGTCACATAGCGACCCCCTCGCGATCGCCTATTGACATCCTTATATTCTATGTCGTATAAAATGGCATTTCCATAATGAAAATGGTTCATTTTGATATATCATATTAAAAATGTGAAGAAAATTTAAAGAAAATATTGGACCGTTTTTTAAAAAAATAATAATTTTTACAAAAAATGCCTATATATTTCGCGCAAAATTACACGAAAACTGCTCATATTTTCGAAAAGTTGAACATAACCTAATTTTAAGATGTCTTTAAGAAACAAATTTCATGCAGGAAACAAATCTATCTTCAATTATGTAGTTGAAGGAAGTCGCCGAAAAATTGTGAATTTTTGTAATTTTCGAAAAATCAGGGATTTCAACGGAAATGCGATCTGCACCAATTTCTTAAATGTCTTTCGCACTAACAATCAAAAAATTTGATCAAAAAATTTGGAGCCTATTTTTTAAAAAAATTGAAAATGTCCAAGGGGCTTCATGTAAAGTATCCCCCCAAATTAAAATATAGGTTTCAAATTCCATCGACAAGTTGGATTAAGTGTGAAGCGAATTTAAAAATATTAATGGTCGCGACATCTGCCAGAACTATCGGGGAATATCAATTTTGGAGAAAATAAGCTGAACTGTTTATGCTCTAGCGTTATACTCAGGCAGACGAGGACGGAAGATGGACAGAGACTGACGTTTGGTCGTTAATCGATTTTTCGGTATCAAGAATCCACAAAAGATGGATTTTGGCTATACCACATCTTAAGAGAATTTCCCCTCTATATTTAGCAACCGGATTTATCCACTTTTTCATTTTCAGAGCACGGCAATAAGGGTTTTTGTTTCGAAAATTCGCGGTTTTCCAGGGCACAATTACAATACTTTGTGTTCTTACGTTAGGGCGAGAAAGTAGTAAGTAGGTTCAGTATTACAAAACGCGCGAGATAATGTTCAGCGTTACTGTGAATATCCCATATTAAATAAATACTCTTTCAATTATATTTTCCTTTTATTTACTTAGAAATTAAACTGTTTCGGATTATTGAATTTCCCCATAACGATGGAGATAAAGCGTATACAAACTCAAATGACGCAAGAGCTCATTTTCCCTTCCTAGAACCACCACTGAATCTCTTCCTTCTTGTTTTTAATAGTCTGTGAAACAATCTGTACTTACATTTAAACATCGAGTTCATTGACGTTTAATCAGCTGTTACGGTGTCATAGTTATGTGGTACATGAGAGTATAATATACACGCGCTACGTTTTTGCAAACCCAACGGAATACATAATGATAAATTTAAAATTGATGACGGCTTTTATGCTGATTAATCATTGTCACAAAAACCGGACATTTTGGCGTCCCGTCTTCCTTTAAAAAATACGGGACAGCAACTCAAAAAAAGGGACTGTCCCGGGTAATATGGGGCCTCTGGTCACCGAAGGTTTATTACCAATTCTTGGATTTTTGGACATTTGGATGAGAAATATTAAAATTACTTAGGAAAATCAGAGTGACAGTCGTAATTATTTCCTGGCGCTTAAATCAATAACTAAATTATTCGGAAAGTAATTACGAGTGTGATTCAAACGAAACGAGTTATGAATCTAACGTAATTAATAATTCGTAAAATTACGAATTTTGCTGGTAGACAGAAGGACTTGTTCCAAGCTCAAAAATCCATTTTCTCAACTCACTCTTTGATTATTTTCCTGAAAATTTGGGAGCAGTGAGTGATTACTGCTGAATATTGTACATGGATCTTCCGGAAGTCATCTTCAAGAGGAAAAGCTCAAAAAGAAGTTTGGAGATTAAAAAATACGATTTCACAAGCAATCCGATTGAGTGTGGTGTTAATTTTGTCGTCACATGTGTCATGTGTTTTGACGCCCATGCCATGCTTGGATTTTCTCTTTTAGCTTCTCAGCTACCATTAGCCTTATGCCATCATGAGTATTCTTCGTTGGACTTAAAGGTTGGCTTTTATGCCTCGGCTAAGAGGCATATTTCATGCCGGGTGTCGGCTATCCGTTTCATAATTAGGAGTACCGAGCTGCTTACCCTGTTTGGCTGTCGATCGTCGATGTTCTTGCTTGGCCCCACAATTACCTGAGATAACAGAGATCCAGTTGCATACACGATGTGATTGATTTCAATAATACTATCTAGATTACTACCTGGGGTCTGTACCACCTCATTTAAAACAGAATTCGCCGCCTCTAACACTCTCTTAGCTTTAACATTTTCGTTTATTTCCATCAACGGTGCACAAGATTCGACAAGAAGTAGACTAACTTTATTATTATTATTATTATTATTATTATCATTATTATTTGAGGGGGCGAGGGAAAGATGCATTATCCGTCAGGGATAAAGTTGGGCTATCTCTGCTGTGTGTAACCCTCCCCTACTAAAAAATCTTCTTGTGCCCATGCCTCTCACCACGGAAACTCGGTAGACATTACTTCATGGAGAGACAGGCAGTTGGATGGGCTGAAACCGCAGTTAATTATGGAGCCTTTCTTACGGAGCCCCGAGATGTTCCTAGAGTCTTGATAAAATTAGTACCTCAAATAGTTAGCCCGTAGTATCCAAAAGGCAAAGCGGTCTGAAAAACGACGTATGATTTACGGGTTTATTGCCCTTCCGGAGAAGAATTAGTTTCGGTTTCTTCCACCGCGCTGGGAATGTTTCATTCTTAAGATAGCATGCCCACACATAACGAGCGTTCCGGGAATTGCTCTGTCACGATTTTCAGAATCTATTTCGGGATCCCGTCGAAGCCCGGCAATTTCCCACATTTCATGGTCATCACGGCACTCCGCAGTTCAAAGGAAAAGATGCTCGGTCCTTGTCTTTCCCAGAGACTCCTAGTAGGGAAAAGGTCGCCTATTTCTCACCCAGCGTGGGTCGTCTAATTCATGTGTCTTACAGTCCATCCTAAATTTTTTCGTCACTATTTTGTAGACCATGCCCCAGTGGTCGTTTTCCAGACCATCTCATGGATTTGCTTCCTTTAATCACTCTCTTGAGCAGTTTTCGAGGCTTCTTATTCTCATTTCTGGGGGAGCGATTTGTTCTGGCTCTCGTCGCTAATCTTCTCGCCATGATCCAGCTATTTCAGGCGTCCATCAGGAGACATGGAGCTTGTTCCTAGGGCCTCTGATGGGCATCGAAGCATCGCGTGCAGCTATCGCTATATCTTTGGTTTCCCTAGCTATTTTCTCTTGGGATTCCGCGATTCTCTTCCAGCCAATGCTCTATGTTAGCCTAGGTTCTTCCAAGGACTCCTTGGCCTTGCCTACGTTTAACCTATTTACATTCCAGGCTGCCCTGTCATTCTTGCATCTAGCCACGTCAGGATGATACCCTTGATTTGTAGCGACGGAAAATTGTGTGTACAGATGGTCGCTAAGTGACTCGTCCTCAAGTACTTCCCAGTTCTTGACACTCCTACTTTCGGGAGCCTATGATAATATCCAGAACTGAGGAAGCATTCTCTCGTTGGAAAGTACACTTGCCACCTTTATTTAGGATAACTAGGTCGCTTCTTGCGACCTAGCAAACAATGATTCTTATCTGACCTAGTCTCCCCCATTTTGGAGTATTATTATTATTATTATTATTATTATTATTATTATTATTATTATTATTGAAGTTTTAGGGCAGATTCAAGCTCAGGAATGTCCCTCTCAAATCTCTCGTTCTGGTCACTTGGGGGGAAGGAACAGCTGTAAATCCTAACTCCATTTATTTCTACCCAGAAGAACCCGAGCGTTTCCGCTTGATTCCTTGTATCCTAAGCTTTTATTTGAAAACAATTATGCTCCCTCTTCTTGAAGAAACCTGGTACCATGTGGCCTCGTCGAATGTGTCGTACTGTTCGCTGATTAGTAGCAGGTTTGCTTTCGTCTGTGGTGACCTCAGTTAAGAGGTCTTTGGCCTGCTTACTTTTCTCAGTTTGAATAACCTTGACCGGTAGCGGTAGCTCAGTGCATCAACTGATGTCACTGCAGCGCTTCTGACCGGGAGGTCCTAGGTTCCCACTCCCCACGGCGGCAGGATTTTCGACATTAGCTTTTCAGCTAGGTCGAATTCAGTCGCTGTCTGGAGGAGAATTCTAGCGGCCGGCTGCTCTGATCGGTAGTTTTCCGTGTTTTTTCCGATCAACACCAGGCGAATGCCGGAGCATACCCTACAAAACGGGCCACGGACCGCGCGCGATCTGTCCTTCCTCTTCCTTGTCCTATCCTCTCCCCTTACACACACACTTACACTAACATGCACTACACTACCACCTATTCCGGGAGACCGGTCGGGAGCTTAGAGCTTGTCCCGGCTGGGGCGATGCTCCGCTGGTGGGAGAGTCCTGGTTAGGGGGAAACCCCACTAGCCGACGGTAGGACGGTGCCGGATCTCGCCATCCAGCGGGGGAAGATCTCCGCCAACTCTTGAGAAAACACATGTACTACACTAACGGGACTAATGACCGAAGCAGTTGACGGGCCCGGAAACACGAAAAATCAATCAATCAATAACCTTGAGCATTCTTTGTCTGATTGAGTTTTTTAGTCGCAGCGATGAATGAGACACATATGTTACTTCCTACAAGATGGTCATCGCTCTGGGTTTTCTCCTTGCAGAGGATGCAATGTAATTCACCTCTGAAGTCTTTTGCGATGTGTCCAGCTTGGCCGCATTTGTAGCAGATGTTATTTCTGTCAGGACCCGAACACATGGATATGACTCAAGGCAGTTGAAGCACCTGCCACCCCTCCGTGATCCGACAATTGAATCGTTATTACAGAAACCCGTCAAACGCCAAACTTCTCATGTCGACAAAATTGAGAAAAAGTGTCCCAATTTTTCCGATTTCATAATATTTTTTAATATTAAAGCAGTACCTCAAAAGAATATTTTTCAGGTAAATATGGAATAAGCAATGTGTCTATTCTCATGGAACAATATTCCACCACTAAAGCGCATTTTAAATTTTGGCGTTTGACGGGTTTCTGAAATAAACGATTCAATTAACCCACCCTATTTTTATTTTCTCCTTCGCCACCAGCTTACGCGCTAACTCTGCTGGTAGAAGGATTGTCACTATCTTATCCTGCCATATCCCTTCCTCAAACGGCATGAGATAGCGATCTACTGTCTGTATTCTCATATTCTGAGCGACTGCCTCCACAACTTCGACTACTACTGTTTAGTTGATATTCCGGATTTCAAACAAATGCTTTGGTAAACGCATATTTACTTTGTATTGAGCCGTATAGCTTTTTCGGGGCATTATTTAGTGAGGCTACGTTCCTGTTCTTGCCAAGAACAATTAGTAGCTCTTTCTTCTGGATCCTGCGGATAGACAGAATCTCTTTACTGTGTTTTTTAGGATCTACGTCCTTCATTTTCTTAATGATGTCGGTGTAGGTTTCCCCTTCTTTAGCCGTCACTTTAATAGACGGATTCAATGTGCTATTTCTCTTGGGTTTAGCTGCCTCTATTTCTTTCTTGGCTTTATGGCTCGTCGGGCACTTGCGTCTTTGTTCTTTACTTGCGAGCAGTTGCCGGATTTCCCCGGTTTCTTCTGCCATAGCTTGACATTTGTTCTTCATCAAGCCAATTTCTTCTATGGCTTTAGCCAGTGGCTCTTTCACTGTTGTAGGATTATTCCTTAACACATTGCCTCCAATTACACTGAGATTACAGGCCAGGTCTATCAGTTTCATCTGGGCCTTTCGCATCTGTTCCATGCAATTGTTTTTATCCCACAACATGTCCGTAACTGCTCCTGGTTTTGTTCCTTTAGATGTACTGACAGGGTGCCTTGTCCTCCGACATGAAGGGTTTCCATTCGTGACACTATCTGACATAGCTGCCAAATTGGCCACATTTATGTCATTGCAGTCGCTGGATGACGATGCCCCGGATCCTGCTCGCATACTCATTGCCGCCGGTACTGGGGATCCGAGCCCCTACACCGTACAGTTTCATCCTAAAGAACCTTCCATACGCGTTTTTTGGAGTATCCTTCTCCTATCATCTTTCACCCTACTGCCAGGGACCCTTAACACACAATCCTACTCGGGTCAAGCAAGGGCTGGGGTTAGGTTGAAAAGGGAGGACAGTCGTTGGGAAGGTGTTGGGGCAGGGAGGGTGAAGAGGAGAGAGAGAGAGAGAGAGAGAGAGAGAGAGAGAGAGAGAGAGAGAGAGAGAGAGAGAGAGAAAGAAAGAAATTTGAACGACACGCCCTATCCCCCGAAATCTAATAGCGAAGGGATCGCAAGAAGCAAACGTTGGCCAAGGGAAGCACAATAGGATAGTAGACAGAGAGTATCAAGCACACGTAAATATAAGAAATGCTTGATACAGCTTGGGAGCCCGTGGACGCTACCCACGATTGATTGATGTTTAGAGGGCGCTTTAACTACTGAGGTCATTGGCGCCCATGTCAAGATTGTTTTTCTTTGTTTTTTTTTATAAGTAGACCTAGTAAGTGTTGCAGATGTAACTTCCAATTAAAAACCTGTACATCACCTAAAAAGAGGGCTTGAATTCCAAACAGCAGAGATGAGAACATTAAGATCAATACTAGGTGTAACGAGATGGAAGAGATTGAAAAACCAAGACATAAGAAATGAATGCGACATAACCGACATAGTAAAATTTATAATAATAAGAAGAAAATGGAATGAGCACGTTACCAGGTCAGAAAGCAAAAGGCTAATCAAGATTGTAAGAGATTCAAAACCTACAGGAAAACGCGACCCACGCAGGCCGAAGAAAAGATGTATGATTTCCACATCTCAATCATCCTGATGGTGAAGTGTGAAGAAAAACAGGTGTAACCTCAATAAAAGAAGAAATCTAAATAAAATATACAAGAAGATAAGGCAAAAGGAGAGTATTATGAAACGAAGGGTTAAAATTTGTCGTAGAGCATAAAACTGGTAGTAAAGGGGTCAAGAAACATAGAAAATTGCCCTTATCTCTCAAATAAGATTGTATATTCCACTTTCATCACTTCCATCACACACAACATCCAATCAGAATTCCCACAATATTCCACTTTCTCTCAAAAAACAAAAATGTTTTGCGAGCACAGAATCGTCATCGCCGAGTAGCTCCGCTAGCGAGTTGCCAGGCCGGCCAAAAAATTCCGTACAATGCATGAGGACATGTTCTACACAAAGAACCCTTCTGCATGAGTCACAAATGGGAGGATTTTCACCTCGAAAAAACCATGAGAGAAGTGGCAGTGTCCGATACGAAGATGGGTTGCCCATGCCAGGTCTTCGTCGGCTGCCAACAAATTCCGTACAATGCATGAGGATGTGTTCTATAGAAAGAACCGTTCTGCCTGAGTCACAGATGGGAGGATTTTCACCTCGAAGGAGGAAACCTCTGCTCTGTCATTTCAATCTAACGAAAATGATCCTTAACGCCGGTTGTTTCTTTGTTACATAGCGACCCCTTGCGATCGTCTATTGACATCCCTATATTCTATGTCAAATAAAATGACATTTCCATAATAAAAATGGTTAGTTATTTTGGTATATCACTATATATATTAAAAAACTACTTTGGGCGATGATAGATGGCAGCTGACTGGAGCAAGACTTTAAATCCAGTCCACACCAAAGAAATTAGAAAAATGTGCTACGAGAAAGTCTGTGCCATTCTGTAGCACCTCTAGTTTAAATTATGCAATGAAAATGAAAACTAATTCATTATACTATATCATTGGTTTGTTAAAATAAACATCATTTTTCTTTTAGATGATCAGTATAGTCTCTAATTGTATTGAAACAGTTATGCAGCAGAAACGATTTTACTTTTAACTAAAATCTGGTGAACTGATTTTCATTGTTTAATGTCATCTGGCCATGTGTTGTAAAGTATGTATTGTATGTGGATTTCTTGTAGTGAGCTGTTGATACTGACACTGACACAATGCACGAACACGCTCCATTCTAAGCGTAGATTTTGCACAAAGCAACTATCAAAATAGTTGCAGATCTGCAGTGCGAGCGCTTCATTTGAATTTGTTTCGACTTTTTTCAAGTGGTGGCAGATATTGCAATGTTATATTACTTAACCGTTCACAATAACATGAGAAAATTTGTGCTGTTGAGCACCCCTAGTTCACTATTAAAATATCTCCACATGTATAAATCTATATAAATATTGAAAATGTATAATTTCTATAATTTTGTTTCATCATCGACGCATCTCTCAAGGACCGAATGCCTCGCCATTGTCAAAACTGTTTTTCAAAAAATAGGATGCACACTGCTCAAAAACAACAAATAAAACACACTTGATAACATTACAATAAATAAAATATTTTACCAAAATCAGTCTTCAGGAATTCTGCAATAACAGAATAGTATTTACAGAATATAACGGTTCTTTCCAGGCCAAGAATATAAAGAAAAACGTTTCTATACATAACACAACAGATAAACACCAAACATTAAATGGCAGATGGCCTTTTCCTTGGAGGCTTGCTGTTGCATGATGCCAGCTGTGTTGTAAGTATCAATTCACTTTATATGAGTATTATTGGTATATGCGCTATGAACAGTGGAGAAACTACCAGTGGTGCAGCCGGTGCAATGCGCGGAGGCCTCCAGCTCTAAGGAACTCTGCACACAGACTAAAAATGTTTTTAGTTTTTAGTGTGTGTTTTTGATTTCGACTTATATTGGGGAGGGTGACCCTCTGATGATCTTCTAATCAGGGGCCCCAGAAAGATAGTCCTGCCACTGAGTATGAAAACAGATAGAATAACACTATCAAATATTTCAATTTTTCATTGAAATTAAAAATTATATCATTGTTTTTGGTGCTTTTCCAAGTTCCTGGGAATCATTGACAACATAAACCTCTCACAAAGCAAGAGATTGCAAAGTTTTCTTTCAATTTCTGGACACAATGGAAATGAGAATCTGATGAAAGCAGGAACACCTTTCACATAACTGGAAGCTGCACAGTTTTCTTTAAATTTCTGAGTGTGTTGAGACTTTGTAATATACATAAAATAAAATTTAAATAATAATAATAATTATAATAATAAAAATAAAAAAGAGTTAAATAACAAGTCGACTTCGATAATGAAGATAAATTCATTAAAACAGCACAGATGAAGAAATACAGTCTTTTATTTACTGAAATACAATACTGTTTATAAATATGAATGATTCATTCAAAAACCTATCTCAATTGTTGCCAGTTTCTGAGTATTGCCTGTTTTATCTCTACTGAAGATACTCACTTCAGTCAGTAGTTTTAATATCATTTAACCTACATAGATGCTCTGCTTTACACCACAAAACTCTCAGAATACAAACAAAACATTCTGTGATAGCACTAAGAAATTTTATTTCAGTGAAATTTATAATGGAAATATTTTATTCAAAGTTTTGTGCCAACAATGCAAATGAATTTCAATACAAGGCAGATTTGATGTCTGGGAAATACAAAAACAAAAATTGGGTATAAACAGAAGAGCATACAAAAACAGAAAGATAGTGTTCAATTAGTAATAAATACAGTAGTTAACATAGTGAGATATATTTTTAAAGAGTATCTGCAGTAAATGACTTATCACCTTGCATCAATGCAATATTAGTTTGACACGGTACAAAATATCATTTTTTGATCAAGAGACCAACAGCCTCTGAAGGTGTTCATAAGAGATGAAGAATTTGTTGGATTTTTAAAGTTTTACAGTGAAAAGAGCTCAGTACTCTCAATGCACACTATCAACATTTACCGTAAGTGTACCCACACTCTACTCTCTGGTAGACCTGGGGAATTGTGGATTCACTCCAAAATGACAAGCCCACTTGTAGGACTAGTCTTTTGGGGGTAGTAAATGCATTACACTCTCTACCAATATCACATTCCACTATCATCCAGGGCTCCTCTTAAGATACGCATCTCACAAAATACACAAGATGAGCTGTTTCAGATGGGAAAAAAACAATAAAAAAACACAACACACCAGTGTGTTCCTCATAACATTAGTAAAACATTATTGTTTTACCATTCTGGCCTCAGTAGCATAGATTCATACAAAAAGTTTTTTGTTATTTTCCAATTTTGTTGCAGCTTCAACATATTACCAAGACTAACCGTATTGTAAGCTTTGGAGGTCAGTAGTGTCATTTATAAGCATAAAAGTGCTGAAATTCCACTGGTATGGAAAGTGGTTGGTGAGGTCGGCTACATTGTAGAGACATTCACCATACAGGACTGTCATAATATACAATACCCCAATTCCTCGATACTTTAAGTCTTGGTAATGTGCACTTTAAGCACTACCCCCTGGACGTTATAGAAGATGTGCAGTTTCTCAGCAAAACGAAACAAACATTTGTTCATCTAATAGAGGCAAATACAATGGTGCGTATTTTTTTATCTCAAGGATTTTTGTGACTTTATGTACCAATTTAAATTTCAATTCTTCCAAGATTCATAAACAGATTCTCATTTACGTCATATAAATAATAGTTAGAATCTATGGAAGACAAAGAATAATTTTAAACATATATACTACATGTTCTCAAAACTCATTGGTAATGCAAGCATTTTCATGAATTGGGACTCAAATATTCATTGCTGGATATCATCAGAATAGTTATAAGATGGAAAGAAGAATATCTTGGTTAACTAGAAAATAATAGCCTTTTTATAACTCCCTATTGCGCCATGCAACTCCTAAGACCTAATCAGCTTGCTATCCCGAAGGCAGTGGTGACTCAGGAATCTTTAGCAGTGCATACGCAAACCTTGAATTCTCATTATAATTAACAGGCCGGGAATTTCTTTTCTGACCAACATAGGATACTGAGTTACTTGATGCATAACGACAGATTCAGAAATGATGAAAAGACTTAAATAAAGAATAAATAGAAGAAAAATCTACTTAGAAAGGAAATAAACTACACAGAATTTACATTGGTAGACAAGATTTGTTTTTTGAAAGGGAAATTGAAATACAATTTAATCTTAAATTTACAATCATAATATTAAGGTATATTTAGGAAAATTTATCACAAACTATGGTATATGACAATAGGTAACATCAGAACATCGTCTTCAACTCTTGTAGAAACATAGCAATAAGCAATTCCTTTAATGCGTATTCATGTGCAACTGCGCATGCAACCATGCAAGAAGTTGGATATTCTGATCAGGGTCAGGAGAAGTTCTACAAAATATTTGTTCCTAATACGTGGAGCTATGTTTAAAAATCTAATATTTTACAAGCTGCTTAGCTTCTTTATTTGCAAATAGTCCACAATTATTTAGGAAAGCGACAGTCAACTCATGAGCCACCAGTGCCCCAGGATTGTTCCACAATTTAAGAGACCAGCCACTTAAATTGTCATAATATCAACATCACAGAAGAGCCAAGGATTATTAATTTCTCATATAAACAACTTCAGAGGCTATTAACTTAAACTTGGTAGGTAAGCAAAATTAATACAGATAAAAATAGATGACTATATAATAGTTTCCAGAAATATGGAGTAATACTTTGGTTAAGTCGATTATTTCCAGAAATCTAGCAATCAAACAAGGCACATGATTAGACATCAAACAAGGCAGATGATTTCTTACACCAAACAAGGACACTTCTTTTTAACAAAATACAAAATAAAAGTTTGGGGAGCATGCTCATGATTTACTACAGTAATGCCAGTGTTTTGACACTAAATGTCTACTTTTGGATAGACTATTAGCCAATAAAATTAAAGATAAATTTTTTAAAACATATTTCATTAATAAAATTATATAATATTATTTCCTCTATTAACACTATGTACAAGAATGAGTATCAACTATCACAAAGTTCCTCATACTGTGTTCTGCATTCTGGTACAAATTCTTGCAAAAAGCATTTTCGCAAACATCTAAAGAAAGGGATACTCTTGCTGCTCTACTACTGCTTTAAAAAAAGTAACAACATTTCTTTAATATTCAATACTCTCTCATTAGTTTTTAAATTATTTCAATAATAAACATATGTACATTTCAATAAAATTCTAAATTTTAATAAATGTATTTTCTCTGACTTGGAAAATACTATAATTTTTTAACCAGATCTCACAGAAAAAAGTTTGAGAAACCTATTTTATCAAATATATTAAATTTAATTTTTTAGACAAATGTTCATTTGCTTGCACAAAAAAATACTTCACACAAGGCACGACTGTTCTAAAATCCAGCACAACCACAAACCAGTGATCTGAATTGGAAGACGAGAAGTTGATTGTGCTTGGAGACTGAAGGGTCACACCCTTTGGACCACAGTCCTGAAAAATAAAAAAAAACATTATTTTTTCAGTATTATCTTTAATAAGGTTAATTTAGTGACCGTGGCACCAACTTTGAGAATGAAGGAGGGGGAGAGGGCGGCATGTAGTAAGTATTCTATTAAAATAGAATTAAAATTCTATCTTATTTCTTAGGGTTTGGCTTTCAGTTTCAAAAGCAGAGTTCTCGGCATCATTACATTCATGTGCTTTTTTCCACTTCCATTTGATGGTTTTGTCTTAACTAGCAATTCATCCATTTCATAACAGTTGCGACTTTAACCATACTTCCAATTTTTAGTCTTAACCTTGATTTTTCTGGGTCAGAAGCAAAGCACACAAATCTTTGGAAATTTGTGAAGAAAAAAATCTTGAAGATTTAAATATAATAAGCAACCTGATCTGTGGCACAGCCTTCAATGAATCATAAGGACAGGCATGAGCTTTCTGGTTCCCTTTTTGAATAAAACTGCATTAAAACAGATTTAATAGATTGAATCAATAGTTTAGATAAAAATTTCCACAGGGAACTGTCCTTGGATCCATGCTTTTCTTTAGTTTAGTTTCTTTCTCATTAATTATAACTTTACTATTTTACCAATGGGTGAGCTTGTTTCTTTTGCTGACACACATGCTTATTAGTTAAAGCTGATACTTGGAATAGAGTTATTACAGCAGAACACTGTATATCCCAAATCTTTGTTTGTGTTAGAATTTTCTAAGCCTAAATACTGAGAAAACTGTATTTATTACACATGGTAACTATATTTACAGTATTCCAGTAAATTGTCACATCACGATTCATATCAAAGTATTTAGGTCTCCATATAGATGCTCATTTGAAATGGTCGGCTCGTATAGATGATACTGTAAAGAGAACTAAGATACCTTATTTATAGTTTTTACAAATTAAGAATAATATTAAATACTAAACAACTTCTAGTTATGTACCATGCGTTATTTTGGTCAACAGCTACTTATGGTATTATCACCTGAGGATCTTATGGTATTATCACCCCCCCCCCCTTTTTTTTTTTTTCTTCTTCCCCACAGTTACGTGTACACAGTTGTTGAAGATACTGGAGGCGTACACATTGTTGAAGACACAGGTTTGAAGGTAGTGGAGGCGATAAAATATGGAGAAGAAAGACAGGAAATGCATTTCTTTGAAAGAGAAGATAGAGATTTTGCGTCGTGTTGATGCGCATGTGGGAACACGTGTTCAGTTAGCGAAGGAGCTTCAACTCTCGGTTTCCACGTTGAAAACTATTATTAAAAACAGAACCACCATTGAATTTAATGCTAAACAGTGTGGTGCTATGTCAACAAAAAGAAAATACGTAAGGTCATCATCTTACGATGAGTTGGACAAACTCGTGGCGGAGTGGTTTACTGCAGAGCATCGGGTATTCCGCTTGATGGCAACCTTTTGCGAGCGAAAGCCCTCCAGTGCTAAGCTAGGAATTCCTGAATTCACAGCATCAAATGGATGGATCGATCGCTTCAAGACCCACCATAATATTATGTATAATCAAGTGTGCGGGGAAAGTCGAAGTGTTGTTGGGGAAACAATGACCGAGTGGAAACATGAACTGGCCTCAATTATCACGACTACGAAGAAAAACATTTTCAATGTTGATGAAACAGGACTTTTTTATAATATCCTGCCAAGTAAGACATTGTGTTTCAAAGGTGAAAAGTGCCATGGTGGGAAGCTCAACAAACAGAGGGTAACTGTTTTGTTAATGGTAAATGCTGATGGGTCAGAAAAATTACCACCATTGGTAATAGGTAAATTTAAAAAGCCAAGGTGTTTTAAAAACATCAAAAATTTACCAACCAAATACGAGGTGAACAGTAGTGCATGGATGACCAGCAGTATCTTCTCCTCCACCATGCATGCTCTGGATGCCAAAATGGGAGCACAAAATAGGAAGATTCTATTACTGCTCGACAGATGCCCTTCACATCCTGTAGATCTGCAGCTCAGAAACGTAAAATTGGTGTTTTTCCCCCCAAATTGTACAAGTGCTCTACAACCACTGGACCTGGGCATTATCCATTCTTTCAAATGGAAGTACAGGAAAATGCTGGTTGAAAAGCTTTGTTCATGAAAGATAATGGTTTGGACTCTAAGCTTATGACCATTACAGTTCTTGATGCCATGCATTTTGTGGCCAAAGCATGGTTAAGCGTGACTCCCGAGACAATTTCGAAGTGCTTCCATAAGGCTGGAGTGAAGTTTGCGGAAGGGGAGGTATATGAACAGGAACAGTTGATGGAACCTGTTGACTGGTCGGCAATGGAAGAATCTTCATTTGAAGATTACATTAATGTAGATTCTGAAATTATAACATCAATTTTACCTTCTGTGGAGGAGATAGTTTCGAACCACCTGGAACCAGAAGTTAGCGAAGAAGACCCGGATCCAGAACCTGCTGTTCCAACAACTGAAGAAGCAATGAATGCTATCTCTGTATTGAGGAAATACATTGAGAGTGGATCAGGTGGTGAAGATGCATTCCAAGCATTGTATAGTGTTGAGGGGCAGGTTGAAGAAATACAATTACAGAAAAAAAAGAAACAAATGACAATTTTAAATTTTTTTAAATAGTAACTTTGTATATTTAAAGTATAATTTGTAAATGTATTAAAAGTGTGATATGTGTTATTGAATAATAATTATGTAAACAAGTCCTTGGAGTAAAACATGTAAGTACTCGCTTAGACTATTGTTTTTTTAACTTTCCTGCATTTTACACTTTTTTCCTTCAGTCCCCTGAAAAGTGTAAAAAAGGGGTTTTACTGTATACACAATTCTACAGAAGGAAAAATAAGTATAAATATGCGTATAAGTGATACACATCTTATGCTTATAGACAACATACTTACATTATTAATAATATTATATTTACACTAACAATGTCAGAGACGCTGCTAACACCTTCTTTGGCTGAAATTTGGCCTCATTGGTTGTCTTCTGCGCAATTCTACACTTTCTCTCTTTAAGGATTAACAGTCTTCTGCCATCATCACTTCAAAGTATCTACCCTGATAACGTTTTCCCATCTCTTTCAGGTCATTCAAGTTTCCTTTAAATGAACAGAATGACCTACTGACACTGGGGCATATTGATTTCGATTATGAAGCATAACCGCTTTGAGGCTGCGTTTCGAAGAGTCTATATACAACCTCTATTGAAAGGCCAAGATTTCATATAAAATCACAAGTTGTTCTTGATTAAACAACTGGGGTCTTCTCTCTCCTTTGGGGAAATCAGTAACTTACAGGTCACTATCACAGCAGTCTGAAGAAGCTGAAGATGATGTAGATGGTAGGTCATGTGGTGGGTTTGGTATTGGAATGTCAGGACCATGAGGTATGGGTCTAATAGCTGACCTAAGTTATAGTAGTTGTACATTGCCAACGTTCATTTGAAATTTAATCAATTATAAATTTCCCAGAAACTGTGGACGATGTGAAGATACCAAACCCACATACTTAATCAGGTTGCAACACCAACTCATTGGCACCTTGCTTTTTTGAATAAAAAGCAGAAAATTGTCACAGCCAAGCGCGTACCTATAACACAGCGTGTGCTTATTTGAAATATGAAAAACCGAAAATTTTGCAAAAACTGAGACATAAACACCCATTTTCATCAAAAGTGGCAAATAGTTGCAGCCCTGTGTTATTATTGTCCAGTTTTGTTTGAAATAGGCACAGAAATTTTTAAGATATGCAGCATTTGGTCCCAAAAATGTATTTCACAATGACACTAGATCTTTTTGCCTTCTAGAGAAACAGAGAATAAGCAAGGGTGGGAGATGCAACTTGCTTTCTGCAGGAAAAGATTTGGGAAAGAGGATGTCTTCCCATGCAAGGCGAGTCTAAGGATGCCGAAAAAAAGCGTGAGGTATCAAGTCTTGGCGATAAATCAATGTCAGCAGATATTACTTGATGGCATTGACTGTCAGTAGTCTGAAACTCATTATACTAATGTGTTTGAAGATACAAGGAAGTTCATGCGTTACATTAATACTTTTTCATGAGGAAATTAATGTTTTAGTGTTATTTTAAACAAAAATTTGAAAAATCCGTAAAACTTGTAGATCCATGGAACCTCCACAGAACTTCGGACACATCATCCACTCATTTTTCTGTTGTGTTTAAACTTACGTCATTCGATTGCTCTCACTTAAAAAAATATTGGTCTGAATCGGAATTTCATGTCTGTGGTGGACACTAAGAAAACATTTGAGAATAGAAATACGCACCTCTGTCTGAAACATGACTACTCGGGTGTGCGCTGCAAGTCCGCATGCCTCAGGATGGGGAATCACTACAGTTTTCATCGCTGATGTAACCCGTGACAACTCTGGTCCGCCTTTTTGTTAGTCACGGTGTTGAGAAGCAAGTGATGAATAAGAGTGCAATCAGGATAAATCTATCGGCAGATACCCACAAGACTTTTGCATGAGAGAGAGAGAGAGAGAGAGAGAGAGAGAGACGAGGAGAGGAGAGAGACGAGGAGAGGAGAGAGAGAGACGAGGAGAGGAGAGAGAGAGAGACGAGGAGAGGAGAGAGAGACGAGGAGAGGAGAGAGAGAGAGCGAGGAGAGAGAGAGAGAGGGGGGAGAGAGAGGCGAGGAGGAGGAGAGACGAGGAGGAGAGAGAGAGGCGAGGAGAGAGAGAGAGCGAGGGAGAGAGAGAGAGCGAGAGGAGAGAGAGAGCGAGGAGAAGAGAGACTTCATTAAAAAATTAAGAAAAGAAGAGGAAGAAGAAAAAAAGAAGAGGAAGAAGAAAAGAAGAGGAGGAGGAGAAGAGGAGGAAGAAGAGACACAACCCCAGAAGTACAATGAAGTAATTCCTACTGTTAAAAGTCATAAAATAGTAACAATAACAAAAATGCATTTTGCCAAACTTCTGGGCTCTAGTCATCGGACAATAATTGCTATAGTCACAGCCTTTTAGATCAAATATTCTTTCAGGACTTACTAGAGGAGTTTGAGAAGTGTGGCCTATGAATTTCCACGGCCATTGTCATTCATTTGTGCTCAGTTAACTTGCCCATTTCACTGAAAGGAAGGAGATGGGATCAGGATCATAGTGGATCTGTCACCTTCTGCCATAATATTGAAGATTTTTTCACACCAAGGGAACTATTTTAAATAAGCACATACACAACTGTTGTTTGTGATTAGCTTGCATCAATCACAGACTTGAGAACTTCCCTTCAATACAAGTATAAAAGGTGTTGTTTGGTATCAAACATATATTTAAGATCAGGATCTTTTCAATAGAGTAGTTATCATCATCAGAGTAATCTGAAAAATTACTGGAATAAGTGAAGTATAAATTATACAAATTATTACAAAAAATTATGTACATGTTAACATAGTATGAGTATGCCAGATGCATAAGCAAACTGGATTGACCATACCTTGCAGCATCTGGGCAGAAAACTAAGTTCTGCTGTGTATGAGAGTGCAACTCATTTAAGACAGATGGTTGGTCGGAAGAGAGTGGGAGTGGGGTGGCGGCGCAGCCAAAAGGTTGCAGCAGGCAAGGCTGCTGGTGAATGTGAGAGGAGGGGATGGGTGGGCAAAGGCAGATGGACAGTTTGGGCTAATTTTAGCGGAGGTGACGAGACTTCAGGGATTTACTGGTTAAGACAAGTCATATTCTGGTTTTTCAGGTTGTTATGTATATGAAAGGATTCTAATTTTATACTTACACACATATTCACATATATTCAACCGATACATTAATTTCTGTATTCTAAAAATTGAAAATAGGAACTGGCACAGAAAAAAATTAGAATACCTCCACATACATAACAACCTGAAAAACCAGAACATGACTTGTCTTAACCAGTAAATCCCTGAACTCTTATCATCACCTCTGTTAAAATTATCCTAATCTGCACACTCCTAACTCCACCCGCCTTCGCTTGCTCTTCTCACTCCTCCACCAGCAGCCTCGTCTGCTGCGACCCTTCGACTGAGCAGTCATCCCTACCCCGCCTACACTCGCTACAACTGATCTTCTGTCTTCTTAAATGAGTCGCACTCCCAATAAACTGCAGAACTTCGTTTTCCATGCCAGTGCTGCACGGTATGCACAATCCTGTTTGCTTACGCAACTGGCATACTCATACTATGTTAACAGTTTGATCATAACTTTTTGTAAATAATTTGTAAAATTTATATTTCATGCATTCCAGAAATTTTTGAAACAGTTCTGATGATTATATCTACGCTATTGAAGAAATCTTCAGCTTAAATATATATTTGATACCAAACAACTTCTTTTATTTATTTAATTATTAGAAGGTATCTACCTCACCAATGATCTTATTAATCAATTGAAGTACTTGAATTCATATTCCTGCCGACGCTAGTAGGGACTTCAATACTTTCTATCATGATCCATTAAGGGCAAGGAACCACCTAGGGCATTTTATAAGTGATTTATTTTGGAGTTATCTAACAAATTCACAGTTGCTTGATTTGTCTTCAATTTTTATTTGCGATCGCTAAATTCCATTCCTTTCTGTTCAAAAAATACCATGTGTGAGTCTTACTACTTTTTAATTCATTGCCACTCACCTGAACTTGGAGAGGCCTGGTAACTTGGAAGGAACCACCTTACATCATCACCCTTCATACACCAGTCCTCCTTATAGCCTGTGTTATAACCTTCGTAAGGAAGAAACATTCAGTGGTGGTGCTTTGTTTTTGCGAGTTGGTTGAACTGACATAGGAGCTACATATGTTTCAGATTTAACAGGAGATGTCCCCAGTTCCTGCGGATGAATGAAAATCAACACTACATTGAGGAAAAAAACATCTATCAACAGTTGATGACTACAGAAAAACTTTCCTGTAGCAAACATTTTACCACTGCAGAATTTGGGCACTTTATGTTTTTAACAATACAATACCTGCAATAAATAAAAAATGTATAAACGTAACAGGGGATTTGAATTAATTTATATTTAATTGAATGCTTAAAAAAAGTAGCATGTAAATGAGTAAATAATAATATTTTAAAATTTTTTTTTTTGAAGTTCAAGAGGAAAACTGAAGAGCTTAATTAACACAAATATAAAAATAAATAAAAAGATTTAAAAAATGAATCCTTCACTTTCAATTCAGGATTACTCAAGCAGTTGCACTTTTTTGTTTTATTTTATTGAAACAGTCCCTAGATTTTGCTAGTTTTCCAGGTTTGATATAAATTTTCCAGGACCTGCTTTTCACATCGTATACACATTTTTTTGTTTTTGTTAGTTAACTTTATGTTACTCACAGCCCTTTCCCTCATCATTAAGCATTCAAGTGTGATATTTTATACAACTTCATGAATACATTTTATACAACAAAGAAAAAGTGATTTTGTCGTACTAGAAAACATTTGTTCTCACTAAGGCATATTCACATTCTGCTTTACATTCTTCAGAAAGTAGATCGTTTGGAGAGAAAATTGATTGAGATAATGTCAAAATACACTTATTAATTGTCAATATAATGTCAAAATACACTTATTAAATGTCAATATAATGTCAAAATACACTTATTAAATGTCAATATAATGTCAAAATACACTTATTAAATGTCAATATAATGTCAAAATACACTTATTACTCCCATTAACCAAGTTTCCCAAAAAGTTTCTATCTGATCGATACTAGTTTCCAAATTACACGCAAACATTTCTCCAAAATGATATTTTACTTTTGAAATGGTAAAGCCACAGTTTTTTACATGACATTGATATTGCATCTTTTTTCTCAAAAAATAATCTTTAGACTTTTGCACCCTCACTTCCAAAGAAGAGAAAATATTGTCACTGCGTGCCACAAAATGGTGAAAACAGAAAATTCTTTATTGCCGGGCCCTGGTAACAAGGGGAAATATCTTGTTCCTATATATAATAAATTACTTCCTCTAATGTGTTGTGTGGTCAGAATCCATGTTTTGTGGATCCCTGATACTGAAAAATCAATTGACGGCAAAACGTCAGCCCACCTATCCGTCTGTGTACAACACCAGCGTCTAAACCATTAAGCCGATTTTCTCCAAAACTGACATTCCCGGATTGATTTAAATTAACTCGAGGCCCCTTGAATTTGAATTGGATATTTTGGTTTTGGGGATACTTACTAAGGTTGTAAAGCCTCAACATTTTCAAAATTTTCTAAAAAAAAAAAATCTCCAAATTTGTTGTCTTTGGATTGTCCTGAGATAGCTTAAAAGTATAGTGCAGGACTCATTAACGTTAAAATCCCTGATTTTTCAAAAATAAAGTTCAAATTTTTTTTAGTAAAAGAAATCTGTTCTTTAAAAGATGTATCTTGAAATAATGTTATGCACAATTTTCCAAAAATATTAGTAGTTATTGCGATATTCTGCGTGAAATATAGGCAATTATAATTTTTTTTTAAACAAAAAAGGCTCCAAATTTTTCTTTAAATTTTCTCCTTATAGCATCAAAGCACAGTAAAAAAAATTGGTGCTTGTCTTGTTTCCAATGAACCCTCTGTATTTTCAAAAATTCCAAACTCAACATTTCAAATCTACAAAAGTGAAGGTAGAGATTTTTGTCATGGACATAATCACTTCTACAAGATTTCCTCTTTAAGAAAGGTCATGTATTCTGTTTTTTTAAGAGTAGTTCTTAGGCGGTGTCATATGAAAGACTAAAAACACAAACTGAGCCCGCAAATCTTTCATAGGGGCCTAAATAGTCACTAGGAGACACATTATGGGAGCAGGAGCAAAAGAAAGAAACAATCACAAGTGAAGATGAAGTGGTTAGTGACAAAAATCGTGATTATGATGATTTTAAGGTACAAGAAATAAGTGACAGCTCAGGAGACGAGTTAACATTCTCATCGAGAAAACAAATTTCTGGTAATTTTATTTAGACTAAATAGTAAGAATTAGTTAAAAATTGTAGAAATTCTCTGGAGGCCTCTTGAAAATTAGGGGTTTGTATTATATTCAGATAAATATAGTGTTTATTTTGCTCGGATTTTCTTTTTTCAACGTAATTAGTAAAGTGCATGTTTGAAATTAAACATGCACTTCACTGAATTCAACATACCTCAATTTAGTTTACAAAAAAACTATAATTTTTAAAACTTTAGATTTTTATATCAAATTCCCGTTCTCACCATGGATTTCAAAGTTTCAGAGTTCACTGACCTTGGACTTTAAACAGGGCAATATTACAAGGAAATACAAACTTTGTACTACTCACATTGAGATTGTTGCAAGAGGCAAGTCTCATTTGTGCTAACTGAGATGCAGGAGTGAGATTTGATGTACTACCAAACGGGCTCATCATTGTTGAAACAGCTCTTTTAAGTTTACTTGGAGTCTTGTTGAAACTGAATGCACGACCTACTTTCTGTTTAGTTCTCCTGAAATTTGTGAACAAAAAAACCAATAGGTCACTTTTTTCACGCTTCTTCACACATTATTTACCCAATGAAGTAAATGTATCAGCTAACTAGGGCTTATAAAACTTACAAGAAACAGAATTTAATACACAATATAATAAAATATTTGCTAGTTATTCTTAACTTTCAATATAAATAAAAAGTAAAGAATGAAAATATAATTACTTACTTGAATGCTTTACTGATGGATCCATATACAACATCACTTGTATCTAAATCCAGAGCACTAGAATCTTGAGTGCAAAAGAAGGACTCCTACAACACACACAAAAGAAATAATTTGTAATAAATGGCTTCAATTAGGAAATTCACAACTTGAACAAATACACTTACAGTATCTGTTCTGCATACAGTGTTAGCAATTTGCCGACATAATGTTCTAAGAAAGGACATTTTGTCAGCATCCTCATCAGCCATTGCAAAGGAATATTGCCTTTCACTGAATTCCTGATTGTTGCGACACCGCAGACAAAATGCATTGCGACAATCTGAAAGCAAAAATGAATTGTTCACAGACAAAAGATATTATCAAACACAATTTACTTTAAAGGGTGACATATCATGCATATCTACAGTAGATGTTCTCAAAAAATGGCAGAAACTGATATGAGGGAAATAATGAAAATATATTTAAAAAAAAAACAATAATAACAATAACAACAACAACAACAACAACAACAACAACACACACACACACACAGTTGAATGTCAATAATCCAGATTACTTAGGATTGGACCCACTCATTCAAATTGTCAAATCATTAAATAATCAAATTATCTGGAATTATGAAAGGAACCTGAATTATGAAAAGGTCAGTAGACAGCTTCAAAATAAAAAAATTCATAAATTTGGTGACAACTGACTCTAGTCATAACAGACATGGCCTGGATGAATAAAACCACTAAAGAAGGAACTTTTAGTTTTTAATTACAGGGGAAAATGAATGTATTGCATGTACATTTTTTCAACATATCCACACATTTTATGAACAGTAAAACTAGGCGTACAATGCAATACAGTATGTAAACAAATGTACACACACACACAGCATTTACTCCAAGTTTCATAATTATTGGTGTCTAAATTGTTGACACTATTGTACTCATAAAAATCAATGCTAGTAAATACGGATCTAACCATTTGTTTCTTGAATGTTAATGACTCTCTTGATTGTTGATAAGGGCAACAAACAGATATGTTTGTATGGTTTTGTCATTTTCATAGAGTGCAAGCTGCCAGTAACATTCGGGCTTTTAAACGCTTTTGAGCGTTTCTTACACACCTGCAACAAAATTATTTACATGATCGATCAACCAAAATCAGAACACAGAAAAAGTAATACACTTGATTAAAATATGTATGAACAACTGGATCCAAGAAATTCAGATACTTTAACTCAACCAAATTCAAGGTTGACAAAAATCATTTCAAAATTGGCTACTAAATTACAAATGAAAAGCTGATCAAAAATATTTTCCTGGGCTTCAATTGTGTGCAATATTGTAAATTGATCTCCTATTTGATGTTCTGAAATAACTGAAATAACGTAATCCTTAATTTGAAATGTGGTCACAGCCTCGCACACAGAATGAGGGTTCACAAGAAAACCATTTTTAGCATGTACAGCTTTTAATCAGTATATCATGTAAATTATTACTATTATTATCATTATAATGTTATTGTTATTATATTATTTATTATTTGTAAAACGGGCAATAAATAAAGAAATGAGAGATATTTTTGCATTGGAAGACTACATCACCAATACATGGTTTTATTGATTCATTTACAAGTATAATTTAGGAGGTAAATAAGGACAAGTGCGCAATTACAGTCCATAAGAAACATACAAGGTATGTTCCAAAAGTAACGGGATGCATTTTTTAAAACAAATTTATAAATCAGATTGGGACAGCAACTAAAAATTCTTCAAAGTATGACCCTTGTCCGTCAATACATTTTTGTCACAATGATTTTGAAGCCTTCTACACTTCTACCAGGAAGTCTTTGTTGAAGAAGTCCTTTAGAGCCCTCATCATACTTGCTTCGATGTGCCAAAGTCTTGAAACGGGTTCCTTTCATGACCCTTTTTGGCCAAGGAAACAGAAAATCCACCCGAGCAAGGTTGGGGCTACAAGGCTGTTGTGTGTCACCACACCGTTGGGGTCAAGTAGTTCCCGACAAAGAAGGCGGTGTGGGCCGGCGCGCTGTTGTACTTCCACAAAATGCTGATCTTCCAAACGTGGAAGACCCTGTCGTTCAGTCTCTGGAGCCCTAGTTTGTAGAACTGGGCATTTACAGTGAGTGCAGGAGGTATGAACACACTGTGCACTATCCCCTTTGTGTCAAAAAAAGCAATGAGCAGGACTTTCACATTAGATTCGCTCATTTGAGCATTCTTGGGGCACACAGGCGCCGATGTGTACCATTCTGTACTCTGCCCCATGTTTCCTGGTTGTACTCTAAGATACATCTGCTCTCCTCCTTGGTCATAACAATTCAAAAAAATCATGATGAAACATCTCAAAAGTTTCCATTCGCGTCTTCAACTTTAGGCAAAACTTGATCACGAATCTTTTTTCCAAAGATTTCTCCATCGTAAGTTCAACACAACTACTATACAGGAGCTCACAAATTGACACATTCTATCTTCCCCTGGACACACAGACAACCGAGTTAGGAATTGTTGAAAAGCGAAACCTACCCTATCGGAACTAGTCTGACCACTCTATGAATTACAGTTGTGGTCCAAAAAAATTGCAACACATTACTTTCAGGACAAACACTGTACGTGTACAGAACCATATAATAATAAAACAAGTGACTACCTGATGTTGTTCTTGAAATTTGTTTTTTGATGGTATGAAATGAAAGACAGAGATTGATATTGTCATTATTTGTTGTTCTACTCATTCCCAATAAAGTCACATGGGAGTACACATTAGTTCACAAATGAAGTAAAAAATTTACTTGATCTGTTTCAAAGGTTTTATAGAATTTAGTATATTTTAAATATTACTCAATTGTGTTTTTCTAAAAGTAATTCTTCTCTAAGATGTTCTATAGTTTTCAAATTGTCTCTCTGCAGTGGCTGCTTTGCCACTCCATTCAATTTTGTTTCAAAGTGACAACACAGCGAGAGAGATTCTTCCCTCTACTCCAAGGCTGCACAATGTAGAGGAATCATGGTTTGCCTGAAGATTGCCCTGAAGATGTCTGGGCCATTTCCTCACCTCATCTTTCTTCCCATACTTGCTTCCTTTTCTACTACACGAGGGGCATGCTGCACAGCACTTAAAATGTGAGTTTATTTGCAAATTGAGAAGCATTCATGCTGAGTTGCTGAGAAAGTTGAAAGTTATTGTACTGAAAATCCTGTAAACGAAACCAGCAAAAACGGAAGAAAATCTCACATGACTAGAAACATTATGCAAACTTTTGTGTACATTTTCCAGTAATAAGTAATACAAAAGCAGGCAGAAGTATTATTTGCCTAGGAGACCGAAAACAGTTTGAAACAAAAACCTCATACAATGGACAAACAGAGGAGGTGGCACTCCCTCTCTATGAACCTAGTCTTCCCCTTCCCACAACTGACCTTTAAGAATAGCGCATTTCCCCAGTGGCAACCTGTATTCCCTCTGCTGTCCTGCAGTGAGAATAACAAATGCATAAGGATTCAACAAAGCACAACAACATCGTCATTTCCATATAAAACATACTATATGACTTCACTTTGGAGAGTCTTTCTAAATGCCCTTTTATGTGCCGTTAAAACTTCCTATCTGAATCAAAACATCTCAAAAACAATTTGGTTCTGAAAAAATATCTGTATCCATGGAAAGTGTGGAGCAAATTTTCTCAATACTCAATTTTTAGTAATTTCCACCTTCAATATGTTTCACTTTATGACACACCTATTCATTCAATTTGGATAATTGATATGGCATTGGATTCAGGGAGCATATCATTGCTCTATAAGCCCATATTTTATAATTTCATCCTGGAAATATGAGAGAAATTTGATGAACATCTTTTGGAAATCTTTTTTGAAAAATGGGCTTTGTAGCACATATTCTATATTAAATATGAATCAAATGCTGTTTACTGATTGAAAATTAGCCCATTTCATCAGATGGTATTAGTCAAGTAATTTTGGCTTATTTTGGTGCTGCCATGTAGTGGCGACAAATTGAACTAGTGTCAGTACACTTAGCCTTCATGGTTTTTGAACAGAAAATAATTATTGAAGACAATTATTGATCTTCAAATTCGTATTTGATGGGCAAAAAAATTTAAGATGTACACCAATGGGTTCATAAATTGATCAACATTTTGAGCAATTTGCCTCAACTGGAACTGGAGAGAAAAATTATTTTTCTAAGACTTACCAGTCATATTAATATACCAAATAATAATAATAATAATAATAATAATAATAATAATAATAATAATAATAACAATAATAACAAATAATAATAATAATAAATAATAATAATAAATAATAATAACAAAAATAATAATTGCAATTTAAATTTATTATATTATCATTTATATTTATTTATTCATTGAAGCTATTGGGATTTATAGTTCCAAACCTTAGTACCAGAAGACCACAAATTTTTACTCAGAAATTTTATAACCATTCATACACAACTAACAACCCTATTAACAGAATGTGTATAACGTGTATGTCGTGTATAACGTGTATTAACAGAATGTGTAAGTCTAATATAAATTTTTATTACTCAAATGATGCAGCAATGATGTGAAACTTAAACTTTTTAAGTTGGAATGATTTCTTATACTGAGTTATACAGAGTATGGTATTTCTTATGATATTTCTTATACTGAGTATGATTCTCTTTATTTTCTCAATATTCCTGTAATTTTCATTGTCATACTTCATTCTTTTGCGTCTTTTTTATATCACTGGCTAATGTGAGCTGTACTTGAAAGTAGAATCTTCTATTTTGTACCTACCTTTCAAAATTTATTGCTTGTTTATCCTTGAAAATAGATTTTATTACATGGGAGTTTTTGTTTTTTTCCCTTTCAAAAATTCAAAATTTAAGTAGTATATGACTTAGTGTAGGGATCACAGAATTTTGAAAATGTGCACACAATTCACTTTTCCCCATAGCACGTCATACACAGTTTTTAACTGTTTTTTTGACGTAAAATAAATAAATAAATAAATATTCCTGTAATTTTTGTTGTCGTACTCTAGTTTATTTCTTTGTTATGTTGTGTCTGTTGTTTTCTAGAATTTTATATGGGTCATTCCCATTAAAACCGGACAGACAAAAACCTGAAGTATTCCAAATTCTCTAATATTTTTTTAGGCTATCTTTTATGAAAAGTAACAGACATGTATTTTCTTGTTTAGCCGAGAAAAAAATATTTTTGAAGTTAAAATTATTGAAAGATATTAATTTTTCTCCAATAATGAGATGTTACAGAATTTTTAGCACCCCAATGTATTGCTAGTAAAAATTTGTACTTGATCTCAAATTAAAGCTAAAGAACCTATCTTTCAATGTCTGTTTATAAATAATTGCATGTTTTTATATTGTATTTTTTAAAATTGTTTATAATTTTTAATACAATTTTTTAAAGATAATCCCCATGATTTTTTGTTTTAAACTCAACGACAATAAATTCTTTAGGTTTTCTTCTCCATCTTCGCAAATTTTCAAAATGGCCTGTAAAAAAAAAATGTAACTCCTGTAAAAAAATAACCAGTGCTTTACCACACTGTCAATGCTCCCTGTGTCTTTCTCCACTGGGCTTGCTGTCTTGCGCAGCACTGCCCATGCCCATTCATCTATGCCAGCAGATCATTTTCTACCCAAGGCAATGGCAGGAAGTCGACCAAGCAATACAAACACTGGGATCAGCTTACATCCAAGAGTGTCTTCATTGTCGAACAAGCCAGAGAAGAGATTGCCAGAGAGCGATTTCAGACTGCCTCAAACCAGGACACAGATGCAGTACATCCTTTTCAATGAAGTGTTATAAATTTTTGAAAGACTGAGATCAAGAACATAGAATATAGAAAAAATACTGTATTTCTCTGATGGTGCTAGTGCTCAGTAAAAAAACAAAAACTTCTGTCAACGTAAGAAAGTATCTGTCAACGTAAGAAAGATTTCAGAATAAGTGCGGAGTGGCATTTCTTTGTAACATCACATGGTAAAGGCCCTTGTGATGGGATAGGTGGTGCATTGAAGAGATTAGCATCAAGAGCTAGTCATCAAGTACATCAAAATCTGATTACGACTCCCAAGAAGCTCTTTGAGTGGGCTCAAAAAAATACAAAACATAGTGTTTTTCTACGTCACAAATGAGGAATCATGAGGAAGAAAGAATTCATATGAAAAGTCGTAGAAATGTAGCAAAATGATTACATGGTACATGTTCGTTACGTTGTTCCTGTTTGTGAAGATAAAACAATAATTAAAACATATTCTTTGAAAGAAAAACATCTTGTCCAAATAATGTGAAGAGAAACTTAAAAAGAAGTAAATTTGACACAACTTCATATATGATTTGGAATATTAACTAGATCTTTAAAATGCATTTCTCAGTGAAAATTTGCACTCATCTTCCTGTTGTAAAGCTTGTTCCCCCCAGCATTTCATTGGATAGCAGCACATACAAAGACAGGTGCTATGAGATTTCCTGCGGCACAGTAAACGAGGTAAGATTTAAAAAATTCTCAAAACGTTATTTTAACAGAAGCCATTTTGAAACTTCTCAATCCGTTAGAAGAAAATATGAACTTTCTTTTATTATTTTTTTTTTCTTCAAATTTTTAATCCGTAGTAAAAATAATAACTTTGTAACTTAAAATGTATAAACAAAATATTAACATTACAAATTTAATTTTATAAACAAAACGATGAATTTCATAAAAGACAGATTTAAACTTTGATTTAAGACAAACTCAAAACTGAGGTTTTAAAAAGATTTTGAGATATAAAATATACATATCAGTGCGTATGCAGTTAAGGAAAATTTAAAACAACAAAAAAGGCGAAAAAATAAATATCTGAGAAAAAATAAAAAGCTTGTGTTTTATTGTTTGTGTTCATAAACCAGTAAAAAAATAATCAGAAAGATATGAGACATCGAGGTTAATTTTCCTTCAAATTCATCTGATTTTGCGTGGAATGACCCATATACATGTAATAATATGAATTGTACTTGATGTGAACTTGATGTGTACTTGATTGTAGTTTGAGTAATTGATATGTAATTTCAGTTCCCAGTTCTTTATGAACTCATTTGAACAAATTGTCCGTTAAATTGAAAATAAAAAAAAAATATCAACTTTGTAACCATCAAAAGTTTTTAATTAACAAATAAATTTTGTCTACAACCTTTGTTTAAAAAGGGTGTTTTCTATTCAGACAAAAACATTTAAAACACAGAATTGCTTTAACATAATAATCAGAAATGTTATTATGATATAACAATCTATGGATTCTATGGATACAGAATTGAATTTTCTTTAAGTTACCTCCATTGTATCAGAGAAGAGGAAGAAGACGAGCGAGTCTCCTCGACCACTGAGACCATCAGCTAGCTCAATGACATCACACCTAACAATGAAGCTTCGATGTGATGACACCAGAAAAGGCTGGAACAAACATTAATTTTTTTACACTCAACTGAATTAAATTTAACAAGAATGAGTTATCTCTTGAGTTTCAGAGGTAAGATCTCAATATGCTTCAACAAGTATTTACCACTGTTTTTCTGTGCATTTCATCTCTCATTTAGGTATGTCCAAAAGTTTTTATAGTAATTTTTAAATTTGCAGATACAATTTATTTCATTTATTTATTGTAATTTTTAATGTAATATACTTTTTAATTCTCTGGAAACATTTTAATTTCCAATGTTATCTGTTATGAAGGGAATTGATGAATTTTATGGCAGAAAAATTTGGTTACCATAAAAAAAATATCCAATGATGAATCTAAGCTGTAGATCACAATATATACAAAGAACTCTACAGACTGGCAAAGACAGCAAGCAACCTCTCTCAATGTCAAGGAGAAATAATTCTACCCTATATTACAGTATTTAGTTTGCCATTAGGGATCATTATGTATTGCAGAATGCAGTGGTCTAATTTTTAATTATTTTACCTCTGTCAGATCACAGTACTTCATAAAATTTCTGCAAATGCATTAAAAATGTACATAAAACTTCTTTTTCTTTTTGAAGGGGGTACTCCCCCCCATTTGCATAAAAAATCAATAAAAAATGTATTTGAGTTAGTGGAGATAATCTATATTTTTTGTCAAGAGCAAAGCAGTATGACAAAAGAAAGTAGCCACATCATCTAATAATGAATAAACACTACAGAATGAAAACCGAGTATATCATGCAACTTTTAGGATTAGGGAGATATTTTTGAATTGTTAAATGTTGCTCACAACATAATCTTATAGAATACATAATTCATGAAAACCTCTGGTTTATAGGGATCCCTCCCTCTGAAGGAAATGAAGATTATTAAATGGCACCATATCTATTAGATCAAGACCATGGTCAAGTCAACATCTTCATTTTACACAATAATACTAATTGATTTTCTAAACCAGAGATGGGCAAGACCTGTTAACAGACATATCAATGTAATAAAGAAAGGAATTATGTCTAGTGTAAGTTCTTCTCTCGTAGTGCAACAGAAAATAAAATCATGCAATTTTGAGAGCAAGGAACTTAAATAAAGCAGACTATTCACTATCTACACCTTTTTTTCTATCTTCATCACTACACTCATCACACTATCTTCCCTCTTTTAACTCTGGATCAACAGAGCACAAACAACCCTATTCTTGACATTGCATTGACTTTAAGGTATAAACTAATCTTAAAAAATATACTTACTGGACAGTTTTCAATCTCATTGAAAATGTCAAAAATAACACGCTGCCCTTCTGTACGCCTCTTGTCCTCATTAATGTAAGTCATTACCTCACGAACAGCAGCCAAAGCTTGCTCCAATGCTGAATAATCAGCATTGCTTTTGGAAGTATGCTTCAAGATATCTGTTCAAAAAATTTATGTTTAAGATTTAAAAACATTTTAGATTTTTGGGATGTATATAAAAGCATAAAAAACTTAATTAAAATGCTCTAGAAACTACGTATTTAATACAAAAAACATAATTGTCAGTCACTATTACTATTGATTACTATTAATTGAGTTTTGTCACAAAGTTTTTTCGATTCACACAGTTACTAAATTTTAAGAAATAAAAACACAGAACCACATATGATAAATTTAAACATAAATAATCATTTACTGTCTCTAGGTCCAATGTGATTTTCATCCTCTTAATGTAACTGCTATGCTAAACGTGCTTTTGCATTAGTGGATGTTCATATTTATTTAGTTTACCGTCTTAATTATTTTTTATTGCTCAAAATGGTGAGTCTTCACATGTTATTTTACATGAGAGCTAGTGTTTAATGGTAACTGTATCATTTATTTTAGTCAGTAACCAGTTATTTATGTGTTTAAAAAAATAATTTTCTCTTATATTCATTGTAGCCTGAAGTTGAGGAAAATCCGTCTCTGAAATGTCTCACAACAAAGTTTTGGTTAATGAAAAATATAAACATTTAAATTTACAGTATGTGATTCTGAGGTTTTATTTCTTAAAATTTTTAATAATTGTGTCTTGAAAAAAACTCTGGCCAAACCCACCAAAAGTAATATATTTAATACACTCCTGACACAAGTAACTGAATCTCACTTGCAGATATTCACAAATTTTTTTTGGTCAAAAACCTATATTTTTTCCAAAAAAAAAACTTCCTGTTTGTATTTCAATAATTTTGTATATCTCAAGGTGCATTACACTTAAGAATTCCTACAATATAAAAATACACTTTTCTTTTAAAAAACATCATCCAATATATAGGATAGAAAATAAAATAATTCATGCAAACTTAATTTATTAGTTCATTTTCTTAAATTTTTTATTTTCCTATACATGCAATCACGTTAGAAAAAAAGAGGCACTCCGTTATTTTATTGTATAATTTCTTAACTACAGCATACACTGACAAAAATGAATGGGTACCTACCACTAAGTAGCAAGCTGATACTAGGCAACCGCTGCACAGGCCTTATCAAAAGCTCTTGCAGACTCTGTCGGCCACACTCTGGGCGTGTCTGGCATATCTTCAAGAAGGCATGAAAACGAGGTTTTGTTTGGTCACATTTCACCAACATCTCTTTTGTATTTTCAAAAAAGTTGATAAATGATGGGTATGCCCTTGTCAGTTCTGGAACCTAATTGCCAACAATATTGTTATTAATAAACTTTTAGATTCAAAATATTAATCTTAAATGATGGTAAAAATCTGCAAATGAACTTTCAAACCAGATACTATTGTCCCTATATATAGAGAATTTTTCTTTTTCTTTCTATCTTTAAAGGATCACAAGATTTGGAAATTATTTTTTTGATTTTTGAAACAATGAAAAGTTATGAGAAAAAATTGAAATAGTGCTCAATTTTATCAAAGTTTCCTTAGAAAAGAGGGAACTTTTAGAACGAATATACTCCATCTTGATTCATTTCACTTCGTATGCATACTGCTCACTTTCTATTACCCTAAATTTAGTTCATTTCATCTAACTTTTGCTAGACCATATTAGTTTTTTGATTTACTTTATAATTATTAATATTCTGAGAATGATATAGTTACATCACTTGTTCAACCAGCATTGGAGGGATGGAAATATTTTATTTCCAAAATAACCGTTCAAAGACAAAGGCAGAAACAAACGACAACGATTCTTTCCAATGCTGTTTCAAATAATTGAGTTTTTGTCAGTAAGCAATACGCAAATTAGAGTATCATGTCCATTCCAGTTCAACATTGAAAAAAAAGGAAATTGCTGGGGCCATTCAATAGAAAATCACACAAAATTCTGGGGTCTGTCACCAAGGTATTAGAGACAAAACACTGAAAGTTAATGACTACAAGCATTTCTTTTTGTAAATAATGTGGGATACTAAGTGCTTGTAGTGTAATGATAACTAATATTTTGTTTTGCACACTTGTCCCTAGTGCACAGTTTTCAGGTTAAATAGCGCAAAATTTATGCAGATAAATCTAAAACAAATTTCATGGATGTACATATTTAAGGTTCTTATTTCTTGGAGAAAATAACCAGAAATCTCAATAAACATTTATTTTTCTTATCAAACGATAAAAATTGTATACCCAGTTAAAATGTCACATATTATAAAAGATTTTATGTTCAAATCCATAAAAAAATTCATTGCAGCATTGCATAATACAGTGTTCAATATGAAATTGTGGAAATACTGAGAATACCTTGAATAAATGTACTCAAATGATTCATCAATTTTTAATTTGAACATTTCCCAGTTAATGCAATAAGAAAAATTCTGGAAGATAACTTTACGACATAACTGTCATAACAATGGAGGTTGAATTGAGAATTCACATTTTATCAAAACAAAGCTACTAAAAGACTCAATAACAATTCAATTTCTCAACCCTTTAAGGATAAGTATCTTCAAACAATAATACAAGAAAGTCACACACTTCACTAACCAAACTGTAGTGTAACACTCCACCTTCTTTGCCCTGCTATTAGTATTTAAAGATTTTCTCAAATTAGCATTCTTTATTAGCCATTTGGGAAGTAGTCAAATAGTTTATTTTGAGTGCTGTAGATAATGAGACACATCGTGAAGAGTTTTGCAATTTTGTAGTGTATAATGACTCAAGTAGGGACAGTTTGGGCATAAGCTGACAAAGTATGTGCTTAGGACTCCTGTAAATATGACCCCCAATAATTTTTGCAATAAAATGTAACATTAGTTCATACATATGTAAAAATATTTCAATGTTTATTTTTACTTCTCTGTACATGTAGTAGTGTCTGTCCATCAATTTACCTGAGAACAACACTAGAACCTAAACCATGCACAAGATTTTCCACAAAATGGACTGACTTAACTTGAGGTCCTGTGAATTTGAAAATGGATCTTTTAATTTTTTGTGAGATCTTTAAATGAAACCTCGGGGCATTTTCAAAAACAGGTCCAATTTTTCCATTTTTTTCTCAAATAAAGCAATGTGCACTTAAAAAATGATATAAGTTTGATTTTCAATAAAACAAGAACATACAAAGTAACCCTTACAAAAATTTATGAAAGTAGGAGCTGTTGAAGAACCACTGGTTTAAAATTGCAAAGGTTATAGTTTATTTGATTTCCATTTTGATTTCATTTGTTTTCATAGAGCCCCATCATTTGGTCATACTTAGGGTCCTCTAAGATACTAAAAACACCCCAGTCACAAAAACACTATACATAACAATGCTGAAAAGTCACAATTTAATTTTATTCTGCTTTTAACATTAATAATTGTTTAACATTACTTGTAATGTTTATATTACAAGTCATATCTGAATTAACATTACTTGTAACATTAAACCATTATTCAGATATAAACACAATTAGGCGAAGGAACCTGAAATTATTTAAAGTCCCTCACACAAAATTATAAGCTTAAAGAAGTCAAGGAAGAAAGGACAATCGAAAAAAAGGTACTCCATGCTGTCGCATAACAACAGGAAGCTGCTTAGCCAATGTCCGTGTCATAGGTAAGGGACTGATTTACCATCAAATTAGAAGAGGTGCTTTTAGACAGGAGGAAGCTAAAGAATTGGTGTGCCAATGTCTGTGTGCTGCGTTAACCATGTACCACTCGTATGCTGTGCTAGTAACTGACAATGTTCCCTGTTACTGCGTTGTGGAAGAAATATTCATAGAAGAAGAATTTAGCAACCATCACTTACTGAGGCTAAGTCCTTACAGCCCAATGTTCAATCCGATCGAAAATGTCTGATCTAGCCTCAAAGCAATAAGATATGTGTGCAAAAATGACACAAATTTTAGCTGAAGAAGACAGGGCAAAAATCTTAAAGTGAGTTTTGTCATCGCCAGTTACAACATATTATAAAGCAAAATATTGAAGTAATAAATGCTAATAATTGTGCAAGATAAGTTGCTCGTGTCCAAAGATTTATTCCTGATTCCTTAAATTTAGAAGACATCATTATGTAAATTATTGTGTTAAAAAATTTGGTTTTGAGAAATGTGTTTGAGTAATAAATTTAGCTATTTTGTAATGTACCTTATTATTAAAATGTTAATAAACTTGGTTCTGAGGAATGTGTCCACAATTTCTTAATTTTATTGTATTTATTTACATTTTTTAGACTCAAATTTGCAAATTTACAATGTAACTTTAGATAGATTTCAATTTGAAATTGTTTACTCTCAATTTGAAGATGATAGGTTTCATTATGAATGTGTTTAGTCTCAATTTCACTGTATTCATTCCCAATTTGAAATTGTTTGTTCTCAATTTGAGGTTGTAAAGGTATAGATGGAAAGTTATCACCAGAGCAATATCTACAAGATTCATGGCAAACCATAATCCAATGAAATAGAATTTATAACTGTGAAAGTTCATGATAAAAAGTGAAGAATAATTTACATAAATAAAACAAGCAAATAAAAAAATAAAGAAGAAGAAAAACTCACATATTTCAGTATTATTTTTCCTATACTGGATTCTTCTTTCCAATTAAGTGCTGTTTCACGTAATTCTAACAGCATATTGCTGTGCACCTCATATATAGGAGGTAAATTTCCAAAAATATTCTTTAGTTCTGTATTATTTAAAAGTGTATCACCTTTCTCAGTCATCTCCTCCAAAGGATCTTTAAACAACTGCAAGAAATAACACAAAATAAATGAATAAATATAGCAAAAATATCAATTCTTTTATATGTTGTAGATCAGTGGTTGGCAACCGAAGGTCAAACAGTCACTGGTGGCCCCTGAGAAAATCTTGCTGGTACACAGAAAAAAATTACAAACTTTGCATTCTGCATGGTTTACTTTCATTACAGTCAAAAAATCCAAAACTTATTCTGAACCGGCAGAAAAAAAATATCACCCTTAACTGCTTAATACTTAAAAGTTCAATTCTTTTTTAAATAATTAATCTAACTTCAATAATTGTGGATTTTGCTTTCTCAGATGATAGGAAATTGATCTTCCAAATTTATTGACCAAAGTCGTGGCAGACATTCTAAGTGACACTGGTAACAAGTGAAGCATTCTGCTGGCCGGCTTCTGACTCCCAGCCACTGGAGATGTCTCATGCAGGTGTAGACAAAATTTTTAGAAGAAAAATTTTCATTGGACCCCAGACTATCAGCCTGGAAAGCAATATCCATATTAATGCCCACCGTGAATGCCTTCATTTCTTTAATAAGCATTTACAAATTTATTATAATTAAATATGCACTCAAAATTTTTTTGACGTGTAAATAAGCTTTTATAATCTTAACCCTTAACTGGCGTTTTGGTGCCATTTTGACCCCGTTTGAATTTCAAAGTTGAATATCCTGCCTATTTTTCAAATGAGAATGTTGGTATCCTGTTTACTTTCAAATAATGTGCTTATCTTTTGATTTGAGAAGTACTGTTGAATTTCATAGTGGTTTTGCAGTGGCGTGAGTGAAAATATTTGTTGGGGTCACAGTGGCACCACCATGCCAGTTCTGCAACTATGTTCTATGTTTGAAATGGCATTTTCATTGAAAATTGAGTCTTGTGCGTAAATGTCCCGGTTAAAAGGTGGTTGTAGTGACACTGAAGACATACAAAATGGATATGACTGTCAAAGCAATTCTTGAAGATGCTGTTATGTCAACTTGTCAGATCTCACATGAACATCACTCTTCAACGTGACACTAGAGTGCTTCGTGGAACCACTTCAGTAATATTGAAGAAATCATTTCCAATCCTAAATGTAATCCACAAGTAGCCAGGCAAATGAAGAGGTGCGCAATGTCAGAAAAATGACCAAAAACAAAAAAAATAATTAGTGATACATAGTGGTCAATGTGCCATGAACATCAGGCAAACATTTGTAAGAAGTGTCTACAAGTCTATTTTTGCAATAATGTTCATATTTTATCATTAAATATGTGTATCAGAAAACAATAATACGAAATAAATAAGATTTTAAAAATTTATTGGTAAAAAGAGGTTTTATTTATGATTATTTTTCAGTAATCTGTCACAGAGTTAATTATTATTTAGTTAAGTAAAAAATACATTAAATATGAATCATTTTATCTAAATGATTTTGAAAATCCTATAAAAATGAAATTAAAGAAATAGTTTAAAAGTTTTTTACAAATTTTCATAATGAAAAGAAAAAAGGTGTAGGGCGAAAATGACACCACAATGTTGGTTATGTAAAAAAAAATTCACAATGCCAGTTGAGGGTTAATATACAAAGAGCAATGCTGGTGGTACACGCGCTTGGGTTCCCAAGTCGTATTATACCAAAGCCGAGAATTCAAATCCTGCCTAAGGCAGGGATGGTTTAGTTGTCTTGAAGCACAGTGTGCCTTCGCGGAATCACCTTTGAACCTCAATCTTTCTCCAAATTCTTATCCTTGCCTGGTAAAATAATATGAAATTATTCAAATTGTGGGCAATATAATGGACCTCAGGGTTAATGTGCTCAGTACTATCTATTAGGAACCTTGCTCTCTGTACCTCTAAAACGGTTCAAGCACCATTGTAATGAGGATAACAAATAAGGTTTAAGGACGATTCAACATGGAAGTTCATTTGCACTTCAGTCAAATTATTTTACAAACAGTGGTCAATTAAAATCTTTTTAAAATACTAACTAAAACACATTCAGATATCTAAATATGTGTAATCTTATCTAATTAGTGGTAAAACAAAACCTCAGACAGAAAAAAGGACAGGTGAATGAACATTAAAATTCAGTAAATAAAAGGTAGGCTAGCAAATGCTCTGTACCATAGTTAAGCACATATATAATTCAAAGAAATAGAAGGACTTAATGTTGTACTAATTGAGTACAGAGAGGTCCATTTCCTATCAACTGAGTATATGAAATACTCCAAATTACTTCTCTTTGTTGTACAATTCTTCCAAAAAATCACCAAACACCAAAATCATTGAAATTAAGTTGTTGCAATGACAACCTGTTCACAATGTAATCATTCTAAAACTAAAGTGTTGGCAATAGTTCCAAAACAAACTCCCAGAATGTAGACATATAGATGAGACGTATTGCTGAGAAGTATTTACAGATTGAATGGGCAGACAAAATAAAGGCAAAAGTATTACTGTCGACAATCTGTCTCAAGGTGAGAAAACAAACTCACATCAGGTATCTATTCTGATGAAATTAAAAAAATCTCCTTGGATAATTTTGATAGTTGAAAAACAAAACCAATTACACAAAACTCACCCGACATAATTTATATTCTTACACTGAGGATAAACTTAATAACAGAAGTCAAAATCACAAAAGATTTTACAATTAAAAAGAGATCTCAGAAATCTCAATCTAGAAGAATATTAGGTAATGATACTAATGCAATTTGATATATTCGTGGTGTATAAAAATTATTAACAACATAAACTGATTTCAAAAGCAGCAATGATACATTTTTCAGCTCTATACTACCCAACTGTATGATTCTGAATAAAAAAATATAAACATTTCCTGATGGGCGAGTGGTCTTACCATGTATATTTCACGTATTAAATAAACTGCTGGTAGCAATGAAGTAATGGTGAGAATTTTAATCAAGAGAATTATACACTATGCAGTGAGAAACAATAATATTCCTCCTGCCCAACATGAGTTTGTCCCAGGAAGATCTACAACAACCAACTGCTCCAATCCCTTGACACATGGACATTAACATGGATAAGGGAATCCCAACTGACATTACTTATCAGGACTTCTCAAAGACCTTTGGACAAAGTCCCTATACAGCACTTACTCCATTGACTAGAACATCTTGGAATAAAATAGGTTGCACTAACACAGATTGAAGCATTTCTCCCCAGAAGAACTTTTTATGTTTGAACTGAACAAACCTTATCAACTATGAAACAGGCTTTGAGTGGTGTCCCACAAGGTCCTGGGATTTTTATTTGCACTACTCACAAGCAATTTCTCTCGTATTATATCCCATGTATTGGACAGAGTATTTGGGTACTTTTGTTTGTTTCACCAATTCCATCACTCCTCATTACTTTCAAAATCTCCAAACACGGAAGAATTACTGCTACTTTTTGTCTCTTAAATTTCAAAGTTCTTTTCATTTTTGGATTGCATTTGAAGGTCCTTTCCACAAGAACTTTAAGTTTTAGAATGTCACTAACAGGTCTGACACTGAAGTTGCTCAAGATGCAGTTTCTTCTGTTACTTCTTCATTACCACTTCCGAGGAAGTTTTTCTTCACTGATAGTTTCCCGAAACTCCTCTTCAGTAAGGTCATTATCATGAGTTGCAAAGATCCTGAATGTCATTTCTGTTATTGTCTAAAAGTCCTCAGGTACAATGAGGCAACTCAAATGAATTACTTCACAATTAGGATATGCTATTATTCTGAATTGAAATTCCCACTTGACATTTTTGCAAAACAATGCTTTGACAAACATGCTTAAATGTTTCATTCTACATACTGGCATGAAGGATCCGTTTCTACTATACCATCAGTGACTGCCGAATAAAAAACACAGACTTCCACACAGACTTGACAATATTAGTCACTGATGAGTAAGAAAGACATCACAAAAGTTACGGAAGCCAATTGTACCCTGTTCCTCATGAGAAAGGCTTTTCAGTGACAGGAGACCTTGAGCTGCTATTTTGCAAACTCATTCTGCCAATTCTAGAATATCCTCTGCCTGTGTGGAATCCTTATTATATTATGAATATCCAATTATTGGAATGGAATCACTACAATGAAAGGCAATCAAAATAAAAAATCCATAGAAAATCAGACATCTAACATTTTAAGAACAAATAATTAAACATGACTTTTTGGAGGACAGAATTGATTTGATTTGATTTTTTCGTGTTTCCGGGCACGTCAACTGCGTTGGTCATTAGTCTTGTTAGTGTAGTGCATGCTTTTTCTCGGGATATACATGGTGATCTCTCTCCACTGGATGGCGAGATCCGGCGCCGACCTACCATCGGCTAGTGGGGTTTCCCCCTAACCAGGACTCTCCCACCAGCAGGGCACCGCCCCAGCCGCGACAAGCTCTAAGTACCCGACCGGCCTCCCGGAATATGCGGTAGTATAGTGCATGTTAGTGTAAATGTGTGTGTGTAAGGGGAGAGGATAGGACAAGAAAGAGGAAGGACAGTTCGCGCGCGGTCCGTGGCCTGTTTGGTTGGGTACTGCTCCGGCATTCGCCTGGTGTTGATCGGAGAAACCACGGAAAACTACCAATCAGAACAGCCGGCCACTAGAATTCTCCTCCAGATGGCGACTGAATTCGACCTAGCTGAAAAGCTAGTGTCGAAAATCCTGCTGCCGTCAGGACTCGAACCTAGGACCTCCCAGTCAGAGGCGCTGCAGCAACATCAGTTGATGCACTGAGCTACCGCTCCCGGTTTGGAGGGCCGAAGATATAGAAGTGATCTTATTGAAACTTACAATACTTCATACATGAAATGTATCATCCAGCATACCAAAATTTGATCACATCTATTACGGGTTGCAAAATACTCACCTACGAGGGCAGCCTCTCAGATTATGTAAAGAACACTTTAGATTATCTCAGAGACTTCTTTTTAACTGAGTGATTGAGGACTGCAACAAACTTTCTGTAGAAACTGTGCAGTCACCATCGCCTGCAGCATCAAATGCAATCTGTGTAAATAGTGTAGTGCCTGCAAGGCTCACTCACATGAGGAGTGAGCCTTGCAGGCATTGTATATTAGTTGTATTTTATATTTTCATTTGTACGTTTTTTTTTATTTGTGTATTTTCATTTGTATTTTTGTGGATGGTTTTTGAGTTCTTAATCACTGTGTATTTGTTTTAAGGTGCCTTTTCAAACCTATTTTATCTTGTGTAGTGATGTATAAATGTGCTGGAGAGATTTGATATGATTTTAGATGTACTATTTTGCTGTTGTCGTTGTTAGCATTTTTATGTTCTTGTTCTTCAATACTGTGAAAAGCTCATGATATTGGTTAAAACCGCTGCCTGTAATATCACAACAAAAAACAAACAAACAACAACAACAAAAAAGCAGCAACAACAACAACAACAACATATCTTCTCTCTAATTAGGAAATAAACTCCATTTTTCCCATACGAAGATTAAGTTCTTAGAGAAGGATTTGACATTACTATGAACTTCAAGAGACACAGCAAGGCAATGTCTTCGCCAGATGTCTCCTATCAAATCAGAGGGCTCAAGAGTGTGCACTACAGTTAAGTTCTGTTTTAGATCTATCATTGATAGGGATAGGTCACTGCAGGTAAAATTCCAGAGAAAACTGGTTCAAATTTGCCGCATGATCATCCTTGCAGGTAACGCAATGGGGTGGTGGGGAGGAGGGTGTTTCCTTATGTGCCATTTCACCACACTAGTCCCATTTGGGGTGGACTGACATGCAATGCTGAAAAACATGGCCAAATGTCTAGCATTTATAACAGCGTAGAGGGTGTGGTACACACTGACGTATCCAAAGGTTACGGAATCAACAAAACATTATTTCCAGAAGTGAAGGGTGATCAAAAGTAAGGGTCACATTTGAAGTGGGGATTTCATTTCTGTTTTCTTTCTACTGGATCCTACATATAGCTTATTTTGCCTTGTGCCTTGAAGAAGGATTTCAACTCATCTTCATTTTCTGCTGCAAAGTCCTCATGATTCAACTTCTTTGGTCAAATTGTAGCAAGGATGGGAAGGCACATTAACCTGGAGGCTGGCAATCATTTTTCAACAAGTTTTTCTATTTGGTTGTTAGTGCAGGTTTCGAAGAGAATTGTACTTTATCTATACTGAACCATACCTGAAGTTTTCCAAAACAATCATTGATGGCTCAGGTCAAACCTACAGATGACCTAAGAAAAGAACAACCTTGCTCAGCACATTCCATTATCAGAAAATACTCATATTTTCAGTCTCCATGGAAGAAAATAATGACATTATCTCCATCTTTCAATATTGAAATCAATTTCTATCTTCTTGGCCTTCGCAGTGTCTCCTCTTCTTTCGGAAGAGGTCTTTGAATCAGTGAAAATTTCAGTTTCTTCCTGTGGTCTCCACCCAACAAGGAGCCCAAAATGGGGACACTCCTTTGAAGTCCCACGGTTGCCCCAGGGATATAACAGGTAGTGGCAAAGCTTCTTTCCCACCACTCACTCTCAGGGGAACACCCCACACCCTGTAGTCCACACCGAAACCTACTCGCAGGAGATTGATTTTGATCTTCAATTTTAGAAGCTTTTTGATCTGTGCCTCAGACTAATGTTCAAGAACAACAAACAGTGTGCTGACAAACCACTGCTTGGAACTATCCAAATTTCATCTTCACAAAAGAAGCTGCTTAAATTAACCTTCCATTCATTCAATCTGCTTAAAAGGGTAGGGGGAGTTATATCCATGTGTAGGATAAATGGTTCATCACTGAAGAACCAAGCCTTGTATCTCCAAGCCAATTGTTCTCGTATGAAGTTCACTGTATTTCCCCCCAAATTCTGTAAATTGTTACTTTCCGCAGGAATATAAAATTGACAACATGTGTTCCTTTGAATTCCATTCTCACTACTATCCAATAATCAAATGATCATACAATTCATATAGACTTAAAGAAAAAAGACAATACCATAAACCAGTGTGACTTTGCAACCTTGAGGCAACTTTGCACCTAGATGACAAAAAAGTTTTAGGTGATAGAAAAAAGTAATAGTTTTTCTTAAATGAGAAATATTTTAGCTTTATTCAAATGATGTGGCAACACTTAAATCATTATCAACAAGACATGTCGTTTACAACCTTCTCTGAACAGAGGGGTCACCAGTAGAATCACGTCACAAATGTCCCTTGGATAAAGTTGTTGATTTCACCTTAAAAGAGACACTTGATCCAGTATTTTTCATATTATCATCATTTAATATTTACCCTAGTTTAGAATGCCTATTTATTTTTTGTTCAAAATTAATGACTAAAGCCTCAGTACCAAAATGAATTAAAAGTAATGAATCAGGAAAGACTTTGCACCATCAAAATTCTGGTGCAAAGTTATCTTGCCGAGTAAAACTGAACTTTTGAGTATTTGCATCAAAATATTTTACTCCTACTTTGCATTATGAGATAATATTCATCGTTATTTTTTTCAACAAAAAATTCCGGTAAGGTATAAATGGAAGCAAGGTAGCAAAAGGGATTTCAGGGATTACTCCAGTGAAACTCTGGAAGCCTGCCTTCAAGACATCAAAGCTGGTAATATGACCCAGCGCAATGCAGCAGAAAAGTATAAAACATTTCACAGAACAACTAGTGAAAACCCATCAAAATTTGACGGTGAGATCTGAGATAAATGTAAAATACTGTGCCCAGACTAATGTTCACAATACGTTGCATTGTTTGGATCTTCAGGGTATAACAAAGATATTCTGTGATGCGAGTTCCCAAAATTTTGAACACGTATGGTCCATGACCAGGTGGCAATGCAATATCGGCGTCAAATGACATGAAAGAGCACTATTATACTGATGGAAGTTTTTTGAGGTGTCATCATGTCCTATAAACAATTTTAATTTCTTCTGGCATATTGCTCAAAGGTAAACTTATTTTCCCATTTAAATAATTTAAGAGTAAACTCATTGCAGAATTCCTCTCACATGCGAAGTACAAAGCAGAACAAAACTGACATTTCATAGGCAATGACCCAGCAGAAAACGAAATGACCTCACTATCACGACACCTACGTTGACTTTCTCTTTCCCTGCGTCCACTTAATGTACGTTTACGTCTTTTGGGGCACGTGGGCAATGATTCAGAATTCGACATAACCTGTGAACAACTTCACTTCAGTACAACCGAGCAAAACCCACAGTCCAAATGTTCTCTACAAAATATACCACAAAAGCAAATACATGCAAACTGTCAACGCCACAATGCAATAGTTACACTGAAACAAAACCTTGATGAATCGTAAACAAATCTCAACAATCAAAACAAAACATTAAGCAGCGCCACCATGAAGCAGCGTGGACATCTATCGACTCGTGTATATCGATTTTGAAACAGCCACCCTTTGGAAGAAAACAATTGACTATTGATAAGCGTACTATGAAAGAAATATTTAATTAATTAATTTACACAGTAAATGTTGGTGAATCAACACAAACAATATCTGATAACACATCTAGGGATCACATTCTTTCATTTAAAGGAAAAAATACTACAATCGGTTCAGTAGAAGCTCTAAACGAAGCCATGGCAAAATACCTTATTTTTTTAAATATATAGATTAATTTCAAGTAAAAAGATCAACATCTCAAAAAACAGGCAGTCAAGCTGGTTTTCACAAAGAATTTTCGTTGGTGGTATATTGATTCAGTTTAGTTGTAATTTCATGGTAACAAACTGTAACAAATGTCTCTCTCGAGTACGCCTTGGGATCAACTGTTGTTAAAAACCAATAAAAATAATTTACTTTTCACTTTTATATCTTCAAAAACCCTTCCGAATATAAAAAAAAGCTTTCTTTAAACACATTTTCATTTTTTGAGCAGGTTGAGCAACAAAATTATTTAACAATTCATAAATGATAATACCATGCATTGAATTTGCACCAGTTTTAAGGGCATTTTAAATGAGAAACTAATATTGGTGCAATGCCAGATTATTCTGGTTGACCACTGTCCAACCAGAAGGGCAAAATTTACCATTTACCATTTACCATTTCTGGAGCTCAAAATTTACCATTTTATGTATATTTTGTTAAATATAAGTGGAAACCCATGCGATTAAATCATAACAGAGAAAATCAAATAAATGCCATCCTTATAAGTGTATTTAACTTTATCCTCGGAAGAAATTTAAAAGAAAAATTTGGAGCAGTTTTTGACCAAATTTTGAAATGTCCCACCAGCTTCATTTGCAGTACCCCTAAAATTCCAAGAATTCATTTCAAATTCACATTTACTTGAGAAGGGCCAGATAAATCAGAGAATATTCATTTTAGAAACAAAGAAAGAAAGAAGAAAAAAAGAAACTATGAACAGTTTAGACACTCTTGATGACTACAGGTGGAGACACATGAACAGCCAGTCGGACGATTTGGAAACAACAACAAAACAACCAACCTTGTTTTTCCATTAAAACATCAAAACTGATTTTCCGCAGCTTTACATAACTTGTGCAAAAATGACACAAATACAATTTATATTACACTGTATATATGATCCTTTACAAAAATGTCAATAGTATTAATTGTTTAAAATAATTGAATGAGGTAAAGAAATATATCCAGTTGCAACAAAATTATAAATTGCTTTTAGAACTTCAGAAATCCTTCTAACTTCACCTTTTAAAAAATACTCTTTATCTAAAAACTGTAAGAGTTATTAAAAAGAATGTATGAACATTTCTGAAAGAATATTTTTTACCCTTTCCTTAAATTAAAAAGTAAAAAGATCGGATTAGGGGTTAGAGATTTAGCTGCAACTTCATGTTATCATCCACCATCTTTATTGGCAGATCAATATAAACCCATCAACAATATTCGGTGGCAACCTGCACTGATACATACTCAAAGGAATTATAATTAAAACTGAACTAGTGGTGCTACAGAATGGCACAGACTTTCTCATACTAGTTAGTGTTCCAATTCCTCTGGTTTGATTTAAGTTTTTGGTTTTGCTCCACCCTTTTCCCAGAAGCCATCTATTCCAGCCCTAACTACATTATTCAAGAATTTTTAACATTGAATCCTATGAATTTTTGGAAGAAGATAAATGGGTGTGGGGAGTGGGTGGGAGGACAAGCCTCAATAATTTGCCAAAGTGATGCATATTAATACAGAGTTGTTTAACCTTTCAGTGGTATATATTAGATTAGAACCGAGAGAAAACATCAAATTAACTTAAAGATATCCAACTTCATTTTCTCTTGAATATTGAAAAATAGAGAACCCATGCAAAAACTTCACACTATGTAAATAACTGTTTAAAAAGTGAAAACTATTTCATAATGGCCAATTTCAAATGGTCTTACCCCTGAACTGTATATTGTCACAATATTATAGGCCTGGTTTTGTGCACGACAAACCATTCCAACTTTCCTAAATGTTGGTTTATTTATTTATTTGTTGACATTAAATTGCAGAGAATATCAAACCGTCTTAATTTTTAAAGATTTCTATTTTTTTCCTTTGAAATTAAATTTACATAGATTTTGGGTTTCTGACAATTCAATATTCTGGAATGAGATCACCTAAAGAAACTAAATCTCCAAAAATGTAATTGAAAGATCAAAAAGACCTCACTTTCTAGAATACTGCTTAAAAATGTATTCATGCCCCTCCCATCCAAAACTCATCAGTCCCTTTGAATCGCAAAACCCTGATTTTAAGGTTTTTATTCATTTCCAAGCTATGTGTAATTATAATGTGAGTCAGTAATCTGTTCTTCGTCAAAATGTCCAAACTTCAATTTTTTCATCTTAATTCTATCTATTTTTACTCAATCTATAAGACTGAGTAAAAATTCCCAACCCAACAGTAACACAGTTTCAGGCTTTTACATCATTTCTTGTTGGTTCCATCAATTTTCGTACATTCACAATGTTACAAATATCCCACTTTTATGTTAGTATAATTTCACTTTTCCTGCAATTTATAACAGTCTGCTTGTCACAACATAGTCTGGAAAGCACAGAAAAACCTGAAATTATGCGTTATTATAAAGAGTTTTATGAAATGTTACATGAAGACTAAAAGATACAAATACAGTGAAAATCATTATCGAGCAGCTAGACCTACACATGTTTTCTTTTAATGACATTTCAGCAGTATTTAAAAAGGTAAAAAAATGACCAATGAGTTTCGCTAGAAGCAGCCTCACAATCCTTTGTTTGTTTTATATCATCTTCCTTCACAATTTTGTACTTTCTCAATCTAAAATAAACGTAAGTTTTCCCCATCTTTTAATTGCTCAAAGTGTGGGTTTCGTTTTTGACTAAATTCACTTTGTGAACTCACTTTCGATTATTTCTGAAATCAAAAAACTTGTCAAACAGACTAGTTCAACAATCATTACAAAGTGCCAAAGAACAAACTTTTCATCGACTTGGGGAATATGAAAAAAACTTCATATTTTTTTCTAACAGAAGAGATACCTTTGCCCTCTCTTCATTCAACAATAGTACAATTGCTTCATCAATGGTTTCTATGAGTGGATGGTAAGAACTCATGGAAGTGTCGTTGTAGCATTTAAAATTCACTACCACCCTACAAAATCCTACCTTCACTACCCTACAAAATCCACATTTTGGAGTAAACATGCCTGCAATTTCCGATGACGCACAGTTTGGTCAGATTTCTATTTGACCTTGTAATATTGTAATATATACAATAAGTCTAAATACATTATACTCATAGTTTTGAATGAAAAAAATCATTTCCCCTTACTTACACTTCTCGCGATTTACACCATTTTGCTTATGGTCCCATGAAAAGTGTAAAAGGGTTTCAGATTTAGACTGCTTATAAATCATCAAATATCATCATATATCTTTAGTGTCAGGATACTATTCGACACGACATAAACTGAAAGATAATTTCTAGTTGAATGGAAATTTTGTATATAGTACCAAATTACCAGATCAAAATAATATTGCTAATTACTGTGTTTGTGGCTTTGGAATGTTATATTGCATTACCGCAAAATTTCAATGTGTTGACTATTAGAATGAACAACCTGATCTAAATGACAGAATTAAACATACTGAAGACGTTGAGTTATTGTTAATGTGCATGAAGTGTTAAGAACATTACATTTGAAGATGTAGGGAGTGAAATCAGTACAGCGACTTCAATCCATGTAGTTAATTATATTGTCATTATTTGGTCATTTATAAAACTTACTAAATTGATCAATAAATATAGGTTTCAAACAATGCAATAAGGTGGCTTCCTTATCTATAGTGAAATACTAAAACTACTACTATCCAACAAAGTTAAAATAATATTCAACCTTACCATCATGATTGTGTGAAGAATTCCCACATAGTTCTGTTCTGTTTGAACCAATTCTAGGAAGACCTGATGTCTTGGACTTGCTCCTTTCTGAGGAGTTACAATAGATGAATCTATCTCTGTCATTAACAAAAGAAAATATTAATTCTAAGAACATACTTACAAGCAACTAACTCAAAAGAAAAAATTATTTATAAATTAACATCTTTATCAAATAAGAATGGTATAATACTTATCCTTTGCTAATTGTTGAAAGTTTTTGAGGGCATTAATTGACAATATTTTGAACATATAAAAAACATAGAAAACCAAATCGTTTCAAAGATTTCTGCCCACAGATACATTAGACCCAATTTATATGCTTCCTTTTGACAAATGATTTCAGGAGTTTTAGCAAAAGCATGCACGCACAAAGTGACTTCTTAGGCACCAGGCCTCTCTGAGCATGTGCAGGTTCTCTAAAACTTCACAATTGTTTGTCAACAGGAAGCGAATACATTGGGACTTATAGTGGAGGTTCCTTATTATCATTCCAAGATTTTGATAAAGAAGTTGATAAAAAACATGAAATAAAATTGTATTTTAACATTCTCAATAGAAAACAAGTCTAGATTTATGAACCAAATTATTTTCACTTTTTAAATTAAAAGCAAACCAAAGAAAGATAAAAGGCACAGATTAAAATTTTTTTGTAACTAGTCTACAATAAACCAGGGGAACAGAGAAGGGAATTTAAATGCATAGAATATCAAATAATCAATTGAATTTTTCTCAGAATGAGATTCTACATGCTTCCAACCATGCAGCAGGATTTTCATGAACTTAACTTCCCAAAATGTAAAAGATCTACAAACATTGAACCTTGTAAAATACAGCTAAAGGAACATAACGTGAGGCCTCAAATAGTTTTAACAGCCTAGGAAACAACATTTACTGGTTATGCATTATCAACCACACGAGAGGACCATTAACATTCAGGAATACCTTAAACTGCAATTACAAAAAAATTGAGGTTATCTAAACTGCAAATTTGAATATCTTCCAGACATGAACAGAAAAATGTAATCTTTTTTATGACAAATTATATTTTCCATGAGCAAATCAAGTAAAATTTCACAAGATGTTTGTTTTGTTTCTCTCATGTTCCCTCAGTCATCATAAACATTATAGGAGGATATTTTGAAAAGTAGGAATGGATTGAAGGGTTTGCTTTTTTTATTAGATCTCCTCTCAAGCAAAATTAACAATATGCTAGTCACCTAAGTTCTGTAGAGCACCTTTCTCCGAGTTTGTTGAACAGTCCAAGAAAGAGCCACTCATGCTAAGAAATGCAGCATCACTGACAGACGATCTTCGTTTGTGGATGGAAGGCGACTCAACCAAACGCACCCCATCCGTCAACCGCTTGCGTTTGCGAGCACGTGAAGCTGAAGAAGGACTCTGGGGACTACTGCTCATTTTTCCTTGAGGGCTCATAAGTTCCTCCAGGTACTGTGTGAATAATCAAATAATAAAATCATTTCATACTTCTATTATAACATACATAAGCATTTGTTTAAACATGCAGAGCAACTACAGCAAATTTAATACACTGGCACTGTAGAAGTTTAATAGACATGCACATCATTTAGAGAGATAATAAGACTTAGTGTTTACGAACTAATTAATAAATATCATAATTTTATGAACTTTACAAATTATTGGAAACATTACAAAGTACCGTAAAATGAGGTAACACCGACCTAGTGAGGTAATATCGATCAATTGCGTTATCTGTCATTGTTAAATTCGTATTTCTGATTCAGTACATGGAAATGAACGGCAAATATGTTAAATTGAAAGTAAATGAACTTCCCGACAATCACTCTCGCGTAACAATACTTTTATCGTATCGTTCAGGTAAGAGATAAGATAACTAGCTAGAATAATTTGATGTTGGAAAACAATGCCGGAAAACTTCAGTTCCAGAGCATCTGTGGTTAGGGGCAGAGGGTAAGTAGCGATCTTATTCTAATTAGTGAGGCTTTTTGATACATATTTTCGATTAGAATATTCCCAACCACTTTCTGCTTTTTATTAATAAAATAATAATAATACATGTCGCTTTGTAGGGTAACACCGATCATGTATGCGGTGTATAAGAAAAAGCTGGGCGATTTGGAAGATGCAACTACAATCCCATTTTCATGGAAAATGCTATTGCAGCTGTACGTTCTGGGAAGATTAGTATCCGAAGGCATCAGAAGCGTCAGAGTGCCCTACACTAGTTTAAATGATAAGATTAAAGGTAAATATAAACTGAAAGCTGGAAGACCCACAGTTTTGAGCAAAGACGAGGAAGCAAATCTCGTAAATGGGTTACTCCAATGTGCCAAATGGGGATTTCCACTAATAAAATGTGACATTTGTGATGTGGTTCAAGGATACCTTAATCGTTCCGGGAAAATAGAGAAACGGTTTTCTGATAACCGCCCAGGGTTTGAGTGGATGCGTGGATTTTTGAACCGACATCAAGAGCTCGTATTTAGATGTGGCGAGAATACGAAAGAGCCGAGCAGCTGTGACGAGGGATGTGATTCAAGCGTATTTTGATCGCCTGAGGGAAACTTTAAAAGATGTACCTCCGTCCAACATCATTAACTATGACGAGACTAATTTTACCGACGACCCAGGGCAAGCAAAGGTGGTAGTAAAAAGGGGAGTCAAGCACCCAGAACGAGTTATAGATTGTTCAAAAACCAGTATTAGTGTGATGTTTGCGGGAACAGCTGATAGACACGTCTTACCCCCCTATACGGTTTACAAGAGTAAACATATCTATGATACTTGGAAAGAAGGAGGCTTGGAAGGGGCAGGTTACAACCGCAATGCTAGTGGTTGGTTCGATATCAATATATTTGAAAGCTGGTTTTTGGAAATTATGTTGCCATATGTAAGAAAATTAAATGGGCCCAAGGTAATGATCGGTGATAATTTATCAAGTCACTTGTCTCTTTATGTGATTCAGCAGTGTGAGAAACACAATATTCGATTTGTACTCCTTCCTACAAACTCTCACATTTGTCAGCCACTCGATGTTTCGTTTTTTCGACCACTGAAATGTGCGTGAAGAAATGTTCTGGAAGAATGGAAGAAATCAAACAGGGGGGTTGTACCTAAGTCAGAATTTCCTAGTTTGCTCAAGAAGTCATTTCAGAAAATTAATGTGTCCAGTGCAGCTAATATAATGTCTGGTTTCCGTAAAACAGGAATTCATCCATTTTGTCCAGAAAAGGTGTTATCTCAAATTCGAACTTAAATGACACAAGTTGCTCCAGTAATAACGAACAATCATGGTGTGCGCTTTTGTGCAACATCTAAAAGAAGCACGCGTTGGTGCACCAAGCTGCAGAGGCGAGCTGCACGAGGAAAGCGCCTTAGTCTTCCCCCGGGTAAAGGAATTGTAGTAAGAGATATCGAAAAGAGTGACAGTGAAATTAAACCCAGCGGCAGTATAAGTTCATCAAATGAAAGTGAATGCATTGATGACCCCTTTTTGATGTCGACGGGACAGAAAATATTTGTGCAGCAAATGAAAAAAAACAATATCGAAAGCCAGTGGCGGGTGATTTTATCATTGTAAAGTTTCCAACAAAAAAGAAAATAAGAAATTTCATTGGAAGAATAGAAAATGCAATAACTCCTCTGAATATGAAGTCACCTTTCTCAGAAAAAGGTCTCAGATAATGGAACAGCATACTTTGTGTATCCACAGAATAGTGACATTTCTGAAATTGATCGAGCAGATCTTAAAAATTTTATCACCAGGAACTTGTGATAATCGTGGAAATGGTATTTTTCAGATATTGATAATTTTGATTTGGAATAGATGATAAATAAACTCGTGAATTAAATGTTTACTGACTGTTAATTTACATTTGGATCAATCTTCTTCCATTACGTATCAGCATACAGAACGCTTCTTTTGTGTTTGAGACTTGTTCGATTATGAATGTTTCGCACATTTGCTAAAACATTACATTTTTATTTCTATGTTCACTTTACTATATTTTTTCTGTATTTGCCTTGTAACTTATTTTCTTAATAACTGTATATTGTTGCAAACTGCTTCACATAAAGTATATTTGTTTAAAAAATGTAAAACAATTTTTTTTAAACTGAAACCATGATCGTTGTTACTCCAAATCATTCAAAGATCGTTTTTTAAACCAAAACAATGGGTGATCGTTATTACCCCACATATTGAGGAAACACCGACCGCGAAATATTTGTGTTTATTTTATCTCCCATTATTAAAAAAAAATAAATGGAAAGACGATTAGTAAAACGGAGGATTTACCATTCTAAATTAAATTTCGCATATAGGAAAGTATAAAAATATGAAAGTTATTCGAAAAAAACGCTAAAAAATGATCGGTGTTACCTCACTTTACGGTACTATATTGTGACATACCGATATGTCACGTTAAAATAAACTAACATTTATTTGTAGACAATATGGTGGAACATGCATTACAAAATATCACGAGAGCTAGAGCTTAGCAACGACCGTGAATAAACAATGTAGTTTTTGTTTTTCTAAATGCATTAAGAGATGGCTTGGTGCGAAGTAGAAAATTTGGGATTGGGCGAAGAAGTTTGACGGTCAGCTACACCAAAATATAAAAAAGCGTATGGATTGGCTGGGTGAGAGAAGGGCGGTCAAATGTTATAAAAAAATGAAGGTAGTTGAATACGAAGTCTTCGAGGATGAATCATGCAGGAAGATTTCATTCTGCTCGAAGCGCTTCTGAACTGATCGTATGTTCGTGAGAGGGAACGAGTACAATCGAGATAGAATTGGGTTATCAGTGAAATTTTAAGGACAGTGAATGATATTGCAGATATTTTGATGTGGAAGCAATATTGATGTATAAATTGGAACTTTGTCGGGAGTGGTAATCGAGTTCGGGACTATGTCATAGGACGTAATCGGGACTGATAATTTTGATAGTTGGAGACCAGCTTGGATAGGGGCAGAAGAGGATTTCTTGGAACTTTGGACTACGGCAAGATCGCAAGATATTTCGACTGAGAAGTCTACGAGGGACATCAACGAAGAAAAGATAAGTTAACCACGGTATAAATTGTAAATTGAAAGATATCTTGATCAAAGGTCTAAAAAAATTGTAAATTCACTAAATTGTTTACTAAAACCATAAAAATAAACTTTGTTGAATTTTGTTCTTTAGAAAAGAAAGTGATCTTTCATTTAGTCAATCCAAACAGAAATGAACTAGGAATAGAATCATTCTATTTCAGATTCCCAGCTGCGCTGTATAGTCGGCGGATCCTATAATCCATTATAGAGGTAATAAGGATTATAATATATCGTGACCCATTGACCCAGCAAGCCGGACGCTAAGATCTTTAGCAGATATAAATGTAGAGAGAGGAAAATTTTTGTATATCTCAATATATTAAATAAATTACCAATAGTAAAGTTGATAAATTCAGGCAACTCTTTATAAACTGAACATAGATAATTTAAATTATTAGGTAATTTGAACAGAAGCATCTTCCCTTGAAATACTCATAAAAATATTAACATTTTTGAACTCGTTCAAATATTTGACCAAAATAGTTTCATAGATTAAAAGAAATTGAAGATATTGTTAAATAATAAACAAACCAGTTAAAACAAAACAACATGAATTTCTTCATTAAATAATACAATAATCTTGTTACAAGCAATGTTAACTGCAGTTGCCCATGTGTCTGATTTTAGGTGGAAACAAAGAATACTTGTTTGTAAAAACATGTTTCTACACAGAATCGTTTTCTACTATAGAGGAAAATAATTTTTTTTTTTTTTAAAGGTATCGCGTGTTCGTTATTTCTGCAGAATTATATTTTGAATATAAAGTATTAGAGATTTGAAGAATCTAAAATGTAAAGTCCTGACAGTATAAAATGATAAATTAATGTAATTTAATATATGTGAATTTTTTTTTATATTAATTACTACAAACTAACTGAACAAACTGAGTTGCAAGGTTCAATAAATAACAAATAAACTCTGTGATTAAACAGAAATTACCTGTACTAAATCATTAGATTTCATGGATTTTCAATTCTCTCAACTATTTTAAAATTTTCCACCCTAAGATTTCATGTTTACTTAGTATTTAAATAATTAAGATTTCTCCAACGGTATAAAATATTTAATTTTTATTTATTTTAAAATTAGAGGAAATGTTCATCTACATTAACAAGTTCATTTATATTTTCATAAAAAATAAAGAATTATAAACACGGGTATAGTTAAAATATTGCACAATTACACAGAGTTTGTATAAACTTGTACATCTGTTTTGTCTTGTTATGAGTTATAATAATCCGATCTACTTTGTTTTCACGTGTTCACTATTTATATTACGAACTATTACTGTCCTCTTTGTCAATTTATTTATTTTATTAAATTAGAAAATAATTGTGTCTCGTAAAAAAAGGCTTTGATTAAGAGAGATTTTGGAATGTGTGTAAAAAAGTACTGTGTGAAATTAGTGATATTTTTTTTTAAATATTAGAATGAAAACAATGATTTTAATCATCACCATTCTATTACATACTATAATAATGGTTATATAAATCTCTGCAATTTTAAAAATATTTTTTTCTTGAATAATGATTTTGCACCCATCATAACTCAAGATGCTAGCACATAAAACAAGTACACATACAATGAAATACTCACATCTTCAAAAAGATATTCCTTTTCAGCTGCACAAGCTTCATTTTGAACAGATGACCAAAACCATTCAACTTTCACCACAAATGCTTTTGCTGGAGTCTTTTCTGGCACATTTTGCACTGCAGATTCATCAACTACCTGTAATTACAAAGAACAAAATTTTATGGACAAATGAAAAAAACCCTTTTCCTTAAAATATTATTTACAATATAAATATAAATTTACTTAACGTTCATAGTGATCTGGAACTATGTTTAATGTTGGGTAAGAATAGACCGCATAAAACAGGCAAAATTATTTTCTTATATTATATGCTCATAATGATAATACCACTCTTGATCATACAACATTTCGACCCATGACTTACACTTTTTAGAATGACCATTCTGTACCTGAAGATGACCACAAATATGGGTCGAAACGTTGTATGATCAAGAGTGGTATAATCATTATGAGAAATCAATATAAGAAAATAATTTTATGTACATTTTATAGACCTATTATTATCTAAATCCATCATAGACATCTATTAATCTTTTTATCTTTAATGTTATTTCCATACTCAGACTTTAATACATGACACATTAAAAGACTAGCAAAATAGTATTCGAGCAAATGTATACTTCATTATAGGAACTTGGAAAATTTCGTTTAAATAGTAAAATACAAACAAAACTAATTATAAATACTTACAAGGTCATGCAATTACTGTATTCTACAACACACACATTTCACCAACATCCATCCCAGAGCTATGCATGAAAATACGAAAAATGTTTTCATCATAAAGTAGTCATAACCATTTTTACCAAATATTGAGAAATTACTTATTAAACAAATGGGAAATGTCTATCAAAAGAATCAACAACCCATTTAAAATTATAGATAATGTAATTACTATTATTTATCATTTGTCAATTTCAATCATTTTATGACATTCGTGAACCATATTTGCATTTAAAATAATTAAGAAATATTGTCTTTTAGTGAAATGAGTTTCACATTCTCGCTTTCTCACACCTCTATTATTGAAAACTTCTAACCGCAAATAGATTCTAGAACACAGTCACAATAGACAAAATTAGCAGGTTCATCCTATTTAACTCGTTTTTTCCCCAACATTGTATAAACGCATCACAATGTTAAATATTTTATTTTAGCTAGACAATTTGTTGAAAGCATTTGATATTTTTTGTACAATAAACTCAATCCATAAAAACATAAAACAATTTTTATTTTATAAACATATAATAAAATGAGTGAACAAATTCACTAAGATTTTAAAATATACTGTACTTTCATAATAATATTCATTTGTAAAATTATGTTTTTGACACTACAAATTAATCTATTGTTTATTATGCTATTGCTATATATCTTTTTGATTAAGCTATAATTTAATTAATTTAAACTTGGTTATTTAAAATTTTCCCTTACTGAAGCTATCTTCTACCACTGTATAAAACATTTCTGTATTGGACACAAATCCGTTTATTAATAAATAAATAAGAATACAAATTTCTAATTTTTCCTCCTTCAGTGTGCATGACCAATTGTGACACCTCTAAAAATTCTTGTCTTTCGATCTTGGAATTGGTGATCTATATGAATCATCATACTGTAAACCATACATATAAAACACTGTTGAAGTTTTAGTTATATGTGATTTTCAAAACAACTTCAGTAACCTAATAAATATTGTGCTGCTAGAAACATCAATGTTTTCAAAATTATGTATTTATCCCATGTTTTTTCAACATTCATGTTTTGTTTCTAAATAAAAATTGTCATAATCCCAATTTCATAAAAGTTAAAATATGAAATAATAACCGATATTACCTCTGTCAGTTTTTGAGTTTAAACAAAACAAACGCTGCTTATTGAGCACATATTCTCTAGTAGGAGATGAACTGAATGCTCTCCTGGCATTTCCTATTTCACACGTGAAGAGGAGTTACAAGTTTGGGAATGGTAAGTAGAATGTCAAAAAATATGTAATTACATGAAAACCCGGTCTCTAATAATGAAATTTTGATTTGACGGAGAGCCCAATTACCATGGAATATTAATATTTCAGCAACAGGTATTACTTCAAGTCGGACTGATTTTAAATATTATTTAGGACTTGAAATAAATCTCTCTTCAGAGAACCAAGGGGAGACACTAACAGAAACATGGATTCTACAAACCCAAATTGCAATTTAGAGCACTGTGCAGCAAGAAGAGTTTGAGAGACAGGAAGAAGATCCATGTTGATTATATAATTGGTGGTAATAACAATGCACAAGAGGATGTACAGTTTGTAAGAGTTAAAGAAATTTTTAATGTAGCAAATTGTCAAATACATTTAATTTGCATTTGCTTTTTAAACTGTCATGCATACATTTGTATCCTGTTTCCAGATCAATAAAATTTTTGGACATTAGACAAGAAAATACCAATATTTCCTGAAAAAATTTCCAGAAAATTGCCAATATTATGTATTCCTAACATTCCGCCCAGCTCCACCCAAGTATAATATATTTTTAGAAACTTGTTTTGATGTCTTTAGGGACATATCACAAATGATTAACTGAAATGTATTAATAAATGAAGTGTTTTAATGTTTAGGAAGAAATGGGTTAATAAATAAATAAATAAGCAATTCATTTTTCCACACAAAATATTTTTGTAAAACAGTAAGTAGACAGCAAAAAATATTAGCACCAGATTTTGAATTTAACACACACAAAATGAAGGTGCTCAGAAGCTTCATAGAAAACACATCCGTAGATTGATTTCGTGATTCCTAGATGGGTCACTTTTCAATTTCTTAAATTCCCTCTAATTCATTACTTAAATAAATAGATTGATTAATTGATCTACTATAAATTAAAAAGATGAAGTGTGATGGAGGAACAGGTGGGGGAAAGAGAGGGGGAGAGAGCAGGACAGAGGGGAAGGGAGAGGGAGGGAAGGGAGAGGGAGGGGAGATGGAGAGGTGTGGGAAGGGGGGCAGGGGGGGGGGGAAAAGGGGGAGGAGGAGTGACCAATAGAGGGGAGGGGAGAAAGAGAGGGATCGGGAGGAGTGAGAGGGATCGGGAGGAGTGAGAGGGATCGGGAGGAGTGAGAGGGATCGGAGGAGTGAGAGGGAGGGAGGAGGGAGGGAGGGGAGGGAGGGGAGGAGGGAGGGAGAGGGAGGGGAGGAGGAGGAGGGAGGGAAAGGAGGGGGGAGATGGGAAAGGAGGGGGTGGAGGGAAAGGAAGGAGGAGGGAAAGGAAGGAGGAGGGAAAGGAAGGAGGAGGGAAAGGAGGGAGGAGAGGGGAGGTGAGGGAGGAGGGAAAGGAGGGAGGGAGGAGGGGAGGAGGGGGGAGGAGGGGGGAGAGAGGGAAGGAGGAAGGGGAAGGGGAGGGAAGGAGGAAGGGGAGGGAGAGGGGAAGGAGGAAGGGGAGGGAGTAGGGGAAGGAGGGAGGAGGGGAAGAAGAGGAAGGGAGGTGTGAGAGACCAATTGATGGGTGAGTAGAGAGTAGGAGAGAGAGCACAAAATAAACTTACCACATGTGTACAAGTTGGATCTTCCAAATCAACTGCAACACCTCCATTCTCTAACAAAACTTCAGTCATATGTTGCCGTTCTTCCTCGGGAAAACCAAAGAAACTCACAAAGACACTGTAGAATGGCTTGTGTTTGTAACTCATCTGTAAAAAGGGTAAACAATTTATCTTCAGCTTGTGAAATACTGAAGCCAAATTTTACAAGATTTTATTTTTATTAACTTTAAAACACCTGATTGTTTAGACTATTTTTCATTTCTAGAGGTGTTACCTCAAAAGATTATTTAATGATGTTGGTATCTGAAACTTTTTATCATATTATCTTAAATAACAATGAATATTCAATTGAAAAATCTTCTCATAAAAGACAACAAGAAATGATGCAAGAATCTTTTCAACACTATAAACTGGTGAGATAAGGTTTTGTTTCTGGATAATTGTGAGTGAATGTGTAAGGCACATGTGAATGAAGTGTCAGAAAATGCTAGAAAGGATATTGTCATTTTTGTGGTCTCAGTATACATTCTCTACAAACGAAAATCAGAGAATTTTTACTCAATTACGCTTGTAATTGTAATACAAATAAATCTATCAATGTGTTTATCGGTGGAATTACAATATAAAATAAAATGAAACCAAGCATATGAGTCTTCACCTATTGCATACTCAATGTGATGTTTAAATTTCAATTTAGGATCAAACATGGCATCCAAATCTAAGAATTTTAACACTGTTTTAAGATGTATGCCATCAAACAGTCTATCAACAGCTGTGTACAATCAAATATTGTTTTAATATGCATTTATAATTTAAGATCACACGTGTGTAATAAACATGATTTTTATATGACATGTGATTTCCAATATCTCTGATGAAAAGTAGATATAACAAAGGACACAGAAGTGACCCCTCATTTGCCATTAATGGCTCAAGCTACAAATGGTGTATATTTGACATACTGAAATCTGATGGTTAAATAGTTTTTTATCCATTCACGAAAAATAACATGAATATTAATGTACTGAAATTTCATTAACAAAGAATTGTGACAAACAGTAATAAAAGCCTTGGAAAAGTCTATAACTGGCATCCTGTTGACAATTATTTTCAAGAACTACATGTTGAAAAGGTAGAAGATTAGTATTAACAGATTGCTTGTGCTTGAATCCTTGTTGTTCATCTAAAAGTATATATGATACAATGTATACATTTTCTCAGTTACAACCAATTCCAAAAGCTTAGCACCCAGGATTAAGATTGGTCTTTACTTACAAAACCTGAATGACAACCTGATTTATGAATAGAAATAATATAACATTTCCAAACAGATAGGAAAACTTACTCACACAAAGATTTTTTAAATAGAGCAAGTAAAGTAGAAGTAATATTTGCAATCAATTTCTTCAAAAAAAATTGGTGGAATTAAATCACATCTGATATCTTTTTTCAAATGTAACTTTAAAATTGCACAGTAAATTGTGAAACATCCAAACCGTCAATGTTAACAACAGATAAAAAATTATTGAGAAAATTTTGGAAATGCTCTTGGGGGTTCACTTTTTCAGTATCAAGGATCCACAAAACATGGAATCTGACAACACAATGTAATTGAGACATTTACTGTATTTAGGAGCAAGAATTATTAATTTCTTCAGTATCAGGGACCCAGAAGCTTTTCTCTTAATATTTATTTTTCTCGTTTCAGAAAGGTAGCGATACAGAGCTGGGGAGTGTGTGGGTGTTGTTGTTGTTTTTTCTCTTTTTTTTTCTTCTTGCTACCAATTATTTGGGTATTTTTCTGCCGTGCATTGGTTATATTGCATTTTCAATTGATAAGCCAAAGGGATTTACATTATGCTTGTTTTATATGTTGTGTTACAAACTTCATCCTTCAGATTTCAATGATGTACTTTACGCTTTTGATTTGTCACCATACAACCAGGCTGAAAATATTCCATCACACAAAGAAAGATTTCAAAGCAAAACAGGTTCAAATTGTTATGTGCGTATGAAGATTTTCTTTTCTAAGTGGAGCTTAGTCTCAACGTAGAATTAAGATGTTCAAAACAAGGCATTGGTTTGGAGCTCAAATTCATGAATTGCACGTTATAAAAGTTACATATCTGAAAAAATTTCAAATCTCATTTTCTCAAAACATGAATATCCAGTATATGCCCATTAATCATAGATCTTGTCAATTATAAAGATTGTAAATTTTGGCTTAGGAAGTTTTATACCTCATTTTAAAAAATATCTTTAGAACTCACCATCTCAGAACTGATAGCTGACATTCCAACAACATTCCTTTGCTCCCAACATGCATGGACCCATGCTTCCGACATTATAGGAACACGAAATGTAGCAGCATAAAGGTATTTATCTCCTCCACGTGAGTTAGCTATAAGATGAGTAGTTTTCGAGCCCATGTCCTTTCGGATACTGCCACCCATGAAGTGTATCAGCTGCATTAGCCGGCTCTGCAACATCAACAAATATCATTAGACAGCATGCTACATCTTAATTACTATTATTTGCTAAGACAAAACAGGAGTCCAAAATCATTAGCGATAACCACTTCATATCAAAACGAGCTGTCCTTTCTTCCACCAACTGAAACCAATTCTACACACACACACACACTACCTCTAAGAGAAAACGTTAGTAAAATACATAGTAACTTGTTTGAGCTTTCTTAATGAAGCATTTAACAGGCTGAAATAAATATTTGATTCTTATCTAGCAATTTGCATAAGCAGATGTAAGTCTGCTACTCAATCTCTGTAGCTGGGCAGGGCAGGTACCTGGGTTAAAATTCTAACGAATGAAGACTAATAAAATGGTCATGTGCCAGCTTGATGAAACCTGTAAAAATTCGCTTTCTTGGGAAATTTCTATGAAAGGGAGTTAGAGGCTGTTAAAACAGTGGTGTTCTTGTTTGGATTTACAGGAGGTGGCCATGCAACCTGTAAGGGCAGCACTAGTTGAGAAGCTCACTCAACTGTGCTGCCCTCATTAAGTTCGGGTCCAGAACTCAGAAGAAACAGATTAACTGACAACTTCTGAGATTCAAAACATGCACTGCAATAAAAAGGCCAAATAGATAAGGTAATCAACACTGACTGCAGAGTTTAAGTAACACAAGATGTTGATGTTCTGATCTCCAGAAATGAGCTCCATATCTTCCAAAAGAGACATTTCCACTCATACAGGATAATTTTAGGTAAGTTCTCAGGTGAATGGAATAAAGTTAGAATTTCAGCACTAGTAGGGAAAGAGGTAGGGTAGAAATATAAGATAGCAAGGTTTTTTCCTCTGTATAGTGTTGACATTTGTCAAGTGACTGGAGAACTAGTGGTCTAGCATCATCATTGCAATCCCTCAATGGCCAGACACTTCAGTCTTCAAAATTTTCCGAGGTAAACATTTGCAGTTAGTAAAGCTGTGAAAAGGTTTCCTTCGGTGTACTGTAAAATCTTGTAATTTTCCAACAAACGTAGGAGGTCAGTTGACTTTCAAATATTGCAGTTTTGTTTATCACTGGAGATTTCAAATAAAATGCAATGTTCAGTATGATATGTTAGCAAAATCTAAGATGGTGTGGGGGTTGTAGTATGAGAACTTGATTGGTAGCATTATGAGACCGTCTCGTATTTCTACCAGACTGTCTTATTGACTAAATTTTCTAAAGATTGAATGGGTGAATCGTGTTGATTCGCTGTGTCTTGTGCAGAATGTGCATCCACAGTGATTGTGACGGACCAGAGAGTTACATTTGTGATTATTGTAAAATCAAGTGATTTATCAACATGTATTTCTACTTACTGAACAGTGTATGTCAATAAAGCCATTTTGTAACTTTTCATAACAACGTCAGTTTTTTTGTCTCTATAAACAGTACTACCTCATATTACTACCAACGTTTTCAATTCACTGATATTACTTTTACGTTAATACAACACATTTTATATTAAACATAGTAAGAAACTGCAATTCACTTTATTAGTTACAGTTATTCTGGCATTTTGTAGGTCCCAAAACAAAAAAAGGGTATATCATGGACATAAATTTAATTTACATATAATAATTTGTGAAAATGCACAACTTTTACATTGCTCTTCAATGCAATTCTGTAGATGAGAGAGACTAAACCAATCATTCTGCCAAAGTCAATCACATGCTAACTTTCACTGGGACATAAAATTGAATACAAACTCTCTGAAACCTAAGGAACTTTTAATATGTTATGACCCTCCTTCCCAGCTTATGAAATTTGATGACGTCCCTTTGAAAGTATTAATAGACCTCTTCAATATAGTTTGATGTACTAAGTAAGGCAACGTACATTATCTTGACACACTGTCCTGCCTGAGCTGTGGGCACAACACATGGCACCAAGAGCACTCGTATGCCGTTTTGTATAAAATAGACTGCTAATCAATAACACGTAATAAGCGCATCTTCTGCACAAGCATTGACACATGTTGACATCATCAGTGTTTAGTGACGAGCGTCAACACAATGCTCATGTGACACAAGGGCCTCAGACCTACAGACTGGCTACATAAAGAGCGAATATCAGTGCTATCTTTTTCACCGGGCATACCTATGCCTGGCCCTTGTGTTTTCTATGTAACAAGTAATGTACTTCAGCTTCCAGCCTTGATCACGTTTTTGTCCAGTTTCCCAAATTGAGCAAATGCTGAGATGCCTCCTTCTTTTGCTTCTGGCCATAAATGTGACTTCACAATGCGCATTTTTTATTGAGATTAACTTTTGCTAGTGGTGGTATGAGTAGAACTGTACTATTTTGTATGGTTACTATTTTTCATTCCATTACTGTTATGTTACCAATTATTTAATTAATTAAAAACAACAACAGCAGTTTGTTTACTGACGCAAATAATTTTTTTGTAATTTGGGAGCAAAAATTTCTAGTTTTCAAAAGTGGCTAACTTCATTTTTTTAAACTTTCATACATCAATCAACAATTTATAATTAAAGCGTTGGGAAGAGATTCTGAAACTCAAGAAAATGTGTGCAAATGGTACTTCCCCACACATCACCTACAGTTTTTACTTTTCTTTGACTAAATACATCAAAAGTAATGTTGGTAGCAGTTCCTGTGAGCAGAGTGGAGCTAGGCAATATAAAAATACTAAGTTTTTGTTTTGCTCAAAATATCATATTAATTTTTCTAACTTATACATTTTTTCTCTTCAGTCCCCTGAAAAACATAAGGGAAGTTTTAATGTATTAGAGTGTTTCTCATTCTGAAGTCAAGGCACCAAGGTATGAAATTCTCCTTACTTTAGTTTATATTACGGGCCAATTCTCTTTGTATCTTAAAGATACATTAACAATATGATGGAAAATTGCAGACAAAGAAGATAGAAGCACTGTACTGCATGTGCTCAGAAAACGTACGAGTAACTTGGCATTTTTTATCGCCTACATGAGCCATACATAGTAAGTGCCTCTTCTTTATCAGATGACAAAAATAGACACCAAATGCTAACTCACAATTGACGCTGCAGTGTGAACAAATATGCAAAATTTGTCACAGCAGCTGGCACAAAACTTTCATCACTGCACCAACTGCAAACATTTCACGCCAGTCTGTGATTAACTTGCTTATCTGAGAAAAGTCACAATGTGCAGTATTATTAGGTATTGGATCAAAATGTTGTTTACATCATTCACAATGTGGAAGAGGTAACCAGACACAATTTATTGGTTACTCATTCGTATGATCGTGTAAAGATTTAAGATTGCCTGAAAACCAATTACCTTCCTGACCCCTTATTAAAGGCCTAAAACCCACCAATATACAAAAAATCTAAAAATTTCTTACCAAATCTTCACGTTTGCGAAATCCAGTGAAGCAAATATTTAGTCCTAGCATTGCACGGCAGTACTGAGGTCGGTTGTTTTTAGGGAGATCTTCTTTCTTCTCTGCACAGTCCAGAAGCACAGTGGGCCCCACAATTCTGTTTCACAAATCAGATCACCTTTAGTGCTAAGATAGTTCGAAAATTGAACAGGCAACTACAAAATAAATAAGTGTTCACTATTTTTCTGTTTTAATTCAAGGAATAGAGGAACATCAAGTATGTCTGTGTCCTTGTGTGTATCTATGTGGGTATGTGTATGTGTTGTGTGTCCGTGTGAGTACATCTGTGTGTGTGTGTGTGTGTGTGTGTGTGTGTGTGTGTGCGCGCGCGCATGTCTCTCTGTCTACGCAGGTTTCTCTCTCTGTCTCCCTTTGCCTGTGTGTGTTTAAACAAAACAAATTATTTCTATACATTCCAACTACTTCAATCCCATCAAATTTATTAAGACTTTAATAGAAAACAAACAGGAAAAGATGGAATAAAATGCACATAAAAAGAAGAGGAAAGTTGATAAAAAAATTGAGAATTTTAGAAACGAAATTCTTGGAAATATTGTGAACAATTACTAACAAATACAATTTAAATAAATTATCCCTAAAAAAATTAATATTTCTGAGCATACTTTCTTTGTGCCATCAAACTTCAATTAGCATGCATTAAATTTCAATAGGACCTGATTTTTGACATTTTCTCAATAATTATTCTCTTAATATTCAATATTCAGAACTGTACCACAGACTATTAGTCAAAAATTTCTGCCAAGGATAAGGAATAGCATTACATCTTGCACACACAGCAAAAAACATTGACACATTGGAGCACAATTATTAATAATAAATTTAAAATAGAAATAAGTTGCAAGAAAATATGAAATCCAGATATACTTAAGTAACTATATTACATAATGTTTGTATCATATTCACCATGAACACACAAAATACAGGGTGGGTTGTTCCATACAAGAACAAAGGCAAAAAAAGAAAGAAAACAAACATCCATACATACAGTCTCTTTCTCTATAAGAAGAACAAATACTTCTATGTCATTTTGCTGAGAAACACTTCATTACTTCACAAGTTTGTCACTTTCTTTTCTCTAAAATGTCAGAAAGTTGTGTTTAATGAGAGCCATAGTGCTGATGATGTTTCTAAATAGAGTGGAAGAAAAAATCTACTTTTTTCAGATACAAAAGACCAAAAACTAAAATAATTGAACTGACAGAATTCTGTTGCATATTACAAGAGCCCTGTATTGAGCATCTTCCCATGCCTGACATAAAACCACCAGAACCTTAACCCAACAGAAGTGTAGTGTACTAACTGCATACAAATGATGTTAATGACTTGCTGAGTCAGACTGTTTCAAGTTTTGGAAATATACCCATGTTCTGGCGTCATATAGAGGCTGCAACGAAACTCAAAAATTACAAAAAATTCTTTCTACAGAAATCTATTCCTGCAGTAAAAACGGTAACCGAATTATTTATTGCCAATGCCATAAAATACTTGCTGGAGTGTTTTATACCGAATGAAGTGACACACACTTTATTAACAAAATTTGCAATTACAAACATGAAATGTAATTTCATACGTACCCAAATTTTACACAAGGTATTCCCCCAAAAATTTCATCTGAAAAATACAGGGTTTCCTTATATTCGCAGATTAAATCTAGCCGGCTAATATTTATGTTTTACATTGACTTTCCATGTTCCACAACAAGTAGATGATAACGTAACAATAAGCTGCAAAGGCAATAAAAATATTGTCTGCATCTATAATACATTATTTCTCGATTGCTATAAAACACATTTGCGTGAATATCCAGCTGTATACTGGTGAATTTGCCAGGCACTTCAGACCAATACTTTTGAACAAGTGGGTGAGAATCTCTAATGAATGGCATTGCATCAAATGAAATGCGGTATAAAAACTAATACAAATAGTTGCCGAGATTTTGTTACACAAGGTGTTTGATCATCAAGGTCACACGGACTTGGTCTGACAGCTGGCGAGTGTGAATTTGTGTTTAGCAAGAGCTGAAAATGAAAACAATTCACACCGATTGATGTGTGGTATTCCACATCCAACCACAGAAAAGTGCAATAAAAATAAACTTCTCAAACTTTGAACTATTTCCCACGTTACCAGCAAAACAGAGGAATAGAGATGTAGGAGATAGTTCAATAATCTATCACACAAAAATTAAATGACGCAATTTTTAAATATAATATATTAATAAAAAATGTTAAAGGAAATGCTAATGAATCAGAGTCTATGAGCAACAGTGGGACAGGAAGAAAATCTGGTAACACAAAAGGGAATATTCTCATGTTGCATCAAATGAAAGACAAACACAAATTCAACACACAAAACTTTTAATGTGGCCTAAAATGGTATAGGAGACGAAGAAGAAAGAAGTATTATATATGTGAAGATCAAGAGGGTGGCGAGAAAACTTATGATTATGATTAAGGGATCAAGAAAATAGACAGTTCAGACAGTAAGTTTTATCATTCCCTTCAACAAGACATTTTAGTAATCAATTACACTATTTGAAATTTTATTTTGACTACATTGTAAGTAATTAATATTTCAAAAATTCTCAGGACGTTTCTTCAAAATTAGGGGGTCATCTTATCTTAGTTGACTTATATTTGGATAAATATGTTATATGTCAATATATTATTTGTCATATCTATGAAGTTTCACACTCAAAAAAAGTATTACTAAGAGCATTAAAAACAATAATAAAAATAAATCTTAAATTAAAATAATAATAATAATAATAATAATAATTATAATAATAATTATAATAATAATTATAATAATAATTATAAAATAATAATAATAATAATAATAATAATAATAATAATAATAATAATAATAATAAAATTAGAAATTGATTTTATTAATAACCTTTGTTCTGACTGATGGATAGCTTCAAATACAGGACCACCAAATTCTCTGGTAACAAATATCGTATCACATGATCCATCATTTAGAAATTCACTCCCAGTCTCAGAGAATACTACTGGAACATCAAATGTCTGTAAAATAATAAAGAACTCATTTAACAACCACAAAAGAATGATAATTAAATAACATTAATTCAATATTTCTTGGACGTAAAAAATGATTTACCTTCGCAGCTTCCACAATTTTGTCATCATTTTGAAGTTCTCCAATAAGACATATTCGAGTCCGAACACAAGAACAATCTAAAAGAAACAAAATAATAAAAAATATTATTTGCCTTTATTAATAACTTATACATGGGCCATAACATGGTAGGACTAAACTACAATTTCCAAATTATTAAATTCTCCTCCACTATAGAATTAATAACACCAGAAGCACTTTGAAGAAAAGGTTTCTGATTCTCAACCACACATACAAAATAAAAAAAATTGTCAGTCAGATGAATTGGAATACAATCTGACAATGAAATGATTACTTTGACATGGTTCCTTGTGGCTGCAGAGCCAAACAGTGCCAATCTTATTTTAAGAGAGAACGACTAAGATTTTCTCCAAATTGCATGCAACATTTCATTTTAATTTAGTTACAATAATTAAAAGATTAAACAGCAGCTTCTGAGTCAGCATAACATTTTTACAGATAGAGATTTGGGGTTATTTCAAAAGTTTTACTATTATCTACAGTTTGGCGCTCATAATGACATTGAAGTAGTAAAAATGAGATGTTCTAGGTAACTTATATTAATACACCTTTCCCAATAAAAGTTATTGTTAACCATAAGTATTGCTATAATTTCCTTTCCTGTCACCACTTGACTTATAAAAAGGGGTCCCACTAGGAATCACCTGAAAGGTGACCTACTTGCAGTGAAACAGGATTAACAAACATGTTTGAGTGCAATTATCCAAAATACCACAATCACAATTCCAAAATTCCTACATCTCAAAATTCTGATTTACAAAAACTAAAGATATTTCAAAAATTCAGTTTCTGCAGAAACCGATTCTTAAGATTCAGATTTTCTCTGATAACCTATGTCAAAGAGATCTCAACTGAATGTTTTGTCTGGCAGAGGAATCTTTTTAATTTAATCTCGGAAAATTTAATAAAATATTTTGTCTTAGGTAACCAAAAATGTTTCAAATTAAACTTATTTTTATTAAAACTAAAGAAATCCATATTCTATTCAGTTATGTTAAACGGTAGTCCTGAATTTACCATTAAAAAGAATGGATTTTGTTTTACCACTTCTGCCTTTTTTTGCAGTTTAAAATGCCATTTTACCTACCTATTTTAGAGATTTATAGTATCTTAAGTTCTGATCTCTAGTTGTAACCCATGTTTCTTACATGTACGTTGCTGCCCTTATTTTTAAATCATACTGAAAATGTGGGTGAATAATTCCATTGAACACAATATACACATTTTCACCGTCAAATACTGTGAAAGATTTAAAGGAAATGGGAATTAATATTTTTGGACACTACAGAAATCGCTAATTATTGGTTGTTTATACCAATATTTACACTCAAAACCCAATCAAAACTAATATTATTTTTTTCTTTAGTATATTGGGAATATTAAATTTTCTTTTAATGATATTAGATCTTTATTCTGACCAACTTAAGTTGTCATTTGCATACAGCAGATTAAAATTTTATTTTATCTGTAACATTTCTCTGATTCCTAATATATTAGTTAGGCAGGACTTCAATAATTCATGTATATTACCTGTTATCACTCAATGGCAAAAGACATAGACAAATCCATAAAAATCACTGCAATGAATAACTTATTTTATAGATTATTTAATTATTTGTAAATTAAGCATGTAAATGTTCTTTTCCCCAAAAAAATTATACTTTCTGACTGCTTTTATATTTTCAAAATTTTGAAGAATGACAAGTGTTTTATGTCTACAAGTTCTTAACTTGGATGTTATTTTCTTTCTAGTTTACAAGTCTACTGATTCTAATTTTTAATGTTTCAGAGAAAATAGAGAGGGAAGTCCCGGACTTCTTTAGTATGAAATTTTAAAAGGTGAAGATTTGCATTTTCTCAGCATCCATCTAGTGGCATTTAACACATTACAGTTACAGTGTTTTTTTAGAATTACAAAGCATTAAAAACTGAAGCTGATAGTGTACATCTACAAATCTTATTTTTTTAGGTTATGACAGTTATTAGAGACGTGTGATTTATTCTCCTTGCCTTTGCAGTTCTTATTCTTTACCACATAACTCAACTCTTTTATGGGGTTCTTTATTTTGATACATTTATGTAATGTGAATGACTCTTCATTTCAACCATTTTTATTTTTTTTAATTGGATATGTAGAACATAGGTGTTCATGTGGAATTTTCACAAATGAAATTCCTTTCATTGTTTAAATTTTGTTCTATGAATAACCAGTCCATTCTTTTAATTTAAGTTATTATGAAGTAGTGAATGATTTCTGTCAACCTAATTTGTTATAAATTAAAATTTAATGTTAGCTTTGTAAGGATTATGTTGTTGCGTTTTATCTCATTATTACAGTTAAAAATATAGTGATCTATTCTTCAAAATTTGTAAAGCATTATAAAAAAATATTAAACAAATTATGACATACCTTGGATCCAGGATTGTTTGGTAAAATTTAACAAAGTCTTTTTACAATCCTGGCCCCAAATTATACCATAATTTATTTTTTATTTGGCGACATTTTACAAATTTTGTTTCAATCTTAAAGTCCTGATTGTAATAAGTTCTGTAATTATTTTGAAAAAGTTCCAAATAGAGGTTGAAATGTTAACACAAAATAAATTACTGAAATATAGTATTGTGTCTGTTTGGAATGAAAGGTCAGAATATTTTTAACAATAATCTTTGCAAGGTTTACAGTTAAGTAAGTCAATTATTTGTCCTTTATGATCTGATGCATGAAGGTCCTTACAAACACACTTTTTTCCAAGCGCTTTACACAAACACCTTAAAATATATCAAGAATATATGAATAAGAAATTATTAAGACTGAATATCTTCTTGTTTGAATAGTTCCACACTGATTAGTTTCAATAATCTTTATCTACAAGAAACACTGGATCTTGGCTCCGGGCCCTGACAACATCCCCAACAGTTTTCTTAAAAACTTACCAGTGAATGCCCTGGAACACCTTCAGATATATGTTATATGGTCAACTCAGACCTTTTCAGAACAATGGAAAGAAGCTATAGTTATACCTATTCTTAAGCCTAATAAGGACAGATGCAATCCATCTAGTTATCGCCCCATATCTTCAACGTGCAATCTTTGTAAGCTTCTTGAGAAGATGGTATGCAACCGTTTAAGATGGTTACTAGAATCAAAAAGCCTCTTGTCTCCTTTCCAAAGTGGATTCAGAACTTTTCACTCCACCAATGACCACTTAGTCGAAATTGATTCAGAAATCTGTGATGCCCTTAGCATGCACCACCATGCAATGGTCGTTTCGCTTGATCTCGAGAAGGCCTACGAAATGGTTCAAAAATCCAGACTTCTATCTACCACTTCTACATTGCCAATCAAGGGGAATATGATTGCTTTCATAAAGAACTTCATTGAACACAGATTTCTCCAGGTCCTTATTCAAGATAAGACGTCACAGCACGTTGAGATGTCAAATGGCCTTCCTCAAGGATCAGTGTTAAGTGCGATATTATTTCTCATTGCCATAAATGAAGTGAGTAATATTGTAAAAACCCCAGTGAAAATATTTCTGTTTACTGATATCACCCTCCTCTGTAGCGGCAAAGATATTAATCTAATCAAAACTATTATGCAAGAATCCCTCAATACAATTAACGAATGGTCCGAGTCGTCAGGATTCATCTTGTCAAAAACGAAATCAGAATTTATCTTCACACAAGTGGGGATCAGACGCTATTTCCCTAATCAATTGTTACAAGTCGTTGATACAACCAAAGTTAAGATTATGGATTAGCAGCTTATAGTTCAGCCAGCAACCACTTACTAAAAGCTTTGGACCCTATAATCAACTCTGCATGCCGCCTAAGTTTGGGTGCCTTCAGGACCAGCCCATGTACTAGCCTACTAGTTGAAGCGGGCCTCCTTCCTTTAGACTTCCATAGAAAGTTCCTTGCTTAAAATTTGCTTACTCAACTCATTGTTGTCCCCCTAATCCCACACTTAATTATATCTGTAACCTCTCCAAGCCCCTCCACTATGACTTGCTAAGTACCGGGATGAACTTGGTATTGAGTCTCATGATATAATGAAGAGGAAACTCAACCCTCTTCCCCCTTGGGAACATTTCTCTTTGTCAATCGACATGGAAGCTACCAAATTTACAAATCCAGATACCCCCAAACATTTCATTAAGCAACTAATCTTGGAGTTCCAGCACAATTTGCTAATCATAGCCAATTTTTCACGGATGGATCCAAGCAACAATCAAGATCTAGTGGAGGTGTTATTTCCATTATCCCATCCCTTACGAATCTTTATCGCCTCCCGGATTTCTATTCCATATTCTCATGTGAAGCTTGGGTTATTATCAAAGCTATTGATATTGGCATCCTAAGACCATGTAATCCAGATATTGTTATTTTTTCTGACTCACTAGCAGTTCTATCCTCCATTCGAAACCGACATTCCTTAATTCCACTGGTCCAAGAAAAGCTTTATCACTCCTTCCTTAAAGGATATTGTGTTACAATAGCTTGGCTTCCTTCTCATATAGGCATCCAGGGCAATGAAGAACTTCCAAATTACAAGCAGTTAGGAAGAATATCGAGGAATCTCCCATCTCTTCCATTAGACTTAGCAGAAGACATCAAGTTGTTATAACCAGACTCCGTATAGGACATTATAAACTCAGTCACAGCTACCTAATTAAAAAGGCTACTCCTGATCCTTGCCCAAATTGCGGACTCCCAGTTTCCACGAAGCATATTATAGTTGATTGCCACGTGATGGCGACTGTGAGAACAAACCTTAACATCCATGATAACCTCTACTGTATATTCAATTCTTATCCCAGTCAAAAGAAAATTATAGAACTCCTCACCAAATTTAATATGCTAAATAGTATTTAGCTAATGACTATACATTGTATGCCCTATGTATAACATCTAGATTTAGGATTTGTGTATGTGTATCCCATGAAAATGTGTAACTAGTATGTGAATTTGTAAATACTGTATTTTTCTAACTGTGGTCACCAATGACCTAGCTGTTTATAAGGCGACTTTAAATAAATAATAATAAAAAATTTAAAAAAAAACTGAATCTATTCAACACAAAATTATTGAAGCTACGTTATTGAATAATGTACAGAGAAAGAAACTACCATAAGTTTCTAAACACACAAACAAAACTTGGCAAGATAATGCATGTCAGTATGTGCTAAAAGACAATCAAGAATTTCTTACTAGACAGAGCAGACTACAATTCCAGTGGAAGTGAAAATCTGCTTGTTTATCCAACACATATTATAATTCATTGTTTACACAGTTAACTAATGATTTTTTTTCTGAATTCGAGTTGAATCAACACATTCCTTTTCAAATTATGATGAAATGACGTACATAACCCCTCAAAGAAATATTTGAAGCATTTATGTGACACACACAATCCGATGATGTAAATGCCAACGGTATGAGAAAAATCCATATACACACTTACGATGCACAAATACGTTATCTTCATTATTTGATTCGCCAGTGTCATTCGTATCATTTGTTTCTGAAGTACTAAAACATATACTTGACTCCTCCATCTTGTTCCACAACTTCCGAGCTAGTTTCTTCAAAATATAGCAGGCATTTTACAAATTGTGTGTCAGTTAATGATAACGAATAAAGTATTCCTGCACATTTCCACACATCGAAATAAAAAACGGCACACTCATTTCACATCCACACAACTATTTACACAATCAAACTAACAATTCTAAACCTAACTTCTCGTTGAAAAACAAAAAACGCACGAAACAAACAATGAGCCGACACCCGTAGCGCTAAGTACACTAGCGTGGTGCTAGCGTAGCTTGCGTACACGTTTTGATTTTAAAGCTAACTCCATTCCAGTGTAGCCACATGAACAAAAAATGTTTTCCTTCAATTCACAATATTTCTCTTTTACAGTCAAGGAACTATCAGCAAATAGTAAGATAAGAAGAAATAAAAGAAGTCATCTTCGTCAACATATCAGCTTTATTAAGATAGCCGGCTTTCAACGGCTTTGCCGTCATCGTCAGTCTACAGAATACAGAAAGATACAAAAAAATATTTTTTTATATAAATAAATACACGATAAAATCGATATTTCCCGCTACTTCTCCCCCCCCCCATGCCACACTGTTACCTTTTTTTTTCCGGCGTAGCCGAAGGTCAGTGTGGGTGAGTGTTTTGCAGTTCGCACGCTTGAGCGTTTTACTGCTATGTGTAAGTGGTTAGTGTAGGTTCGCGACGGACCTTGGTCAAAAGCCAACTTGGCTGAAGTGTTTAGTCACTGTCGTGACTTTGTCATTTTTTGTGTAAGGACCCTACGCCCTCAATATATCCGAGGGGAGAGCTTGTCGTCTGCGTCCTATTGTGAGAACGTGTCGTGCGAGTTTCTTTAGCGGCGCTGGTGCTTCGCTGGATTGAAAGGCTTGATAGGCTTCGTTGAAGGAGAGCCGTCTCAAGCATTGAGTGAAGGATTCGATATCGAGTTCCTTCCTGAGTACTTTCATCCGTTTCCGAAACGGAGGGCGCGCTATGAGTTTCAGAGCTTTGTTCTGAACTACCTCAAGTGTATTCTTGTACTCCATTCCCGTAGTCCACCATGTCGCCGCGGCATAGTGGCTACTGGCCGGAGCACGTTTTATAGAGTGCCAGGCGGAGGTCCAAGGGGAGTGAAGGTTCCCTCAAAAGAGGATTTAGTAAGTGTATTCTCTGCTGAAGTTTCGATCGGATGCGTCTGACATGTAAGTGCCAGCGCATTCTTCGGTCGAAAGTGACGCCCAAGTAAGTTGCCTTAGGCGCCCACTTCAACTTTTGAATACCTAGTGTAATTTGTTTTGGTGGTGTAGCGTTTTGTGTGTTTGTGTTTGCGGCGAGAGTAACAGATGGCTTGTGACTTTTCCGCTGAGAAAGTCAAGTGGTTTTCTTCCGCCCACTTCAGCGTCAAGTTCATCTGTTTTTGTAGAATTTTTAATTTGTGGTCGAGGTTGATTCCTCTAGCTAAGACGGCTATGTCATCAGCGTAAAGGAAAAGCCGTATTCGCGGTATATGCGGTATGTCATTGACATAGAGCGAGAACAGCAGCGGAGAGAGGACGGAGCCCTGGGGACCCCGGCCGCAATCCTCCGCTTAGAGGATCTCGCCTTACCCACATTTACTACGAATGTGCGGTTTGTGAGGAAAGATTTAACGATTTCCGTTATATCTTGTGGGAGGACGCGCCGAAGTTTTGCTATAAGTGTGTTGTGTGGCACTTTGTCAAAGGCTTGCACCATGTCGAGATAAATGACTGGTACATCCTGTGTAAGTATGAGATCAGCGGAAATCTGCTGAGCCATACAAAGTGCTTGTAATGAAGCGGAGTGGCCCGGTCTGAAAGCGAACTGTTCCTCCCGAATTAAATTACGCGAGAGAACAGTTGGTAGTATTCGCGCGAGGAGAAGCCTTTCGAACACTTTTCCCATAATTGGGAGAAGGCTGATTGGCCTATGGCTCGCCGCGACCGTCAGATCCTTACCGGGTTTCGGAAGCATGGAAATACTAGCAAATTTCCAGCTTTCCGGAAAATACCGCTGTGTAATGCAGCTATTGTAGATTCGCGTAAGTACCGTGCTTATGACCGGTAAGGCCTCCTTGAGAATGGGAGGGCCTATGCGGTCAGGGCCCGGCGCCTTGCGACTACGCAAGCATGTGACTGTAGTCGAAACTTCTACGACTGTGCAGTGTTGAGTGTTTCGGCGTTGTCCTCCGTTTCCTCTTCCTCTTCCACCTGTGTATTGTTGACAAACCTCTCTTCAAGCATGTCGGCGAAGAATTCCGCCTTTGCTTGATCTGAGAAGAGGTAAGTTTGATTACCCTCAGGCGTTGTCGTAACCACGTATGGCAGTTGCAGTTTTAGGCACCGACCTTAGCGCCTTTTGAAGTTTGAAAAGACCGTTACGAGAGTGATCAGAACCGATCTCTCTCATACGTTTTTCCCACTCGGCCGCGTGATGGTTTGCGAGCGCCGTCTTTAGGCGTTTTTCGCATTCCCGCAGCTGCGTTCTGAGCGCAGGGCACCTAAACTGCTGCCATAGTCGTCTGGCTTTGCGTTTCTCACGCAGAAGCTCTTCGACATCTGGAGGAAGTGTGTTTGAACCCTCTTCGGGCGGGCGCCAGAAGACCGGCGTCGCCTTTCTGTGGGCTATTTGTATGTGTTTTGTGAGAGTGTGCAAGCTTGCATCTATTGATTCTGGCGAATCCATTGATGGCGTAACTTGAGTGTAGTGTAGTGAGGTGGTTGCGAAACTCATCCCAGTTGGTTGGTTGAGGAACCCACTGCCGTGGGGCGCAGAAGGAGCGGATGCTACCAACTGCAAAGGTTATGGGAATGTGGTCGGAAAGGGAAAAGGAATGGGTTTTGGTGTTGTGACCCGAATATTTCCTGAAGTGAGTGCCACGTCAAGAATTTCGGGCCGCATACGAGGGTCTGAGGGATAGCGGGTGGGTGTGGAGGGCGGGATGAGTGTCACGTTGTTGTGAGACAACAGGAAACTTACAAGTAAGCTCCGTTGCTGTTGGTGGTGTTGCATCCCCATTCCTCGCACTTGGCGTTCAGGTCGCCCGCCAGGACCGTGCGAGGTGCTAAGGAGAACACTGTGTCAAAATCGTCCTCAATGAGGGCGATTTGGTGCTAAAGTATGTTGACACCAGTGCAACTTCGCCTTCCGTCGTCTCCACCACAATCGCTGCCGCTTCAAGCCTCGCTAAGCGAGGTAAAGCTGCCGGGCGATGAGGTATCGAACGACGTACAGCAACAGCTACGCCGCCACCGCGATGGCGAGCATCGCGGTCGGTGCGGTAGATGGCCATGTCGTTTAGTTCCAGGTCATCGGCGTTCATAAGTTTAGTTTCCTGTAGTAAAAGTACATCAATGTGATGCTTACTGCAGAAGAGCTCGATGATGCGTCGATCCCCTGGGTCCATGTTACCCCTTTACACTGTTACCCCTTCTGGGTATAATATAAAAGACGTGCGCTCCTCGCGCACAGCGCTTGGACTACGCATGCCCTAGCTGGACGATTGCAGCTGATAGTTATTTAAATAAACTGCAAGTAGTCCAAAACGAATGCCTAAGGGCCGCCCTCTGCGCCCCCAGGTACACTCTTATAAGAGACTTGCATCGCGACACTTCAATGCCACTGCTTAAAGACCACTTTAAAAGCATTACAGCAAATTTTTTTGAAAAAGCAGCTGACTCGGAAAACACTCTCATTTCTGAGGTCGCTTCATACGAACCCGACAAACGGGCGAAGTATAAGCGACCCAAGCAGTTCCTGGAGTAAGAGAAATCTGAAACAGCGAAATGAGACTTGAAATATAAGCCTTGAATTACTGCACACGCAATGTGCGCGCCGGTTGGCTAAAATCTTTTTTGATCTGTTTTTTCTCTCATGTTGCAGGATTGGCCATAGATGCCCGTAAGGGTAGGAATGGTCGCACCGCAGTGGCGTGAACGTGCATTGCACCTTACGTGCGTTCACAAAACTGCACAAGTTTAGCTCTCGGCACAGCGCTTTTCGCCATTTTTAGCTTCACGCTACTATTTGCCATGTAGCGTTACGTATTTTAATTTTGCTTGTCCATAGTTTTCGTACTTCTCTCTTACCAGCATCAAGGGTGTATGCTGAGTTCCACTTTTTATGAGCCATTTATGGTGTTTTTTTTTTAGAAAGGCCCGGTTCCTTCTGAACCGTATTGTAAATACGTGTATGAGTGCAAAATAGTTTAGTTTTTTAGGAATGAGTGCTATTATGATATGGAATTGGATCTTGTATTTGAAATATTTGTTGATTTATATGGTTGCGTAAGTTTGCTAATGGTTTGAAGCAGGTTTACTCTGTATTTTGTTCTTGATTTGTATTTGTTTAAAGGGATTTATGAATGCTGATCTCAGATTGTTGAGGAGAGTCAGCCTTTGGTACTGTGCATTACTTATGTGATTGTTAATGTTGCAGTTTTTGTTCCTGTCGTGAGTAAGACGGCATTTGGCCGCATTCGGCAGTCTTTGGATTGTTGATCCTGCCGTAAGACGGCCTTCGGCCGCATTCGGCTGTTTGAAGTTTTGGTAAGGCGTCTGCTAGGCCCGTGCGGTGGCTTGGAACCGCGGCCATTGGAAAGCAGCGCCATGTATCCGGTCCCGTAGCCGGCAGAGAAGTCGGCTGGGCGACAGCGCGTCATCGGCACGAATCGGTGCGGTCACATGCGGGCATTGTTCGGCCGTATGGTGATCGGCGTTCGTGCGCGGTCACGGCTCTGTTGAATGAGATACGGGCGGGCATAAGGACCGTTCCTTCTCATTCCGGAGTATCCCTGCTTCATTGCTAAATTTGTTAAAAGTTTGTAAGTTATGGTAAGAGATCCATTTCCATGTAATTTGGTAATTATGCACTCATACAAAATTTGTTTCTTGTAGTTAATGGCTCATATTCGGTAGTTCAGTTTTTCATGTCTTTTTGTATTGAAAGAAGACGGAGGTCGGCTTCTTTGGCAACTTTGCATATATGTGTATTCAACTTCCTCGCCCTAAAGTGGGCATTGTCGAGGCTGTTTGTAATACAGTAATTCTGTTTACGTATAGGCGCATTGTTAGAAGCGCCGATTAGTAGTGTTCCTATTTACAATAGTAATTTTGTATAGAGACGGCACCCCCGTCTTTCATTCTTGTATTTCCATTTGTAGTTCAGCATTGTTTTTCTTGCAGCAATTTGTGTTTCTGCGCAGCAGGAAAAACTGATATTGTATTCCTTAATGGTTTTGTAATAAATGTAATGTTTGAGTTATTTGATTGTCATATCTCAAAGTACTGAGATCCTTTAAAATTTATGACCCTGTTTTATTTAGAACCTGGAGCGTCCTTTCGAAAGGTTTCGAATGTGACGACAGTCTTTGCGAATCTGATAGCTTAGGGGTTCTCTGTGTCAGCCCCGCATAAGAATTCATTAGGTGAAAGCATGGTCACCTCGCTTTTTGCTTTGTAGCGAGGCTTCATTTAAAATTTGTGCTGTCTTAAACAGCTGGCGACCGTACTTTGTTATTTTTCATTAATGCATTTCCCAAGTTACGAGGTTAGCCAAGTTTGAAATATAACACATTTGATTTGGCTTAAAAATAAGTGTTTTTTTCTTGACGTCGTGATTTTACATTCCTACGATGTCAAGGGCAAATCATTAAATAACACGTAAAATTACATAAAACAAACGTTTTAACCTTACATTTGACATGTATCGGAATATATTTGATGTGCATCAGTGGTGGCTCGTGAATAAACGCTCAGGTTAGACAAAACAGATTACTGAACAGCGGCTGACCCGGGACGGGAGTATGAGGGCCATGGGGACCTTAATCCAATAATTTTTGTAATTTTATTCAATTTATTTAATACAATTTTCTCGTTGATATCATTATACTCCAAATCTTTATTTCCATGAAGCACGCGCAGACGTTTCAAAATACTCAAATTCTAAAAAAGTGTTGCGAGTTTGTGTTGCTCTGATAATAATTCAGAAATGACAGTACACATTCATCATCATACTTGCCTACCTCAAGGAGCCGTCACTAATACGCACCAACTGACTTCTTATTCTTTTCCGGTTAACACAATAATGACAATGCATACATCGAAAGGAGCGTAGTGCTCTGTAATTATATGCAACAATAATGAAGGAAAGAACCCTGAATTATATTGTGTTTTACTTGTTCAATAGACCTAAGGGAAAGTCATAAATTTGTTCAAAAGCACAAGAGAAACGTTATTACCTCCAAACCCAATTTTTTTAATAAAAATATAGAGATATTTGTTATTCCCCATGATTCCACTATTCATTTTCAATGAACAATTTTCATCATATTTAAATAATTTCTTTCCTTAGAAATTGTTCAAAATTTCTACTTCACATGTTTTATACTTGGGTTTTTCTAAAATGGCGACTGAGGGTAGTCTCTCCAAGATGGAATTCGGCACGACCTTTTGAGTCAGTCTCAATTGATCGCGACCGCCTCAAGTAGTGCTGCAGATCAAGCGACTCTAGCGGCAGGACTGAGAATGACTCCAAACGTCGTGCCGAATTCCATCTTGGAGATACTACCTTCAGCTGCCACGTTAGAAAAACCAAAGTATAGTTATAAGGATAAGGAAATTAAAATGTATTAAAAAAACATTTACGTTTTGGTTAGATTTAGCAGAATGATGCTGGATTACGAAGGGGAAGGCGGCGTAGTGTTCCTTTGTCGTCGCCCGGATCGCTAGGATCGCTGACCAACAGGACCTCATAGGGCATTTAACTCGGAGATGCTCGGAGATACACTATTATACGTATACTGTGATCCGCCACTGGGTATCAAGGATGAATGGGGGTTTTTGCTGTGTTGCCATCTGTCCTCCTGAAGATGGACGTGTCCTCCTTTTTATTGACACTGACCTCCCTGGTATATTTTTAAAGTTTTTTCATTGTTTAAAGGGACTTCATGTCATGAATATCTACAGGTAATTCAAGAAAACTTTTACAAACTTCGAGCATGTATATCTTACACAAAAAGAAAGCAAGACGTTTATACTCTTATGAAAATGTGTCCCACAATCCTTCGTTTTCTCTTTATTAATGAATACTCATAACTCGTAAACACATAATGTGGCAATTTTCAACGGCGAGAAACCAAAAGTAACACGATGAAGGTGTACAAGATGCAAAATTTCAAAGAAATGCTTCATATATCTGTTTGGATGGCTTGTAAAAGGCGATAATTTTGATGTCTGACTGCATTTAAAATTGAGACGCAATCATCGTGTTATTTTTTACTGATGACCGTTGAAAATTTTACTTTTGATTTTCAGTGTTTCGTGTACTACATACATAGTAGACCTCCAGGAGACACCGCCTTACATTAGCACTGTCCCTGTGGGCGAGGAGGTTTGCGTACTCCAATGAAGTAGAGAGCATTACGTAGATAGAGGTGCTGTCTGGTTGGTAAACTTGGCAGTATTGTAACCAGTAGGGTCACCCATGCTGTACAGGTCTCGGCGGAGGGGTCAGGCAAAGGATTGTCTCACAATGTCGCGTTAATCAGATACTCTTATCCTAATTTCTAGACTTCGTTATATCCTTTTTCTTCCCCTCCCCCACCTGCGGCTCTGTCGTTAGGGTGGTATCACTGTCTAATGTGATATTATTTCCCCTTACTTGTACCACATTACTACATGTCTTTTACTATAAGGCCTCTCTTGGCTCCTTGCGGTATTTCGACCCCGACGTTATTAGGTTGCGAGGGCTAGGAAGGCTTTCATTTTCTTTTCATCCCCTTTCTCGTGTATTAAATTCTTCTTTATCCTTCTTGTTTTCCTCTCATGCTTTACTTTCTTGATTTTCCTAATGGGGAAGGGTAGACAAGGCTCTGAGGCGAGAGGGAATCTAGCTTGTCTAGGGGAAAGTAACCTCGAAAATAAATCTCTGGTTCTCCAGATTAGAGGTTAGAGCGTAGGGCCAGCCCCCTACATCTGTAAAAAAATACAAACGTAAAATATCCCAGTAATGAAACAGCATTGTCCAGGAAACGACTTGACTAACGAAAACGGTATATGTGTAAAGGCACATGGAATGTACATGATCTCAATATGGAAAATATAGCAGTGTTCGAAGAAATCTAAAGGATGGGAATAGAAATCGCTGTGTTGACAGAAACAAAGCAAAAAGGACAGGGAGTAGAAGAAATAAAACACCACATCCACATATATAGTAGTGTCAACAAATAATTAAGAGCTAAGAAAGGAATTTCCACTGCTGCGGAAAAGAAATATATGGGGTCATATATTGCGAGGAGTAGAAGAGGCAATGATGAAAAGAGGATTGAGTAGTGAAGACTACACCGTTAGAGAAATATGGAGGCTGGGATGCGAGAGACACCCTAGGGTGTAATATAAGTCGCCATGCCGTAGCCCTACCTAGTTACCACGACTGTAAGTGGGGAAGTATTTATTTATTTTACGTAAAAAAACAGTTAAATAACTGCGTATGACGTGCTATGGGGAAATGTGAATTGTGTGCACATTTTCAAAATTCTGTGATCCCTACACTAAGTCATATACTACTTAAATTTTGAATTTTGAAAGGGAGAAAAAAAGTATATGCTACTTGATCTAGTATATAGAAACTTGAGTAGTATTTATCCAGACTCCACAATTTGCAGGTCCTTGATACCTAGTGGCGGATTAATACCACAGTATACGTATTATAGAGTAGCGCAGCTCCGAGTAAAATGGCATATGATGTCCTGTTGGTCAGCGATTCTACCAATCCGGGCGATGACAAAGGAACACTACGCCGCCTTCCCCTTCATAATATAACATCGTTCTGCCAAAATTGACCCAAATGATGTAAATGTTTGTTATTATATTTTAATTTTCTTACCTTTATAACTAAAACAGGTGAAGTAGAAATTTTAAACAATTTCTAAGGAAATAAATTATTTAAATCTAATGAATATTGTTCATTGATATTGAATGCAGTCGAATCATGAAGAAGAACAAGTATTTCAGTATCTTTTATTAAAATATCAAGACATGTACGTAATACAACTAGTAAATAAGGGTATTTAGGAGGTAATGTTTGTCTTGTGCTTTTGAACAAATTTCCGTCTTTCCCTTGAGTCTACTGAACAAGTAAAACACATAACTCAGGGTTCCTTCCTTCATTATTGCTGCATTTGATTGCAGAACACTGCGTCCCTTTCGATTGATTGTTAGTGATTCCAGGCGGATCAAGTAATGAGGTGATTAGTCCCGTAAGTGTAGCGCATGTTTTTCATCTGGAGGTAGCGGTGATCTTCCCTCACTGGATGGCGGGGTTTTCCCTGATCAGGTATCTCCCACCAGCTGGGGCACCATCCCAGCCGGAAGAAGTCCACGCCCGGCCTCCCGGCATGTGTAGTAGTGTAGTGCATGTTAGTGAACGTGTGTGTACGGGGCGAGGATAGGACAAGAAAGAGGGAGGAAAGATCGCGCGCGGACAGTGGCCCGTCTATTTATTTATGCAAAAACAGTAAAAAACTGTATGTAGTATGGGGGAGAAAATCATCTGCGCACGCTTCCTTGAGTTTCAGAATCCCTTCCCAACAATATAACTATAGTTGAAAGACGAAAAAATAATAGTAATAACAATAATAGTAGTAATAATAATAAATCTAAAAAATCCAGAGATTAACACTTCAAAAACTAGAATTTTCGTTTCCGAGTTATAGAAAACTTCTTTGTCACGGTAAATCAACAGCAGATTTGATTTTTCTGTATTATTAATAAAATAGAAACTCACCTTAAGCTCTACTACCACTACAAGCAAAAGGAAAGCTCAACAAAACGTGCGCATAGTGAAACAACATTTACGTCCAGTAGCAAATCAAGGGGTCATCTAAGGATGGATATCTCATAATGGATCAGGGAAACGGGACAAAAACCCTATCGATATGGGGGTCATTGACCTGGAAGCTGAAGTAGATGTTATAGGCATATTGTCTGTTTAAAAAAAATATATAGAATTCAAATGTAAACTTATTTATTCATTAAATATTGATATTATATAAACTAATTCATTATACTATATCATTGTTTTGTTTAAGTAAACATTATTTTGAAGTAAATATTAGACGATCAGTATAGTCTCTAATTGTATAGAAACAGTTATGCAGCAGAAAAGATTTTACTTCTAACTTAAATTTGTGTACCATTTTTAATTGTTTATGTGGATTTCTTATAGTGAGCTGTTGGTACTGACACTTGATGAACATGATTTCTACGTCGTGAGTTGTAACTATAAATATCGGTATTACATGGAAATATGTTCCCACCGTTAAGTAAGTCAGTTTTGACAAATACTACAGATTCGTAAATAAATAGGCAAGCAATGGTAAGATTGCAAGCTCAATGAAAAGAGGCTTGCAGGGAACACGTGGATGGCATTTTTTTATTATTCGGATAATTTTCTTTTGCAATCTAAATGTCTGGGCACTAAAGGATGAGCTTCCCCAATATATTATGCCATATCTCAGGTAGGAATGTACATTTGCAAAATACACGCAACGAGCTGCATGAAGGCTGTCTTGTTAGGGTACTGCTCCGGCATTCGCCTGGTATTGAAGGGTGAAACCTCGGAAAACAACCGATCACAGCAGCCGGCCGCTAGAATTATCCTACAGACAGCGACTGAATTCGACCTAGCTGAAAAGCGAGTGTCGAAAAGAGGCACTGCATTGACATCAGTTGATGCACTAAGCCACCGCTCCCGTGCGCCCCTTCGACATACGCATTGTTATTAGTGTGTTCACTGGAAAAAATAAGATTTCAGTTGGTACATATTAGTGATAGCTCCTTGGGGTAACCAGGTAGGCATGGCCTACCCTGAAGTATTATACCACGCTTTCTGAATTATTGTCGCGCAACACAAACTCGCACGACTTTTTTAGAATCTGGTTATCTTGAAATCATGTCTACGCGTGCTTCGTAGATATAAGGCTTTGAAATGCAATAATATCAGTGCGACAATTGTTTTGAATAAATTGAATAAAATTATTTTTAAAAAAATAAAATAAAAAACATTAAGGTGGGGCATGGCCCCACTGCTCCCTTCCCGGGATCCGCGCCGCTGTTCAGTAAACTGTTTTGCCTAATTTTGAATAGGAAAAAAGACATAAAATATGGGGGGGAGAAGGAATGCGAAATCATTAGGAAAATTTTTGGTCCAAAATTCACAGACACGCTGTACAGACTCAGAAACAAAATCAGACAATAGTAGACAAAATTTATATGGGCACCAAAAGAATGAATCCTAATCGTCTTACCAAATCGTTGAATTTAATGATAATAGAAGTAAAGCAAGAACTGACTAAAATGGATCAACGAAATTAAAAAGGATCTTAAATTAACAGGGATCACAGAAGAAGTCAGGGAAACATTTCGATCTAAAGTGCAGTAATGGCGGATTAATTTGGAAGTGTAGAACAGAGAAGAAAATGTTGGAACAGTAACAGCTTGGACCGAAGAGAGGGAAAAGGCGCACAGCCAAAGGATGAAAGAAATGTGGACATATCTGAGTACTTTGAATTGTTCCAATTGGACTTATTCACAACAATAAAAATAATATATTCTTACAGATTCAATCAATAAACCACTGATGACAAAATATTTCATTTATTGTAACAACATATACATCATACTTTAATTTTTTAGAAGCTGGACGTGCCCATCTTGGGACAAATCTTTCATTTTAACCCTCTGAAGACTGTTTTATTGTTATGATGACTCATTGAGATGTATTGGACAGAATCTGTTGTATTCCTGACTATGTGCGGTTGCCATAAGATAAGTTAAAATAAATTTAATTTGTTACTATTTTAATTTTTTAGTATAAAACCTAAACCTAAGTAATTATCTTAGCAAATGCTGAAATATTTGTGTGTATACATACATATATATTTTCCAACAGCCATTTTATTACATGGCTGTTCATTCATTCATGTTCTGAAATATTTTGATGGCTGAGAACCAGTGTTTGAGTCCAATTTTTTAACAAAAAATGAGATTTTCTGTTTCATTGTGATCTATGTCCTTGCTACATGTATGCATCAAATCAATTTGTAAATATTTCATGCCATAAACTTGCAACAAACCCATTCCTCACTTACACATTTCATGCAAACACAAAAAAAGGCTCTCCTGAAAAATTTAATAAAATTAACTTAGAACAGTCTGTTTCTCAGCCATTGATTTATTACTGAGTTAGTCAAGTTTGTAATGTAATAGTGCATTCTGATCACTTATTTGTTCAAAAATTTTGTTTGTATGGTTGGAATTAAATATCTAAAAATGAAGTTAGATTTAATATACAATTTATTATAAACTAATAAAACGTGCATAGAATACCTTTCTCCTTGTAGCACATTACACAGTTTCCATTTTTGACATAAAACAAAATAACATAAAATGGAAGAGGGGAGTGCAAAATAGAACATTAACCTCAGATTGAGGGTTAGAATTAAAGTTGTTGCAAAGGAGTAAGATGGAGATTTAAAAAATTCCTAATTATGGAAATATATATTTTTTTAATGGCCCAAGACAGCTCCAGTTCTGGAACCCCTGAAATACAGATGGACTCACAGCTCTATGCAATTTTACTTAATACTAGGCACGTAACAGATCAAGTTTCCAAATTAGTCACCGCCCATGCATATTCAATTATTTTAAAAATAAAATCGATAACATTCAATGACTCTTGAATCGTTGTAATTATATGTCATGGTTCTTGAGTTTTGGTCACAGTAAAGAAAACTGACACTTTCGTAAGCAATGTTAAGTGTCTGTTTTCAACCCCCTCAAGACCCATTACATAAATAATATTGATATTGGGTTATCTCTATAAATATTAGGCTCAGAAAGAGAATTAAGGTCACTGAATCTAAAACAAGAAATTACAAACATTCTTCAACAATAACATAGGTAGTCCAATAACAGTAAATACTCAACATTTGGAATTCTCATATCAAAGTGCAAAATAAACATTATAGTTCTTCATGAACTGAAGGTTACTGCTGAAGCACAGAAAACAGAGGTATAGAAGACCTAGTGATCAGGGGTTGAAGAAAGATGTAAATCACTTTCATCTGTACTTTCATTTTATCATGACAATGTATATATTCTTTGTTATGTTCTTCAAAGACAATTTACACCCCATTTTATGTATACATTTTTGAATAGCAGAACCTTCACACGTTTGTCATTAGATATTAACATGTATTCAAATCCGTAGCTGAAAAGCAAAATGATACCATGCCGATGCTGAAAAGCAAAATGATGCCATTCATAGAAACAACCATCAATTTGGATCCAAATTTTATCTTAATAAACTTATTTAGGCAATTACCACTTGACTAGCATTTCAAATTCTTGCAAGGATTTCTATTAGAGTTTCTGTGCAATGCCAATAGTTTCTCTACATTTTTCTTCTTAATGAACTCTACTTGCTATGATCTTAACTTTTGCATTTCTTTCCAAACGTGTACACCAAGTACACATTTCTTCCCACCCCCTTTTTTTAAGTCAGCATTGAAGAACAGCTATCCCCCTACAAACTTCCTTTCCTCTCATAGTCAAACAAGATTTAATTCAACTAGCCCAAAATCATGCAAGATTTGCTTCACCAGTCTCGATAGCATTAATGCAAGGAATCTGTAGTGTTAGCAAGTGTTAAAAAGTTTAAGGACAACTAGCAATCAGCATACATAGTGGATATGTTCCTTGCTTCACAAGAAAAACAAGGTCCTATTAGGGTCAGAAAAAACCTTGTGAATTGCTAGCACTCTTGAAATTGACATATGCATTAACTTTAATTTAATCCAAAATCAAACCCGTTTGTTCCCAATATTATCACTACAGAAACATTGTTAAGTGAACTAAAATCCTGTTGGAACCAAAACAATTTCTTAAATGTTATACTTGGCAAGGATTGGAACAGCTGTCTTTATATTAAGCAGGATTAAAACAAGTTTCTTGCCGTACTACACATATGGAAATAAAAAATCTAAGATTTTTAGGGATATTTAATTAACCACAAACATTTACATTTCAGAAAAAAACATTCCATTGCTTTCATTAAGGAAAGAACAAGATGTAAAATTCAATCTAAATGCTACAATTTTAAAATTAAACTTCGAATCAGTAATTTTCTATTACATTTACCACTTCCAAATTCCATAAAGGAATTCCCAGGACCCACTTCAATGTGAGGTAACTACACTTGTCCAAGCACAATTCATGTTACTAGCTTCAAAGTTTAAAGAACCATTTCAGCCTAAAGATTTCTTTAATATTTGATACTATTGCTTAACCTTTCTTAAAAGTTCTTGGTAAGAATGGATTCAGGTACAAGGAAAATAATTAACAATTCCTCTGTATTGGCCCTTTTATTCAGATACCATCAAGATATTTACAGAAGCTGTTACACTGAACATATACTTTAACTTCTGAAAACGCTGATAACGAAAAAGGAATGAAAATTAAAAACAGTCCCTTTCTCTCCATAAATCAAGATTAAATAAAAATCTTCCATCCACGGTATGTAACTTACATTCTTCAATTGTTTTAATACACTTAAGTAACAAATCACGGCCAGGCTAAAAGAATGCTGAATAGCCCGCCTTTCCTCCTGAATTCTTTGCGATGGAAACAATGCTTCAGCAGCCATTTGGAAAGAAAGAGAAGGCAGCTCATATTCAAAAAGCAGAGATGGATGATAGGCGGTGCAGAGAGCTGCGTTGATACCGCCACAGACAGACCAACAAACACATCTAGTTATTTCTTCTTCTGGGCCTTCTCAGCAGCCTTTGTTACCTTACCAGTAGTGACATCCTTAGCAGTCACACTCTGAAAAATGAAAATCAGATTAATATCAAATACTGTAATTTGCACTTTTTTTGCACAACAAATTTCCACTGAAATTAATATCACGTTACCTTAATTACACCCACAGCCACAGTTTGCCTCATGTCACGCACAGCAAACCGTCCCAGAGGAGGAAATTCTTGGAAGGATTCCACACACATGGGCTTTGTGGGAACCAAGTTAACAATGGCAGCATCACCAGATTTGATGGACTTTGGATTATCTTCAGTAGTCTTGCCTAATACACAAATTAATACATTAATTCAGCACCTTTAATATAACACCTCCAGTACCACTACTTTTACTTCAAATACTAACCAGTACGACGGTCACACTTTTCCTTAATTTCTGCAAATTTGCAGGCAATGTGAGCAGTGTGGCAATCCAAAACGGGAGTGTAACCATTAGAAATCTGACCAGGATGGTTAAGAACAATGACCTGAAGAAAAATTCACAAATGGATTGAAAATTTACAATGGATGAAAATAACCAAATACTATTGATCTACTGTAACTGCAAAACCACAAACCTGGGCAAGGAAATCTGCAGCACTCTTAGGGGGATTGTTTTTGGAATCTCCAGCAACATAACCACGACGCAATTCCTTAACAGAGACGTTCTTGACGTTGAAACCAACGTTGTCTCCAGGAACAGCTTCTTGGAGAGCTTCGTGGTGCATCTCCACTGACTTTACTTCTGTGGTCAAGTTGGCTGGGGCAAAAGTAACTACCATACCTGGCTTGAGAACACCAGTTTCAACACGGCCCACAGGTACTGTTCCAATACCACCAATTTTGTATACATCCTGTTAAAAATAAATCATTAGAAATATTCTCAACATTTATCTCCAAGTTTTCTGCAAAACAACACCTACCTGAAGAGGAAGCCTAAGGGGCTTCTCTGTTGGCCTAGAAGGAGGAAGAATAGCATCCAAAGCTTCAATGAGGGTCTTTCCTTCAGCCTTGCCTTCCTTACGTTCAATAGCCCAACCCTTGAACCATCCCATTTTGTCGGAGTGCTCCAACATGTTGTCACCATGCCACCCAGAGATGGGCACAAAAGCAACAGCAGCAGGGTTGTAACCAATCTTCTTAATGTAATTGCTGACTTCCTTCTTGATTTCCTCAAAGCGAGCCTGAAGAAAAAAATTTAAAATAATATCCAGCAATTCTGAGATCTACATTTACAGATGTACAAATATTCCTTACCTCACTGTAGGGAGGCTCTGTAGAATCCATCTTATTAACACCCACAATCAACTGCTTCACACCAAGTGTGAACGCAAGCAAAGCATGTTCACGGGTCTGTCCGTTCTTGGAAATACCGGCTTCAAACTCACCAGTACCCGCAGCAACAATCAACACCGCACAGTCAGCCTAAACAAAAAAATTACTTTACCTACTGCTGAAAGTTTAACTACAATTGCTTCAAAAATTGTAAAAAATTCTCACCTGGGAAGTGCCTGTGATCATGTTCTTAATGAAATCTCTGTGTCCAGGGGCATCAATGATAGTAACATAGTATTTGCTAGTTTCAAATTTCCACAGAGCAATATCGATAGTAATACCACGTTCACGTTCGGCCTTCAGCTTGTCCAACACCCAGGCATACTTGAAAGAACCCTTACCCATCTGAAAAAACAAGAAAGCCATTAATTGAAATTTCTTTCATTTTCCAGTTGGCTAAAGGAATTTTCTCTTAAAATTCTCACCTCCTGGGCTTCCTTCTCGAATTTCTCGATAGTTCTCTTGTCGATACCCCCGCATTTGTAGATAAGATGGCCAGTGGTCGTAGATTTACCGGAGTCGACATGACCGATCACGACGATGTTGATATGAATCTTCTCCTTGCCCATGATGCTAGTTGATTTAGGTAGTCACTAGAACGACTAATAAATGGTTTCCGTTAGTTACATTGGTTACCACGCCACGTGGTAGTACAAATGTGAGAAACCAAATAACCACACTACGAAATATAGCCTAAAGAATAAAATTGAGAAGTTTTACTAACATCCGCTCTATTTCTTTGAAATTCGGGACTAATTACGTGGAATCTTAAATTAATATTTTACTTCAATTCGGAATTTGACTTCACGTAAGTTTTAATACTGCGGGTAAAAGTCTTACGAGTCAAAGTAGCAAAAATATGTTCGGTGAGACTACTCCGCGTACAAAAGACTTCCATCGAAATGAACGGAACTTCGGCGGACATTTTACCAACAGCACTTCACGACCACGCTAACAATCCATATTGTATTCCCCGGATAGGAAAAAGCACAAATGAAAACCTTACAATTTCCCTTCAATACAGACTATAATACATTACGAAAAACCACTGCACTTTAAATTAACAATGAACTGAAGTTACTACTAAAGCACGCGGCCATAATGACCGGCATAGCGAAGTATTTTGCCGAACAGTACAAATATCTCAACTTTAAACCAAAAACTAATTACACACGGCACAAGAAATACGAATAAGTAAACTAATTTTAAGGTACCTTTCGATGGATGAGCACTTAATAACCAGATAACAGCAAGATTGGCGGACCTCTGCAGAGATTGTGCTACTCACCTCCAGATGCCACGGCAGAAAGAGAACGACAGAACTACCACACATGCGCACCAGGGGAAGTGAACTACACCAACGCCCTCTAGGAGGGCACTCCAATTAGTTTTTCCTAACTCTCTTTCATATATTATCCAAAATATGAAATGTATAGTATCTAAATTATTTAAATTATTTATGTAGTACTATTTTTTCTTCATTTTGGCCTTTTTGTCACTAACAAGAAAAAATCAATAAATGTAGAGTCGTCTTTGGGGCATGTTCCAATATCGGAACAGCCGACGGGTGTGTCTGACGTGTAATTGCGTCACTTCCCGCGGGAAATTTAGAATGTATTAGAAGCACATGGCAAACGAATTGGAAATATTATACTTAGTAATAATTATACTTAACTTTTCTAGAAACAATGAATTCAATTAAATAATCATGAACTTTATATTTATACATAAATTTGTGTACCTCAAAACGAATTCATTAATGGCAAATTATTGACAGTCTTACACCTGTTGCAGTTCAAAAACTGTTTCTATACATAATAATAATTTTCCATGCTATGTGAGATCAATCACTGCAACACCACAGATGTTTTTTTCTCTTACATAACGCCAGTGTGTTGATATATAGGAATTTAATTGTGCAATAAACATAATAATAACAACCTAATAATTAGACCGTCCCCACAAAAGTTTCTTTAGTGTTATTTTAATAAATTTTTTCAGCAATCACAATCTTTAAAATGCCAGCTAATATACTTATGCTTAATTTAATTTAATTTCAATATTTACATTTCACTTTAGTGAATGATCTGATGGACATTCTGTCTAAAGTAAAATTTCGCACAAATTCCATATCATTTGTTTTCAAAATTCTCTTCCATCTCTTCTAGATTTGTGATATCATTTTTGGCCATATATGCTGCAGTTTTTCTAGTTTGGCCTCACTTAAAAGTAAGGGTAAAGTGTGTAAAATTTGTTTTTTGAAAAAAATTTCATTTGCATGTTATAGCATTTGATAATTTGTATTCTTAATATTTACTTACACACTCTCTTTCTCTTTCCTTCCTTTCTTACTTTAATTTTTAAAATTGTCCATGCAATATTAATTGCTTTCTGAGGATTGTAATAACATCGTTTTTTTTAATGTCACATTCACATTTGCATTTTCATATTTTGTTTCTCATTCTTAATCAAATTTAATAATAAATATCCTTTTCTTTTGTCCCCTCTGAGCGCCTATATAGCAGAAAGATTTGAAAGAAACTGGTGCTATTTTTTATTTAATTTGAATTGTTGAACATTGAAGAGAAAATCCATTCGACAATTTTATATTTCATTATATTAAACCCAGCATGAAGGCTAGTATCCTTCATTTTTCTCAAGCGAAATATAGTTCATTGGATAAGGATAAGGATAAGATTGTTCTGAAATGTATGATTGAAAACACTTGCACATATACAACATGCAAGTATAACATATTGCATTCCATTTAACATTATAATGCAGAGTAAGCTCATTTCAGTTTTTCATGTTCATTTTCATCAAAGATGCTATGTCCTCTATTACTTGGGCAAAATGCATTTTGACACTGAAGTAACAGTACTTGAAGTAAAGTCTTTGTTTAAATTAAATGTTGAATAACCATTCAATTTGTGATATTCCCCAACAAAACATCTGTTTGTAGTCAGGATGACGGATGGGAAGGGTGGAAAACGAATACAACAAATTTAAATGCTTAGGAACACAACCCTCATCTTATTTTTAATGGCATTTGAGAATCAATGAAATTGTGTTTTCTTTAAATGAAGGTTTAATGCACTCCTATCGCACACATACCTATTCCTCATACCAGTATGTTTGAATGATACATTAGATAGTTGTACATTAGATAGGTGTCCTCATTTTGATTTGCGAAATTACGTAAAATTAGGGAATATACAATTTCTTTCAAATGATCCTGCGCATTGTTTCCACGTTGCTTTCCAGTGCGGTCAATATATTGCGCAACGTGTCGACATTCTGTATACAACCTAAGCAGTATTGTGAAACATTGGAATGCCGGTATCAAGTCCAACACTTGGGTAACGAATAAAATACTAAGAACACACCAGTGACGGTGATTTCCCAATTTTGTTAGAACAGTAATTTTCGAACGGACCCTGACGGACGTAAACGCCATATTACAGAGAAGAAAAAGCTATGTCAAAGTGAAGGACGTTTAAATGTTCTTTTAATAATATCAGGAAACCTGTTATTGTCCCACTGTCGTCTCAAAGATACGGAAACATGAGCCTGACGTTCGCTGCCGCGGCGAAGGTTCCGCACGATAGTCTGGCATTGGCCTGGCATTGGCATTGGCGGTGACTTTGGCACGGGTGGCCGCGTGTCAAAGAGATCGCACGATACAATGAGCACTGCCCGAATATCGTGTCACGTCATACTTATGAATTGCTGCTGCATTTCTCTATTAGGCTATTTGACAATTAATAATAGATAATTCATACGAAACAAGATAGCTATTATTCGAGGAACAGGCGGAGTGAACCCAATATAAAGCAAAGGCCAGTTTCTATATTTCCAACTTTCGACTCATGGACGGCTCCAATGAGGCAAGGGTGGGGATGGGGGCCATGGCAGATTAATGAGACATCTTTTTACATTCTTTTTTATTAGCGGGAAGGAAACTAAATTTCTGCATTTAAGTTTCATGTCATGAAAATAAAACATTACTTATGTTACTTTACTGTGTCCTTTACTTTTATTTACTCATGAAATGCAAAGGAAATTCACACGTAGAATTACATTCAAAACGATATTCGCCAGACTTTAGATTACATCAATGGAGGTCACAAAGTACAGAGGAATTTTGCCCTATGCAATACCATAGACTAAAAAGGCAAATCTTTACGGTAATACTAAACATAGGGGAGGATTGTTGATAAAGCGGCTTCTACATTTAGCATATTTTGCGATAGGTGAGCATCAGCGAAATTTGGAGAGTTGTACTATTTTTTTAAAATTTATTTTACGTCAAAAAAGCAGTTAAAAACTGCGTATGACGTGCTATGGGGAAAAGTGAATTGTGTGCACATTTTCAAAATTCTGTGATCCCTACACTAAGTTATATACTACCTAAAATTGAAGAAAAAAAAAGAAAGAAAGAAAGAAAAAAGGATTAATGCTGTTGGAGACGTACTAATTACGTTGCAGCATTGGGGCCCCCTCCCAAGTAAGGGCAAGACTTCCCAGTTTTCTTAAATTTAGGGCTTGTACCGAAACTCAACAAATTCATTACGTAATGTGGAAAATGACGGCTCTGTTTGCAATTTAAAAATGGTGGCACCAGTAATAAGATTCATAAAAAACTACATATTTTTATTGTACTTAAGCAAGTATGAAAGCCTTGCAGAGTACGTGACGGATTGAATGAAACAAATTTACTGTAGCGCTCTGCATATGTAATCCATATGTAATTTACTGAATAATTAAAGGTTTAAAGTAATGAAGAGAAAGAATAACCGCCAAAGGCGGAACGTGAAATTTACAAGGGGGCAAAAATCTATTCACTCTTTATCGTTCATCAAACTATACGTATTTGAAAATCACAAGTAGTAATGCACAGTATGTGAATAATCTATTTTAATTTGTGTGTATCTTTTTTAAGGAAAGAAAATTAATTAGAAATCTTTGGCCCCTTCACCTTGCTTTCATCACTTCCAAGCCCCTTCATTTGTCAAAAAGTTCATGCACTAACATGTGTAAAAGGCTGATTACATTATTTTGATAGGTTTATTTAGGGATTGTTACTTTGTTGCAGAATTATATTAGTTTCTCGTGCAACCCAGCTAGGGAGACCCCTTGTTTACATTTATGATGATTTTGAGGCGCTGCGAAATCGAGGGGAATGACTTCTCCAAGTATATGAAAAGAAAAATAAGGATGATGTGTCGAATAAATTATAGAAAATTTTAGTAACCTGTTTCGGTGTGATACGGACGATTAGTTATATATTATTTAAATAGAATTCGCCATTGCTGCAACCTAGAATCATTTACATTATAGAGAATTCAAGCTGAGCAAACATAGCCCCCTCCCAAAAGAACTTAATTTCAGAAGCAATATAATCCATAAGCATATTCTTTGAACCTGGAAAAGTCTGGGGGAACAAGGGAGCTTTGCATCCAAATAAAAAAAAGTGTTTAATTTTAAATAGGAAAGACCACAAAAGAAATTATAATTGTTCACGACTTTTCATGTTGGAATGATGTTTAAAAAAACACGAGAATGGTTTATGATCTAACTAGGAAAATATAGTATTTGTGTGATAAATTACCACCTAAAAATAAATATAGTATTTGAATCAATATGTATAAGAGAAAAAAACGAAACGGTATTGTTTCTAATTGTTTTTATAACCTTTGACTCTTTATGAAATAATTGTCTGAGGGGAACAACAACAGTTTCATCTTTAAGATTCCAATTATTTTAATAAGTTTAATGATATTTAATGCATCTGAGAAAACCGAAAATTGAGTATGTAAATTAAGGGTACGCGTATAATTGGGAAACCCTGTTCCTTTTAAGTTTATTTCTCTGACTTTCTCGTTACAACAGATGGGCCGTTTGGTACACAATTGCCTCTAGGGAGATGATGCAGTAGATAGAAGTATCGTATACACATATTTTCCAATTATTTTAATGCAGAACGTCAACTTTTCTCCAAACAATTTTCATCGAAAGAAACTTTCAGGAATAATATAGCCACGTGATCACAATTGCTGGCTTCTAGAAGCCCCGGTTACGAAATGGTGTTTCCAAAGCTTTGGGATTCGTGCAAGAGGTTTAGTGGTCGGTCAGAAATAAATCTCCGAGTAGGTATCGGGCTTACCCACTTTGGAGCATGCAAACGAAGCTGCTAAATGCTAGATCTTATGTTACTGGCTCTGAAAAGTAGCTCATGGCAATAATGCTGTTTCTTCCCCCATATTGTTATACTATTTCATTACCTGTCATATGCATTCATAACTATTAAGACTAAAAAGAGAGCATTTGTGTAAACCAGTCTATAGGTATTGTGTAACTACTATGTATTGAAATATTTCAATATTTTAAAAAAACATTTAACGAACATTTAATGAATATTCTTCTCCTCCATACGTCATATACATTTTTTACTGTTTTTTGACCAAATAAATCAAATCAAACATTTAGAGAACATTTTTAAGAACATTTGGCACACAGTCTCGTTGGTAAGCAATAAAATGTAGATGAAAATCTATGCTTTTGAAATGCAAATGAGTCTTCATTGTATAGAAAATTACAGAATTAATATTTAACTTTAAAACAAATCTTTTACTTAAACAAAAACATTATGAAAATATGTACTATCCATTTGTTTAATCCCCGGTTCCAAATTGAGCACAATACAAGTTGAACAAATTTGGTTGATTATTTTAAAATTAGCGTTGCTATTTTTGCACAGGCGTTTTCGTATTATAAGTAACGGATATGTAAAATTATAACAATTTAATTCTATATTATATGCATCTAATATTTCAGCTAGCTTATGCAAACCACACTTCATCAACTGCTTGAAACAGCACCCCAAGAACATTTTCTTGTATCTTCTACAACCCACTTTAAAGGGGGAAATGGGCTTCTTATTGAAAATTTAGTCAAATAATGTGCTTAGCAACACTGAATATACATATAGCTGTTACTGGATTCTTTCCAGTTGTCGAATTGTTCATTTGCAACTTTTGAGGTAGTTGCATTCTTTGGAATCCTTTTCTCTGAACTTCTTTTGTATATTTGTAGTTTTGATGGGCTGTAATTTCTTCGCTCGACCAAAATTATTATTATTATTATTATTATTATTATTATTATTATTATTATTATTATAAGTGCACAGAGGACCACTTACAATTTTTCTCGGGGGAGGATGACTATAGGTATAACAACCTGCCGTCTTGATTTCTTTTAAAGAATTTTTAATTTATGCTGAATACAAAATGGATTTTTATTTGTTGACCTATAGTTAACATTTATAACATTATCAACTGATTATTGCATGACTTTCGTATAGAAAATTAGTAACCCTGTATTTTTATACGTATTACTGGCTTTCGGAAGGGGGCTCATGGAGTTTCAGCCCCCCACCTCCTAGGTGTACCTCGGTAAATGCATTATGCCAGTCTAGTCTTCTGATGTTGAAGGGACAGCTGTGAGGTCATGACCCGCGTCTGAAACAACGTGCCGGCGCGCAGAAATCAATATCCACGCCTCTCTTCTCCTTCAGATATTTCATTTTGTTATACAAACATGTAAGCGCATCAAGCGCTACAGTGAATTCATTGAACGGATGCAGAGAAACATCCTTCAATATTCAGAGATTGAAAAACGTTTTTGTTAATATACTTGTATCACTTCCCTCTGGCGTTAACATACAGGTACGTTTCGGAATATCTTGCAAGTCATATTTGTTTATAAGGCATTCGTTTGTCAACATTCAAAAGGTATGAAATTGAATTGAACGAGGCATATCGAAATATTTTCTCGCCCTAGTATTGTGAAATGAAGAAGAGGTAAATATTGTAATGATTAGGAGGAAATGTAACAATTTAGGTGTTGGTTTCACAAATGTCAGTAATGTAATAGGGGAATGTTTTATATCACTACATTCCTACCTCGGCCTCACCCACTACCTCCCCCTCCTACTAACGTATATTAAGTAAAATTGAAGAACTTTACGATTTTAGCACTTTTCATTTAAAACGTTCCCCCGATTGCACCCAAATACATCAATGGTCGAAATCTCAATCTCGATATTTTGAACCTGTTCGATATACTTTTCCTTTGTTCAACGTACAGATGAAAAAAAGTAATTCTATACAAAATTGTAATCAATTTAACAGGACAAAACATAAGTTCATTTATAGTGTCAGAGAAAAAAGTTATGTTCATCATCATCATCATCATCATCATCATCATCATCTTCTTCTTCTTCTTCTTCTTCTTCTTCTTCTTCTTCTTCTTCTTCTTCTTCTGACGTGTGTACTGTACTTGGCTATTATCAGTCTGTACATTTGGGTTAGGACGACCAAAAACAAATGTAAATCCAGACTTGCAATAAAGAATCAATATCTTAACCAGGAATGATTTCTGAAGACATAGAGAATTAACGAATGGGGTCAAGTAATTGAATCTTGTGACGGGCTTCGACGTCATTTCTACGACACTTTTGACTGCAGAGACAAGCATGAACAGAAATAACCGATGCAATATTACTGAGATTTTAGTAATTTTCTTTTTATATAACACACTATAATTTTTAGTTTTTGACAATAGACACACAATCGTGTGCTACTGCAGGAGAGAGAATTACTCCCCAGTCCTACAACCTGTAGTTGTAAATTTAAAAAAAAATGTTGTTTGTAGATTGTTTCTGAAGTAGAATTCTACAAAATGAAATCATTTTGAATTTTTATTACACTTTTTGAGATTTAGTTCTTTTCGAAGCCCCCACCCCAGAGCATGAATGGTCAGAAAAGTGTAGAAACCCGAAGTCTATGTAAAATAAATTGAAGAAAAAATATAGATACCATTTTTCAGGGGAAAATTAAAGGGATTGTTTTATTTTTTATGCAGAAAAGGGCTTGGACGGCTCCACACATTCGGCATTCCCCGAGCCCCAATTAATTGGCCTTTTTTGGTTTTACCGGGCATCAAATGCTATAAAAATAGTTCCACACATTCGGATTCGGAAAAAACTGCTCACGGAATCCCGAGTAGTGTGGATGGGTCGCTTGCTTGGACGGCCCTTGGTTCCCCAACGAGCTAGTGCTCGCCCAATCCCGAGCAGTTGACGTGTTCGGCGAATGTTCGCTCCCTTTGATGTGTCCAAAAGACCGACACGCGGTGGGTAGGGCGAACCCCGAATGTTCGTCCCTCGGTAAATACCAAGCAACTCATCCACACTACTCGGGATTCGGCAAGCGGTTGCTCGGTGTTCCCCGAATAACGAATGTGTGGAGCCGCGTTTAAGACGGCTCCACACATTCGGCATTCGCCGAGCAGCGAGCTAGCACTCGCCCAATCCCGAGCAGCTGACGTGTTCGGCGAATGTCCGCTCCCTTGATGTGTCCAAAAACCGACACGCGGTGGGTAGGGCGAACCCCGAATGTTCGTCCCTCGGTAAATACCAAGCAACTCATCCACACTACTCGGGATTCGGCAAGCGGTTGCTCGGTGTTCGCCGAATAACGAATGTGTGGAGCCGCGTTTAAGACGGCTCCACACATTCGGCATTCGCCGAGCAGCGAGCTAGCACTCGCCCAATCCCGAGCAGCTGACGTGTTCGGCGAATGTTCGCTCCCTTTGATGTGTCCAAAAGACTGACACGCGGTGGGTAGGGCGAACCCCGAATGTTCGTCACTCGGCAAATAGCAAGCAACTCATACACACTACTCGGGATTCGGAGAGCGGTTGCTCTGTGTTCACCGAATAACGAATGTGCGGGGCCGTCTTTAGGCAAGCGACGAACATTTAGTGCTTGCACTACTCACCGCATGTCGGTCTTTCGAACACATCAAAGAAAGCGAACATTCGCCGGCCATGTCAGCTGTTCAAGATTGAGTGAGCAGCAACGCGCTATTCGACGAATGTCGCATGTGAGGAACCTCTCTAAGGTACTACATTTCAGGAGGGTGCTATTCGCAGGGTTCTCCTACTATGAAGGAATATTCACTTTTAAAACTATTATTTACAAGATGCGAAGTTTTCGAACTAGTTAAGATAAAATAATAATAATAATAATAATAATAATAATAATAATAATAATAATAATAATAATAACCATCTCATCACTGGGTGCACGAACCTCGCCAACACGGAGTACCTACATCGGCACAACCTAACTGCAAATATTGTACACCAAGCACTGGCAACCAAACACGCTCTACTGGCAGAAGAGGAAATCATCCCTCATTATAAATACAAAGCCAAATCCGTCATAGAAAGTAAACAGTTCAAAATGTATTACGACCTTCCAATACATACTGATAAAACGATCGGCAAATAAACCAGACATTCTACTACATAACATACAGGAAAAAAGCATTCATTATTGATGTTACACACCTGCAGATCACAACATCAATAAGGCAGAAACAGAAAAAATCTCAAAATACATTCCCCTATCAATAGAATATAAAGAAATATACAAACTTGAGTCTGTTGAAATTATACCAATTGTAATAACAGCTACAGGTCTGATTAACGAAAATCTAAAGAATTATTTAGAAAAAATAGGTCTTCATCCTCATAAAATTATCCCAAAAGCTCAAAAGTCAGTCATTCTTGAAACCTGCCGGATTGTTCGCACAGTCCTCAATATGCAAAGCTAGGAATGTGGTATGCCTAGAGGCCCCTCAAACCATGAACCCTGGGTGAGAAACCCCCGAGAAAAAAAATGAAATAATAATAATAATAATAATAATAATAATAATAATAATAATAATAATAATAATAATATATTCATGGTCTAACTTTTGGGAGTACAATATTGACGAGTGATATACATAAGTAGTATAAAATGTGAGTAGTTTTGACATGTATTTTTGGGCAGTTGTAGGAGGGTCCAACATGACAGCATTTTTCTGGGTTGTTTCAAAAACTTTTCGACATTTTTGACTGTTTTCGTCCGATTTTCCCCACATTTTTAAGGCTTCTATGTGGGCAATTTTCAGGGATCATGCGAAAGTTTATCACTCTTTTACCTCGAATTCGCCAATTACAGTGTAGGTTCTTTCAATAACAATTTCTACTTTTTTAATTGTTTGTGGAACATTTAAGAATTTTCACATATTTCATTTCACTTTTTTATTTATTACACTTATTAGGATTTCATAAATGAAAAAAATTAAAACCATCGTACCTAAATATAAAAACAAATAGTTGAACAATAATGAGTCTTCGAGTTAATAATTACAGCACTACACATCCTGATTTTTACAACTAACTATGACGCCGATATTTTAAATATTTTCTATCTCTTCACAATAAAACAATCATGCTCAAAGTAAATGCTACAATTTAGGAATAGTCTAAGATGTTCATATGTTTGTCATAATTACTTTGAGTTTTAAAATGTTTATGCGTTATATACATTATTTTTATTAGAGAATTAACATATTTAGGAAATAAAATGTTTTATTACGAAAGACTACGGGCCCCTTTCAAAATTCACAGAGCCAAAGTCTCTCTGGTCCCCATGTGCGCCTGCTTTTGGTGATGTGTCAGTTGCAGTGTGACCGAAGCAGCTGTTCAAATGTCTTCTGTTCTCGTACCTTATCGCAGACGAACGCGTCAGAATGTTGTGTCTGCCATCTGCTCACACAAGATTACTATCTACTCTTCGAAAGTCGTGGTCAAGGAGGTGATTAATTGTGTAAATATATTGCAGAGAACTCACAAACAGCTTGTATTGCATTCAGTAATTATATGATATATGCAGTAGATAACAAGGCTTCAAATCCTGCAATTCAACACTTTTCTTTTAATACTGCTGTAAAGACAAGAAATTCAAATTTGTGGCGCTGCGACAGTATTATTGGTACGGTTATACCCTGTGTTGTCAGAGTTACATGTTTAATTGGAATTATAATAAATTTATAGTCCTGCCGTGGGCTCAATAAAGGAGCTAAAAGTAGACATTTAAAAAATGTAGTTTTATTTTCATTTACCTACTGATCTACACTCAAGAGTACCCCAATAAGTCCTGTGTACGGTTTAGGCGCTAGTATTGTTCACAGAAGGACAAAAAGTAACACGTTTTGAAGGAAAAAACACACCACTCTTTCGATATCAAGAACGCATAAAACGCTAATTTTCGCTATGTAAAACTGCGTATGTTGTCTATACATACAACTATGTTTTCACCATGTAAAACGCTAATGATCACTAAGTACAAGTGAAAGTAATTTACTCTGAATATGAGTAAGAAAATCCATTTTTATCTATTTATTTATTTTCGTTTAAGAAACATGCGAGTTTTTCTTTTGAAATAATCGCCCGTTTTTCCTGTAGCATTTCAAAACCTTTTACCGCGTAGCAGTAAACGCGAAAGTGAAAGGTATGGGTCCGTTAAATACATATAATTTTGTTTAATTCTTGGAAGGACCCTTGGGAGTGAGTGGCAGAAGCTATTCTGCTAGCGAGCGTTGGGCTAAATTTAAAAGAAGACTTCTCACCTTCTTAAGCTTAACTACTTTATCTTGAAGTGAAGGGCGCTGGTGAAAGTTGTCTAAGCTGCGATGAAACGCACCTGCCCTGCGAAACAAAACCGGGAGCGGAAAACGCGTGTTCTTATGACTTTAATGCACCTACGAGACCACTGGTGAAACACTATGAATTACTATAGTATTCCATTTTCGGGATTCACATGAATCATTACTACTTGATTCGTCAGACTGACGACAATTAAACTTCTTTTTGCAATGAAACGAAAATTTAAACAAGTATTTTAGTTTATACTTTTTTTGTAAATTTATATGCCCGCAAATGAACGAGCCGGCAACTGTAACAAAAAAATATTCCCTGAATATTTTTGTATGAACTTGCAATGCACAAATTAACCTTTTAACGTGAAAATATCCGCTGGATACGTCACGCTGAGCTCCTTTTACATATTTTTTACAAATAAGAGGTTTTCTCTTCCTCTTTCCAATATGCCTTCCTTTCACAGTTTCTTCTCTTCTTGGGCCACTATCTTGGATTTTAGATTTTTTGCCTTGGAATTCTTCCACGTTTATAATATTTACAAATATACATGTTTTCATACGTTTTATAGCAGGTTCCGTGTGTATTGGTCGATACGTGAAAGTAATTATCACATATTTAGGTTTGTAGACGTTTCCTGAAATTATTTTTCCTTCTTCAAGGCTGGACATATCAATAATAACAATACGTATTATAACTTAAACCTAATATAAATAGTTATAACTTAAACTTAATATAAAGATGTGTAAAATAACTGTATTTTTAGTTTAAACTAAGTGTACAGTTCTTTAAATTAGGTTGCATAATTATTTTTTTCATACAAAATTGTGAGCTGATTTTACATTCCTTAAAACATGCAGATACAAAGAATTTGCCTTAAAATGCGTTTATTTCAGAGGTCTCTCCTCATTAATTGCTTCTGAAGTAAACACATAAAGCCATATGAGTGCCGTATCCGCTTTCAAAACTCTTGACAATCTTAAATAATATTGCGCAACGGAGTCCTCAAATAGCACAATGAAGCAATATTTGCAAACCATATTCCAGCAATATTCATCATCGCTACCTGAACATAATAAAGAACCCACTGAGCCTAGAATCAGGATTCCCAAATTATGCTGAAAAATATAGTTTTCGGCTCAACGTTATAAGAACAAATCAAAAACAATATAAAATGCTTCGTCTTTATGCTTCGGTTTTGTTACAGAATCAGTTCTAAAATTCTACGATTCAACCATACTTTTAGTCACTTTGTATACACTTCTTGTACATTGTGAACTGACATAAATACATTTTTTCTTTTATTTTGGAAAATGCGATTTTTTTTTAAATGATGAGTTATAATTTAAAGCCTATTCAAAAATCAATAACGAAGAGTGCCCATCAACTATATTATTTTGAATACTCCTCACATTTTTATGTTGATTTACATGGTGCAATATTTTGGCAGAGAATACTGCATATTGGAATACTGATAAAATTCGTTTAATGTATTTTGCGTTGTTTATAGCGACTACTGTACGTATATATTTATAGAGATCGGAACTTCATAGAAGTTATTTAATCTATTATTCTACTTCATATATTTCATCAGTATACATATGAACGTTTTTGTATTTATTTATAACTGTAATATTTCAGTAAGTGTGTGTGTATAATATATATATATATATATATATATATATATATATATATAATTTACGTACGTATAATTGAAGACGTAACTACAATTAGACATTAGAAAGCGCATTCAAAATTATTTGAGCTTGTGAATACCTTACGGCTCCCGAACCTGCAAAGGACGCGTTTCTCTCAGACCAAGAAACAACAACCCACAAATTTAAGTACGTTGCAATTGCCTATGTATGTACAATCTAAATTAAGTTGACACTACTGTGGTTTAAGATTATTGTACGATAGAATTAAGAATGTCCTACTTTGCAGCCAATTTAATTTTTCCAATTATATGTATGACCAGTTTATTGATGAAATGGTTTGGTAATGTAATGGTTAATATTTGTTTTATTAATTTAAGAACAAAGTAACAGCAATTGATGTGTTAGGAGAAGCATCGATTTCATTGGTTCAGAAAAGATTCTAAATATTCTACGAGCGTGCTATTTTTAAAGAAGGGCCCACATTCTGGATGTTATGACGTCATTTTAGTGAGTCATTTACAATCCTCCAGGTTTCCCTTCTTTGAAAACAGAAGTACATACATAACTCTGAGAATAATTGCAAGTATGTGTACTTATAACATTGTAATAAATGCATAATTTTATGCACATGGATAATGAGTCAATGAAGATTATGAAATTACGTACTAAGTGCAAGATTATTTAAAATATTCTTGTAAGTAGCACTGGACAACGAATTTTATCATTTTTCTGTTAAGAATAGTAAATTACTGATAACGTTTACATCGTCTTTATTTTATCTCGCAACCCGCGTCCGGAAGCACCTGTATTAAGTAATGCGCGGAAATAACCACAAAAAGGTTAGATAAGATCTCATTGACTTATAACTTTAAATCAGGAAAAAATTACAAATTTTGCTTTTCCTCTATGTTTAACATATTTTTTAATGATTTCCTCGAATTTCGGAAAACGTAAGTTTCCCCGAAAATTAAAGCTAAATTTTGTGAATAATTGCTAGACAATATTCTCCTAATGTGTTAGAAGTTCGTCAAATTCTTATCAGAAAACATATCTTTGATAGGATTGTTCCTTAGTTTAGTTGTACTCAGCCTTGGAAATTAGCGAGTAAATATCAGAAGGTCCATAATTATGTTTTTGATGTTATATATCGTATTGATCTGTGCCCAACCTTTTTCTCCCTAACATTCAAATTCTTTCTAAAAGACCAGCCCTTTCTCTTGCAGTGGGAAATCATTTCACGACTTCCCATTACAAAGGGAATATTGAACATCCTTGATGATATTCAAGTAGGATTGCAGCCATTTTAAACAACTACACATTTGTTAATTAAATTCATTTGAATTGATAAGATTTAGGAGGTACTTCGTATTTTGGTATGACTCTTACATTTTCTGTTTAATCTGTAGGAATATACGGCCAAAGAATCTCGTTATGGAGTAAACCCGCTTTCAGGTTTTGTTTTTAAAAACAGCATCTTTTCATCGGTGGAGTGACGTATATTCATGGATTCCATTAGTACATCTAAGTATTTTAGAACACAATATCATTCTTTATATCAAGTATTGTTCTCAACGGTTTTGGTGATATCCATTGCGAGAGCAAGTGGGCCGGGCACCGTTGAAAATATTGGAAGGGCGCCCCGTTATATCCCGCCTTACGTTATAAAACATTTTATTTCCGTAAATATTTTCAATCTGTCTTCCGCCTTTTTTAACCTGACCATTTGGGGAGTTTTCTAAAAATTTTAAAAAGAGACCCTCCAAGCCATTTGTAAGCCCTGTAAGTGGCTCAACATAAAAATAAATTTATGTAGTCATATAATTAATATAATGTACATTATTTAATGGAAAAGGGGCGGGAATCAGTCTTGTTTTAGGCCAGGGTTGTCCAACTGGTGGCTCGCTGGTCGCATGTGACCTGCGGTGCCATTTGTTGTGGCCCGCGCAAGATTTTTAGTCAAAAGTGAAATTCACAAGGCATTCACGCCGATTCGACGGCCAAGATCGCTAAGGCAGTAGTGTGGTAGTGATCTCGGACCGCAGGGTCCCGCCAGAGACCCGCCTCGGGCATCGTTGTATTTGTGTTCGTCCTTTCACCCACATCATCACCATTTCGTTTCATCTTCACAGTTACCAGTAAACCCCAGTAATGGTCGCTAATGACCTAGATGTTGATGCGACCTTGAATATATATATATATATATATATATATATATATATATATATATATATTTACGTCGGGTGAGGACATTGTGCGCGTAGCGTACGAGCCCTGCCGGCGTCAACACTTCCTTTGTATAAAAATATGTTATTTAGATTTACGGATTTTTTTCTAGTAAATTCAGAAATTCAAAATCATCCTAATCTGTTTCACTGATTTATTCACCCCCACTCTAGCGGCCGGCTGCTCTGATCGGTAGTTTTCCAAGGTTTCTCCGATCAACACCAGGCGAATGCCGGAGCAGTACCCTACAAAACGGGCCACGGACCGCGCGCGATCTGTCCTTCCTCTTCCTTGTTCTATCCTCTCCCCGTACACACACACTTACACTAACATGCACTACACTACCACATATTCCGGGAGACCGGTCGGGAGCTTAGAGCTTGTCTCGGCTGGGGCGGTGCCCCGCTGGTGGGAGAGTCCTGGTTAGGGGAAACCCCACTAGCCGACGGTAGGTCGGCGCTGGATCTCGCCATCCAGCGGGGGAAGATCACCGCCATCTCCCAGAAAAAATGCACTACACTAACGGGACTAATGACCGAAGCAGTTGACGCGCCCGGAAACACGAAAAAATCAATCAATCAATCAATCCACCCCCACCGTCCGCCCCGTTTCCGAGTAGCCGGGCAAAATGCCGAGATCAACAGTACGGGGTAGCATGGTGTGAACCGACCGAGTAATGAAAATACGACCCGCAACCATATTAAGAAGTCCTTGACGCCTTGCACGTTGGAGTCTTCTGTTTTAGGCTATGCACGCCTATGGCGATATCTATTCTATATAGAAACTACATTTTAGGTGAGGGATTCTCTCAGGATGACGACGACCAAGGGACGGAAGATTTTTCCGCATCAAGGACCAGCAAAATGCGGATTGTGACAAAACGTGTGCGAGGAATATTTACTTACTATAGGAACATGTATTATCCACTCTTTCGGTATCAGAGACCCACAAAACGAGTTTTTTCTGCCAAAAAATCGTGATTTTTAATTTTTTTGTTTGTTTTTGGTTTTTCCTTCAGCATTTCCATACTGTTTCTATACTACGTAAGTAGTATGCGTGGCAGTAGAAAGCTGCTCTTGCACGTTGCCATCATTAGGACCGGCGGCAGTCGTGTTCTACTAATTTTTTGACTATCAGCCCCTAACCAAACGTACCGCGGTAGATACAAATACGTAATTTTCATATTTCAAGAGGTTTTAATGCCAATGAGACATATACCATATTTCCAACTGCACTTTAAATGAGTGGGGGAGTGCACTGTATTTGGGGAATGGATTTTACGAGAAACTAATGATGGCACAAAATGACATACTTTCTGGTAATAAAGGACCGGCAGCAATGTAAGCGTCGCGGATAGTTCTCTCGCCACGTGCTATGAAGTCATATGATCTATTCTGAAGCATCAGGTTGCGAGGGTTTGTTTACATTGCTTCAACCACATTTCAGCGCTGTCGTTCTCCTGGTTCATATGGACAGGATCGAAAAGCTTGCAGATAACTGTCGTCAATTGTATCAATTTTCAACGCGAGAGCTTGAGAGGTGATAAGGTTCGGCTGCGGCAGAAGCAGGGATGTCATCACCTGTCGACAAGGGTTCATGTTTTAAGATTTCGTCATATGTCGTGTAGGTGCCGCCACAGCGCGTCGAAGTGCCAAAGATGCTTACACGTTGCCGGTACTGTACATTTTATTTGATTTTTTCATGTTTCCGGGCGCGTCAACTGCTTTGGTTACTAGTCCCGTTAGTGTAGTGCATATTTTTTTTCGGGATATGCGCGGTGATATTTCCCCGCTGGATGGCGAGATTCGGCGCCGACCTACCGTCGACTAGTGGGGTTTCCCCCTAACCAGGACTCTCCCACCAGCGGGGCACCGCCCCAGCCGGGACAAGCTCTAAGCTCCCGACCGGTCTTCCGGAATAGGTGGTAGTGTAGTGCATGTTAGTGTAAGTGTGTGTGTAAGGGGAGAGGATAGGACAAGGAAGATGAAGGACAGATCGCGCGCGGTCCGTGGCCCGTTTGGTAGGATACTGCTCAGGTATTCGCCTGGTGTTGATCGGAGAAACCATGGAAAACTACCGATCAGAGCAGCCGGCCACTAGAATTCTCCTCCAGACAGCGACTGAATTCGACCTAGCTGGAAAGCTAGCTCGCTTTTCGGTTTTGCTCTACCCCTTTCCAGGCTGCCACCTGTCAGCACCTATGGCAGGGCTTCCAAACGGGGTCAGTATCGACCCCCTACGGGTCGATTAAAATTGCTGAAGGGTGTCAATGATGATCAAGGGGGCGATATAGCCAAATATGCACAATAGCTATAATCAAGATTCCATTGAGTAAAAAAATACTAAATGAACTTTATAATTAATTATTTTCTACTTCAGAGCAACAAAATATAATAATAAATTATAATTTTGCTCCTCTTCGTTCTCATCCGTGGTTCCTCCTTCTTTCGTAGCCTTCGTAGCTAGTCTGGTGCAACTGGTGCCCAGCAAATAAGATAAGTAAGGACGTAATACGATAAGTAAGTAAGTGAGATAAATAAGGAAGTAAGGACCTTCGCGGACGAATGTCGGCAAAGAATAAAACAAGTAGCACTCCAATCGTATTTTCTCCATTGTGCCAGCCATATTATTATACCAATTACATTTAAAACTCTTAATGTCACGTTTATTGATGGTGTGTGTGTGTATATATATACACACACACACTTCTAAATCTTTTTTCATAAATTAAAAACCATGAGAGAGATAAAGTTTTTACTTTCTCACTCACGCTTACGCAGTAGAGAAAATCGTATGTAATGCTGTGTGAAAAACTGCGAATTTTCGGCAGAAAAACTCTTATAACAGGACCATAGTAACGAAAAAGTGGATACATTCAGTTGCTAAATTTAGAGGAAAAATCCTCTAACACATGGTGTAAGAATCCATTTTTTGAGGGGCCTTGAAACAGAAAAATCGAATGACCGCAAAACGTGTCTGTCCGTCCATGAATAACGCTAGCGGCTAAACTGTTCAGCCGTTTTTCTCCAAACTTGATATTCTCCGGCCCGCAATACGGCTCCGGCATTCGCCTGGTGTTGACCAGAGGAACCACGAAACACTACCGATCAGAGCAGCCGGCCGGTAGAATTCGAAACATTACATAACGTAACATTACACAACTTTCACTGTACGTAGTATGCAAGAAAGTAAAAATGGATTTTTTTAAAAATAATTTTTAGAGCATTTACGAAACCGCCATTCTGAGTTAATTTGCACTCGTAAAATTTTGAGATTTCGAAAAATTACGTAAAAGATCATATGAAACATTTCTACTCACAAATGCATTAACTTCTGGAAAATACCCGCCTTATAACTGATAACGACGTGCGATGTATTAAAAAAAATGCATATTTTAATTATGTGTTGGAATATGTGTTTGCTTCTGCATAATTATATTTCACCTTGTTAGTTCTGTATGTAACGTCATTGTAGTCACTATGTCATATTTCCATCATATGCTTTTATATTTGATTAACGGTGGGGTATGTACTATAATTTTTCCGTTGCTCTATCTGCGAGGTTATTATGTAATACTGGATCTGTGTTCCAGCGCGTGAATGGGTGTTAAGCTCCCACGAAACGTTACATTGAAACGTATAACTTAATATCCTGGTTTCCAATTATTGGATAGCCCTCTACGATCCTACATTAATCTTTACAATAACAATGATGATATACATATAATATATATATATATATATATATATATATATATATATATTTGTTTATTTTACGTTAAAAAAACAGTTAAAAACTGCGTATGACGTGCTATGGGGAAAAGTGAATTGTGTGCACATTTTCAAAATTCTGTGATCCCTAAACTAAGTCATATACTACTTAAATTTTGAAAAATAGAATTATATATATATATATATATATATATATATATATATATATATATATATATAAACTTAGTGATGGAGTAGTCATTGCTAGTGTTGTTACTCGTAGATATCAGTCATCTGTCAGACGGAATAGAATCATTGTATCTGTTGTGAAAACATAAGTAATTGTATTTTCATACTCTTCGCACCCCGGCGAGCTCCGAAGCGTGTGGCACACCGACGACCACCATTCAGTGTCCCCCTGCGTCGCCCTGCCTGCCCTTCCCTGCCGCCCACGCAACCGCACACCCGCTCGCAACGAGCGAATATAATAGCAATAAACAACATTTTTATATACAATTGGAATTTCGTGACGATATGTTCATTCCAAGTTAACATGTAAGAATATAACAAATTAATTGAAGATCGGATTGTCGGTTGAAAAGGTTTTGCAGAGAAAATTGACGCACGTTAGTTTTAATAGTATACGGTTCAATTGCAAAAGATACTTTTTGAATACATTACGTTATGGCGTATTTAAATAAATTTTAGTGTTTTTCGTATTATGTATTTCTTCTGTATGTCTTAACTATTCATGTGCGAATTTGTTCGTTCATTTTCAATATTGTAGAGCCACTGATGATGAGATGAAGTCCCGAAACACGCGTATGGCTGAATTTTCTGTATATTAAAATTCATATTGTATATACTACTTGTGGTTGAAACCGCTACTATTCTGAATTTATAAAGATACGTTTTGTTCTTTAATATTTAATGTTGCACTGTATTTCTAAACGAATATAATAACAGCTTCACATGGATAATCGAAACCCTGCAAAACTATTTCACCACGAGAAAGCTAGTGTATTATTTTGTTTATATTACTTTCTACGTTCATAATAATACATAATTCATATATACGTTTAAAACGGAACAATTTTAAAGAAGTTCATTGAGAAGATTCGTTTTGCAGGAATCCACGGATACTCGTATACGACACTGGAAGATTCGTTCAACATATGGTTTAATGAAATCCATTCATTAAACACTTTATCATAATTCAAAATTGCACGTGCCGACGAAGAAGAATCAAGGAATAAGAATCTTCAAACATGTTCCTGAATTATTTCTGCAGAGCGGCACGGTCCGTTTGTAAAGAAAATCATTCATTCTTTTGCCCAGGTATTTCAAAAGACATATTTAAGAACTTCTGGGATGTGGGATGGAATAGGTCCCCGAATTAAATGCTTGAAATATTATTGAAAAAGAAGACACCCAGAAACAAAATTCATAAAATCTTGGTTGCCAAGAGGCCGAAAATTCAACAACTTATTTTGTAGAATACTGAAGAAATAACGTACATGTATCTTAAATAAAATCTGATACAATTTGTAACATTAATTACACAGTATAAGATAGTTGCAATTTCAAATCTAAAAGAAAAAAGCACATTCTAGATCATAGTTATATATATATATATATATATATATATATATATATATATATATATATATGTGTGTGTGTGTGTGTGTGTGTGTGTGTGTGTGTGTGTGTGTGTGAGAGAGAGAGAGAGAAGAGAGAGAGAGAGAGAGAGAGAGAGAGAGAGAGAGAGAGAGAGAGAGAGAGAGAGAGAGAGAGTGAGTGTGAGTGTGTATAGCTCGCGAATAATGCAGGATATGCACTTGCACGGGCTCAGTATCATTATCACGTAGCAAGTCATGCATGTAACTAATCAATCGGCATGAGGCTGAATCAGATTTTTATACCCCAGGATTGTTAGTCCTGGGGGTATATATATATATATACATACACATACACACACATATATTTGAAGAGCTTGGTACAGTTACAAGACGATCCACACTTCGATCAAAATCGTTACTGCCCCTCATCATTCCATATACAGGAGCGGATCCGACCGATCATTTGGGAAGACGTCTTAGTTTTTGTTAAATAATAATCATATTTGTTATTATATTGTATATTATTTATGTACTGTAGAGATAATACTATACAATATTATTGATTTAATAATTACGCAATTCGAACATAAATATGTAAATCAATTTTGCGAAATAAGGGAAGGTAATGAAAAATTCTAGAACTTTTGGGGAATGGCATGGCCCCTGAATCCCCCAGTGTCCATATATGTACTGTTGCAAATGCAAGGAGTAAAACATGGCTATTCTTTGACGAAGAGCATCTCTTTGGGAAGACTGAAGGCCACTGCGCGCAGTGCAGGCGGGCGAGAGGCCGCGAGAGGACCGGCGCGGGCGAAAAAAGGAGCCGCGAGCCGCGCCGCGCGGCAGGTCGCGCGGACGGCAGGAGTCCTCCGCCGCACGAGGCCGTCGCTCCGGGAGGCGGCGCCGCCCCCGCCCCGCCCCCTCCCCGCCCCGCCCGCGCCCCGCCGCCCCGGCGACGTTGCCAGCGGCCGCCGCCACCGCCGCCACCACCGCCGCCGCCGCTCCACCGCCGCCGCCGCCGCCCCACCGCCGCCGCCGCCCGCCGCCCCGCTCCCACCGTCCCGCCACCCTCCTCCCCACCCACCCGCTGCCCCCGCCGCCCCGCCCCCAGCCGCCCCGCCACCCCCCGCCCCACCCACCCGCCGCCCCCGTCACCTGCGCTGCCCCACCGTCTCCGCCGCCGCCGCCTCCGCCACCCCGCCGCCGTCCTCGCCCTGTCACCGCCCCGCCGTCGCCGCCGCCCCGCTGCCCCCGCCGCCCCGGCTACGCGCGGTGCGCCCGGCCGCCCGCGCTCCCCCTCGCGCGGCGGGGGCGGGCGGCGCGCGCCGCTCCAGATCAATAGGCGGTGGCGGGCGGCAGCGGATGCTGCACGGCGCGGTGCGGCTCGGGGCGGCCGCGCTCCCCGTCGCGTCGCTCAATCGCCCGGTGCTCGCCCGCCGGCACGCTGCCGCGCATGCGCGGCCACGCCGCCGGCCGCGAGGCGGGCCGCATGAACGGGCCCCCGCTCAGTGGCGGCAAGCCCTTGCATCCAAAGGGTCCGTGGACGGCATTGTGATGTGTTGTGAAAAATCTGCTTGGAGTGTGCAGTGTGGATCTCAAGTGGATTGTTCATTAACCCTTTATAAGCGAAGATGGCGGGAATCAGACAGGAGCATCGTGGGGTTGCTGTTACGCATAGGAGAGGAACACGTTGACGAACGACGGACGGGATGGTTGATCCGTGCTTTGACGCTGCAGGCATTTCCACATATTTGGAATCGAAGGAAAAGAGGAATTCTCAAAAAGAAGAGCTCTGAATATTGTACGCATCCAAACTCTAGACGACATATATTATTAAAATGACTTTCCATGAAAAGGTCAGAGCCACATCTTTATGGGCTGGCGGAGGTCAATAAGGGCTCCGTTTCGTTTTCGTACCAGCAACACCAGAGCCAGGAAGCACCGCGTAATGACTGGCGACATTGATCACGAGCTATGTAGCACTGCGGGGACCCGCATAGACCTCCGGTGCGGGTCAATAGACTCGTGAGAGACTAGCAGGTGACGCAGTGAATGGGGCCTGTCACTAAACGGCGATAGAAACGCTCGCCGCATGGCATTTACCCGAGGGGACGAATCCAGTGACAAGTTTGTGTTTATACGTATGTGTGTATGGCTGTATGTGCGTGCGTGTAAAACGATGCGTTTATGCGTGTATCTCCCTCTCTCTGAAAGAGAGGGAGAGAGAGAGAGAGAGAGAGAGAGAGAGAGAGGGAGAGAGAGAAGGAGAGAGAGAAGGAGAGAGAACACTGTAAAAAAAGATTAACACCTGTTTACACACCCATTGTCCCTTCTTTTACTTCTTTGAAAGGGATAACGAAGGTAAGGGTTATAGAGACAACTGGGTATAAGGAATAGAGCATCCAAAGTGTCCGAAAGAACTACTTGTTGAATGGCAATTCACAATGATTATTACAATCAATATGCGTGGTTTAAATGATGAAACATATATTATAGTTATCTCAATAATACGCCTAAAACCAGCCAAGTTTACGAGCGTGTTGCGATCTTAGCAGTATGCTTGTGGCTTGCTGCAATGCCTTCGAATCAATAAGAGTTGTGTCCCCCTTGGAACCTCTCAGAACGTAACATAAGAAAATTCCGTGGTGGTAACATAAGTAATCAGTCTCACGAAACATGACTAGCTCTTCTATACAAGCTATAAGACTGTCTCGAGTAAACTTTAGATTTTTAATGGTTTTGGAAAGAATTCTTATCGAACGGTGTCTGGTACAGAGAGATTACTTTAAGGGGCCGCTTTGACAGCTAATGCTTGGCCACTGCTGGCAACATAACGCAGGTTATGTCCATGCACCTCATTTTGCCAGTGCATTCGTTTACAGTTAGCTCGTTTATAAATGGCGTCATCAGTATCACTTGCCATGTCGTCACCCCGCAAGCCGTTCATTTGTTTCCTGGCCAGTCAAAATGGTCCCTTCTTGGTACCGCCGTTTACACCGTGAAAGTAACCTCTATAACTTCTTCCGTGGTTGGCCTGGATTGCGTGGCCCGGTGGCCGGGCGGCTGCTGCAAGCAGACGCTAGGCGGCGCGCCCGGGAGCCAAGGCCACCACGTCATCTGACCGGCGAATTCCGCCTCTGCAGGAATCGCAGCCATATCGACCGTCTTCGCCTGCCTACATCGTCCCCTCGGCGCATGTTCCTCAGCGATCTAGTAATTGCTACACCGACAACCACTGTACAAAACTCTGCGTCTTGGATGCATACCCAGAAGGCATTATGTGTTTATTTGTGTATCATTACTCGTTAATGCGAAAAAAACAAAAACAAAAAACAGTCATTGAGCACTTTCGCATGGCTCAAACAGTTCACCTCTGTATTCTTACATTGATAAATACTACTGTAGAGCTGTTTTCGAATAAGGGTTTTCCTCACTCATTCCACCAGTGTTTACAATGTAAGCAGTACATTGTGAGGATTTCCGTTAACATCTGTATGCCGTATTTTTCATTGCCCCGCAGGAAAAGTAGTCCACGAACGACGAGATCAGGTGACCCAGAGAGCCACTCACAGATGGCTCTCCTCCCAATCATTCTTGGCGCAGGGTTTGAGTACATCGCTAAATTCCAAAGAAGTCCATCGTATTAGCAGGTGCCGACCTAGCAGTAACTAATGCAAATGTGTGATTTCTCCAGCACTATCATTGTAGCCAGTCGGAGCAACGACCAGTATGACTCATGAGTTATTAGAATTATCACAGTCTTCAAGGTTGTTATGTCCAACTACTCGCTAACGAAAATGGCGGTCGTGTTATTCTTAACAGTACATGGAATGATGTTCTAATATACATTACTCGCATAACAGTAATATTTGTGTAGAACCACCAACTTCACTTTCTAAAGGAAGATCCTCTAGGAAGTTCCGCCTCCGCTGGCTTTGGAATCCCGGAGTCTACCCACGCAGTGAAATCTAAAACACGGAGGGTAACGATTTTTTTGATCGGCGGCGCGGTTTCGCCACGCACCACGTCTTCGGGATTTCGATGGAAGTGGTCGGAGGCGTGGTGGGGGGCGTGGCGCTGGCGCGTCTACGAGAGGGCGGGGGCGGGGGAGGGGTGGGGGCTCTAGGGGGCGTGGCAGCGGTGGAGGCACAGTGCGCAGCTGCTGTCACATGTGAGGGCGAAATGGTTCTCGTTTCAGGTGCCTCGGATTAGAACAGCTCTGCACAATTGCGTCTCGTTGGAAACTATTGCATAAAGCAGTGGCCTCAAATGGTAATGTTTTTAGCGCTTAAAATTAAAAAAAAAAAATGCATTTTGAAAACAAGGCTGTAGCATTTTATAGCATTATAAAAATTAAGATTTAGCATTTTGTAGCATTTGTTGAAAAATTATTATTAAGGGAGGACTCTTTGAGATTAAAAAATGTTTGACGCTTTTTAGATTTTCCCATTAAAATCATGAAATAAGGGAAATTAATTTAATATTTAGCCATTCGTGAACTTCAACAAATATAAAAGCATAAGAGTCCATGTGTGTGCCGAATTGGGAACTGAGGAAGCTGCGGTGGCGTGCACGCATTTTGGATTACGTTTAGGATTTCACGCAGTCTTTTAGTAGTGTAGTTTACTAATTTAGGGGGAGAGTTTATATGCTCTACAAAATCTTTTAATATGCTTTTAAAAACATGCATTTATGACCTAAAAATTCTGAAATATGCACTTTAATATGCAATTAAAATTAACAATATTTCATTCCCTCTATAAACCTTTCTTGATCAAATTCAGGAGAAGCATGCTTGGAAAGAAAATATATATTTTTGTGCAAACATGATATAATCTACACTAATTCGCGAGAGAAATAATTGTAGTAAATATTCCCGTTACTGAAGTGCATTGTATGTCTTGTATTTCTTCTGAATGGTTTAAAAAATATGTTATCAAGAAATATCCTACATTTGCATAAGTATTTTATCATCTATACAAAAGCCACAAACTGTGACAAGCTCTCTCTAATCCATGAACGCTCACAAATAAATAGATTCTATGAAAAGATGAAACGTTATAGAGATGTCCCTATTTTAACGACATATGCAAAATATGCGCCTGTAATTACACGAATATACACCAAGAGGAAAAATCGGCCAAATATGGACAAATATGTACTAATATATTAAAATACATAGCATCATATTCTAATAAAATGTCAAGAAATTTCACTTACCTCTGCACTGAAGCAACGGACAAAAATATGAAAAACCATAGAACACCATAGAAATCCAAAAATATACTAATTTATGGTACATTCATTTTTTCTTATTTATGGCACATTGATCAAGGAGCCTCTTACGATCTGATTGAGGTACAACACTGATATAAAACATAAGCAAAAGTTGTAATTCAAACGCCAACAAAGAAATTTACTACTTTCTTTCATTAAAGATTCTACGTTTAACTTAATAATTTTTAACAGCGCATGACGGAGACACCACACGAATTTGTCACACGTATCAACAATTTTTTTAATTACAATGTTTTTTATTTTGTTCTAAGTTTTCAAATAATTCAATGGTGTAAGGTAAAGTGTTGATTTACTGACAAATGACGTCGTACAAAAAACTCGATACAGCAGTGTAAGATAAATTTCAGATTTTTTACTTTCTTGCTTTCAGGGTTAAGAAAGAGATTATTTCTAATTACTATGTTTCGCAACCCATTCTGCTTACAGTGCATTGCTGGACCATCTTGGAGTCATTTTAGCAATGAAATGAAGAGAATGATTATTATTGTGCGGGGGAACATGAATAAGTGTGAGTTAAAAAGCCAGATGATGACCATGGCGGTCAGGGGAGGGGAGGCATGAGGGCCATGCCCCCCCCCCAAATCCTAGAGTTTTCGTTTTTTACATTCTTTTATTTGGCAAAATTGATTTAAATATTTATGTAACAATTACGTAATTATTTAAAAATAATGTTTAGTATCATAGATACACTACAAAAATAATATACAATATAATAACAAATATGTTTATTATTTAACAAAAAGGTATGACCTCTCCCTCCCCAATGATTAGCTGAATCCGCCCCTGATGGTGACCGAGAGGGATCAATGATTTCGGAACAACGAAGGAGTGAGTTTTAGGGAGGAAAAGCAGGATTTCGATGTCTGCCATTAATTCGCATTTACCATCACAATAACCGGGAGGTGCTAATAATAATAGAGGTGAAAAATCATCTACATGCAAAAATGCAAAATTATCTAGGGAATCTACGTGGAATTTGTGGACAAAGCGAATTCTCAGAGGTTTTCTTGGGGTTCTCCCGTTTCCCACTGACTCTCTTTCCTCATTGCTCCATCATCATACCTCATTATTATTTCTAACATCAACTCATTAGACGACTCAATAGCGTCTACGACCCCAGTTGAAGAGCCCTTAAAACCTAATGAAAATATGAATGATTCTAAGGAACGGGGAAAGGTTTGAATTGCAAATCAAAGAACCTAATCTTTCTGAATCTTTTATCGTTACACTTCTTTATTCTCTTTGACCAGATAAAGACTCTGCGAACGATTGACGCAAAATGTACAAGTATCATGTTATAATATTATGCACATTACCATTGATATTCAAGGATTAGGGTAAAGGATTAAATCAAATCCTTTGAAAATAAATAAAGTGAAATTTGATTGCAAGTCCCTTAGTACACACACGTGAACTCCCTTGTCCAAGATGATAGTCGAACCCACAACCATTTCAACCATGGAACCTCCAGGGCACCTGTGTTAGTAGATCGGTATAATCCAATCATAGTTTTTACTTTTTTTTCGTAACGAAAGTCTGAATTGAGTATGTTTCTATAAATTAACAAATAAAGATGAATTTTACATTCGTTGTAACACATTTTGTTTTAAAAACAGAAACACCAAGAAGTACTGACGACTCCCCATAGTCCCCTCTAGGAAAAATGGTGTTTGTTGGTGTTTCTTCCTGGGGCAGCTGCGGAGAGCGCGCACTGTGCGGGAGCTGTCGCCGCCGGCGCGCGTATTGAGCTGCCGCCACCTGCTCCGGGCGCCCACAGCATCGATTCGCCCGCCGCCCCCGGATAGCTGCTGCGCCGCCCGCGCCCGGGCGCCACGCACGGCCCACGCGCCGCGCCACAGGGCGGGGCGGCGGGGCGGGCGGCGGGGAGGCCGGGGGGGAAAGGGGGGGGGGGGGGGGGGGGGGGGGGCGCCGCGGGCGGCGGCGGGGGCGAAGCTGGCTGGCGAGGGCGGTGGCGCGAAGCTTCGGGGGCGGGGCGGAGCGGATGGGGCCGGCGGACTGCGAGGTGTGGCGACGGGTGTCAAGGGCGCCGAGGGGTTGCGAGGGGCTGCGAGGGCGAGACGCGTCTGCACCCATGACTGCTGTGTTACCCAGCTGTCCCCTTGCGGTGTGCTACCTCACACTAATATTTTAACTACCACCTCCCCGGCAAATTGTGGGACACCCCACCCCCTGCGGCGAGGTCAGGTATACAAAATACCCAGGCTTATAAATGTGAACGCAAAGAAGTGTTAAAGTCGTATGGAATAGTCTATTTATAGTTCTTCAAAGTATCTTTAATGCAGACCTACTACTAAAGCTTTTTTGTTCACTGTAGAAAATTTAAAAATTATAGACGAGGCTGTCTGGGAAACTGAAAAACCGACGAGACTTCAATTTGCGTGTCATGGCATGATACCAATAATACATTACAAAATTGACAAATTTCAGCTTTTCTGTATCACTTTACATCTGTATGGTAATATTACTCTACATCTATATATGTGGGCCTACTGAAAATATAATATCATTTTCCATCTGTTTCGTTAATGAAACAAATTTTTATAAAGAATATCCGTCCAAAGTATTTGATGTTTCTGTTGAAGTGAATTAAGAACTAACTCACCTCTACATTTTCTGATCGCACCCCAGTCAGAAATTCCTGCATTGGGGAGAGATTACCACCCACAAATAAGGTCTCCGCCACATCGTTCCCCGACTAAAGGGGCTCCCCATCCTCTTGGAGCATATGTGCAGCGTTACAAAGCGGAGGGGAGGGGCGCTCTGCTCTCAGGGAAATTAATTTTCTTGTGTGCAGAGTGGTATATGCGTACTCTACAGATCCTCAAGTGAGAAAGCCGTTAATGATGCATTTCATTTTTAATACGATAATTGTAAAATTGTTACAAACGTTTACCGCACTATAGTTACCATTTATATTTAAAATCAGGACATGGGATTACCTCATCACTTAACAATATTTTAGGGATAATATGAAATATATTTTCTAGTAATAAGATGGGCAGGGAAGGGGATATTCAAAAAAAGGGGAGCTTCGGAAACGGTCTTCTTACAGGGTCTAACTACAAGATTTTAACGTTACATGTGATAAATTTGCTGAGGGCTATATGTGTAAATGGCTAGACTCCGATGTGTTTCCGATTCACGGCCAATGCTTCCAGGCTATAACAATTACATACCGATTAAGATGAGTAAAAATATTCAGTCACCTAACTTGTAAAAGTATCCTTATCGGTTTGGAAATTTCTTACTTAAGAAACTCTAGTCAATCATTTTAACGTGCGAGAAAATAACTATAAAGAGTGCTAACAATATCCTAATAACAATAAACTAATAAAGAGTGCTAACAATATCGGAAAATACACTGTACAATTTGTGTAGACTACTAGACCTACAGGGTAATTTATTAGCTGCGTGACTGAATTAATATCTTAGAGGATTTAATAAATAAGTGAATGAAGAAAAAAGGTTATACATATAAAATAAAGGTATTTACCAATAACACGACAACCTACAAATTATGAAATTGCTCTGCACACTTTGAATTCATTTTCGCTTCTTCTACAGAATATCGGATTGACAGCGGAGGTGGATAGAAACATTTGCACATGGCCAATTTATGGCTATGGGAAGGAATTGATGAATGTCAAATGTGACGATCAGACAACATGTGCATTCGACGAGCATGGTTAAAAAATTGGGTATAATGTGTACAGAATATTATGAGCCAAAATCATAAAAATCACCATAAGTCTTCACGTGCTTTCTTTTTGTTCATCATCATTGTGTCGTGAACATCAGCAACCATTCCTATCCAAAATCGGTGGTGACGAGAAATGTTGTCTTTATGATTGTAAGTGTCTTTATGGTTGCTCGGTTCTAACAAAAAAGGTACACCCCAAAAAAAAGATAACGATACGCATTGGGTAGAACAAAAAAAAAAAATGTGGTGGTACTAATTGTTTCCCTGGGGTGCAACATCACTGCTGACATTTATTGTCAACAATTGGGACATCTTGCAGACGTAATTTAAAATATCCACCAACAAGATGATGCTGCGTGAACTGATGCTACAATGCGATAAAGGCCGCCCGTATTCTAACCTGACAAAAGAAACTATCCAGGAGTTGGGTTGCGAAGTCTTGGTAAACTCGTCTGATCTTGCGCATTCAGATCACTCGTCTGATCTCGCGCATTCAGATCTTCATCTATTGCGTTCTCTTATGAACAACTTTTAAGGAACTTCCTTCCCGCATTACTTCATTTCCAAAAGAGAAGATTTCTACAGGCCTGGAATCAAAGAACTGCTCAAACTTAGGCCGAAGGTTGTAGTTAGAGTAGAAGAATATATCGCTAATGATTAACTTCTTTCCTATGTGTATCTCTTTTGTTAAATGTAGTGGCTGGGTCATTCCATGCAAAAGGTAGATTTTATGGCATGACTCCTTCAAACTTGAAAATATTTTGGGATATTGTTGTTCATGATGTTCATCGTTGAGGTACAATATTAAAGTTATATAACTAATTGTTCCGCAACAATGCACCCTTAAATTCTAAGACTTCTTGTGAACACCCTTACATTCTTTATTTTTTGCCCTCATATAAACGTTTCTACAAATTCTAAAAATTTGTGAGTATATATAGAAATATAGGTGGCCCCGGAATACCATTTCGCATTTTTTTACCAATAAAACAAAACAATCCATTATTTGGCAGATGATGCTCTCAAGAAACGTACCGACACTTTCCAGGGCCGTGGTTGACTGATGTTTGAATTGTATAGATTTCTGTGATAGTGGTGTCGACATCACAAATATCAAGCCGCTAATGAAATGTTTAACATATTTCAGAATATTGAAATTTTATTGAAGATTTTTATAACAATTTCATTTTCTTAAGTGTCAGGAGATAGATCATTTTCAGTTTTATAGAGTAAAAAATTATTTAATGAAAACATTGAAAGAGAGACTTTGGTTCTCTGTGGAGCAGATAATGATCAATCGAATTGACACTGCCAAAAATAATTAAAGATGGCAAGAAGCAGGAAATAAAGCAAGGCGGAAATTCATGAAAAATATTTTTAAATACATTAATTTAATATGTAATGGTGAATTTTTCATTCCTCTTTAAGTTGTTAATAATTCTTTTATGAGAGATTTCTCAGAATTTCTAGTTCTAACTTGAGTTTGAGGTTCCTAATTTTTTACCGCCTACAGCCTCCACTTGACTCGAGGTGTCACTGTTTAAACAAGCTTATTAAAAACCGCTACCGACGTTTATTAAGAAATCGCACCAACCCAGTGTACTTTTGTAGTAGACGCAAGTACCTTAGCTCACGACAGGCGTAAAATAACGTGGTACCGCCCCTGACTGGGCTGATCTGTGAATTTCGTTGTTGAGAAAATCAGTGGTGTACGCCTAGCCGTAACGGAAACCCTGATGTGCTGATCAATAATATCCTTCAGTAGTAATACACGATTGGGCAGGTGAGGGCTGCGCGGATAACCTGCGTATTGATGACGATGGTTGTCATATTACAACTATACTCTATTCTAGGTTGTAACTACAAAATGCAGAACTAGTAATGTAGCTAGTTCTTTTTTAACTCCTGTACATTGACTTCATGGACATTAGATGAACTATTTGAAGAGCTGGGTTACTCATTTCCTTGATTTTCATTGTGTCGCAGTTTGTTGCGTACGTTCCGCCACTGGAGCTACTGACCTCCCATTCTTCATTGACCACAAGTCTATTTGGAAGCAGGTGCACTTATTTCCGACGTAAATCACTTTATGGGTCTAATGTCTTTCCCAGTTGAGTGGAAACCGCAGCTCATGCGCTAGAATTTTTCTCTTCTTCATACCGTGATCCGGAAGATAAGTATATCAACATCGTCGTATCTCGCACGAGATCGACACTCATTTAGCATAATGAACACACAATTCACAGTTTCATTAATCTCTTTCACACTCTCCTCCCAACCACTTTTGATTTCAGGCACCTCTTATTCACTTTCTTCTGGTCCTTGACTTCGACTACTGTGGTTTTATTTCGCGCGTAAAGTAAGAAGGGCACATCATCCCTACGACGCCAAAGGGATCCATTAGTATCATACGAATGTTGTCACGAAGAAAATAAAGATATACGGCAGGATCACCCATGCAAGCCAAGACTACATGCGAGGTACCAATATTTCCTGCAACCCCTAATAAGGCAAGCGCATTCTTTTTTATTTGGAATAGACTTGAACCAGCACAATTCGTCAAACACGAGAACAGTGAGCTAGAGATCGCGCACACTTAATAGACTTATTTCGTTTCTGGGCGCGTCAACTGATATGGTCATTTGTCTCATAAATTTTGTGCATGTTTTATCATGAGAGGTGGCGGTGATCTTCTCCCGCTGGTTGGTCCGACCGGGGAAAATTCATTTCGGAGAAAAAAAAAAAAGTACGAATAATTTAGACGGTAGTGTTGTTGACAGACGAACAGACGTTTTGAAAAGGAAAAAACTCTTTTTTGGTATCGGGGGACTCTGAAACGCGTATATACGTACGCATACTAGAAAGTAACAAATGGTGCTAAAGAATTGCACAGACTTTCTCGTACTAGTTTCCTAATCTTGTTTTCTGTGTTAGGTTTTTCATTTTGCCCCCACCCTTTTCCCAGCCACTACCTATCGGCGTCTAAATGACTTTCTTTTCCCACATTTTGTCAAATTTTCGGTCCCTTAATAGCAGAATAGAACTTGTGGTGCTACAACAGCACACATTTCGCGCATTATTTCTAACTTTTGTAATTTTTAAAAATGCAGAGACTTCAACGAAAATGATTCCTGTGTCATTTGCTCTACCCAAGGAAAAAGGGAGAGAGAGAGTGAGAGTGAGAGTGAGAGAGAGAGGGAGGGGGGTGATGTGTGTGTGTGTGTTACCTACCTTTCGTTCGCAGTAATAATTAACTAATACTTTTATATTTGTAGAATACACTACCATACTGTTTAATATTTACTATTATATATTTTTTCGATCTATTTGCATTTGTTTGCCAACGCTATTAGTATGGTATTATTTATTATCTTTTAATTATTTCACATTCTCGCATACTGCTTACAAAGAATATGGCTAGCTAAAAAACTCATCCCATATGTTCATGAATACACTGCATACCTCATACAATGAATTCAATACCCGAAATATACTTTCATTTCAAGTTTTGAATAAAAAAATCTATTGCGAAAAAATTATTTAAGTTTCGCTTGACGCTATTTAATTTTTATTACTAATGGTGAGAAAATACATGCTGTTTTAGCACCACTAGTTACATAGGAGAAATAGTATTATAAAAAATCACAAACATTTTCCCCCATTTTTTTGGTCCCCTAATAGTAGAATGGAAACGTGACTTTAAAACTTGTATAGAAGAGTAAAGGCTGGATGTACATGTAATTTTTTTTGAAAATTTTGAAAACTTTTTTTGAGAAAACGTCATGGGAAAAAGAACTTCCGAAAGGAAGAAAACAAGTGTGATGAAGATACAAAATTGAAGAGAGTGATTCAAAGGTGCAAGCAGCATTGAAGAGTGTTACTCCACTAAGATATTTTGGTTGAAAATATGTGTAGAGAGGGAGGTGCAGGGTGGTCGTGACACCACTACTAAAGTTTCAAAAGGAACCCACGTAGCTCTATGTAATAAAATAGTTACTTTTATAGATGTGATCAATTCCTGATTTTCTCCTTTTTTAATCTGACTTCAGAAATTGAGGAAGAAGCATCTGGCTACTCTAAATGGTTCAATCTAAAATCAATTGTATTATTAGTTGTACTATTAAAATGACACTTCCATAATCCTTAAGGTATGTTTTATTTTTCAGACAAATATACCATAGAGAAAAAAAACTAATGGAAAAGAAGCCCATAGATCACCCCCTCTTCTTTTAGGCTGCACACAAGTTTGTGTTGAATAATTGAGAATAAAGTGTGAAGAAAGCATGAAGTTATTGGAAGGTTGAATTCATGGCGATTTCAAGATTTTTTATTGAACCTCGGAAATAATAAAATCAATCTTTCTAAGATTCTTTGGTGTCATTGGATACAATGAACCAATAATGTTAGTCCCAGGAGGTCCACTTACATAGTAATATTTAAGAGCTAAGATATTTTACATACCCCCTATGATGGCAACTGCTTTGCTGGAATGAAAGTGTAGATCCAAGTCCTATTTCAGGCATGGATGATTTTATCTAGTAACTGTATTTTGTAAGGCAATAGCAAACTACAACATAACTAATAACAGCATTCTTTACTCATAATTTCTAAATGGCATAAAGCAGAAAGAAGATTATAAATAATTATTATTGTAAATTATTAATATTAATTATTATATTTATGAGACGTTTTGGTGCAGAACTCTTCTGGAGAATTATGACATGAAAAAGTGATTACCTAAATGACCTCAAAAATTCCATTATCACTTCTGACATCTTACCTGCCCAGTTGATCTTCTGATTTTTAAAATACCTTAAAGTGTCATAATAAGAATGCCGTATATATTAATAAGAGTTAACTTCTATCTAAATTGAAGATATTTCAAATATATTGCTCATTTAACAATGCTTTAATTGTGCTATATATAAACAGCATCTAGTTTACTCTGCTCCTTCTCCCCAAAAATTAATCAAATTGAAAGAACTCTACCAATATTACATTTGTAAGAATTTTAGTATTGAATGTAAAAGAAAAAAGGAATTTATAAGTTTCAATAGAAAAAAAGTTAGAAAAAAATATAGTTTCAGGTGTAATAGGAAATATCTGGTTCATATTATTATTCTTCAGAACAATTCGAAGTACAGATCCACTATATTGGATCACAAGTTCTTTTTAACCAAATTCATCCAGTCTCTCTACGAACTTTAAAATCAGTCTGTCTTAACTTCTTATCTTGAAAATCTCCTTGGTAATGCATGGTTCAAGTAATACTTCTAGGGGGAAAAAAATTTCTTAATTCCTGGAACTTTTAATGTTATTACATTTGTGAATTTATAAATTATTCTAAAATGAACAACAAATGAAAAAATGAAGAACAATTTTCAACCTTAAAATAAGACTTTGTAAAAAATTTGATTGAAAATTTCAAATCTCAAATCACAACTGAAATGTATTATTATTTCTCACATAAAGTTTTACCGTAAAATACTTCCAAAATATTTCCAGCATGTGTTGGAACAAAAGTTCAAATATAAAATTTAGTTATTATTTATTTTATATTTAATATAAAATTTAGTTCAAATATAGTTTATTTAACTAATTATTTAACTTAATAGGAGATCAGAGGATAGACTATGAACAAATTTCATAAAAAGTAGCTGTTTCCTAACTTAGAGTAGGATAGCAAATATATGGAGAATGTAGGGAAGAAATTTAAAAAGTTTATAAACTGTGAATGTAAAAAATAAATTAAAATTAAACTGAAAAGTGAAGGAGTGGTTAATCTCAGATCGAGGGAAACGAGCAGGAAGGAAAAATAGAAAATAACATTCAGAAGATAAAACTGCAAAACCATGCAGTGAAGTAGAAAGGGAATTTAGAAGATACTCAAATATAAGCTCATGATTTAGAATGGCAGGAGAGTGCTAGACAAAAACATGATTCATATACCAATGTACTTATATTAAATCCAAAATATAAATATTTCCTCTTTAATTAACACAAATGGAGAAGAGAAAAAGTTTGATTTCCAATTAAGAAGAAAACTAAATAAAATACTGCATAAACTAATATATTGCAAGAAAAATTAAGCAGAATAATTAAGCATTACAGAATATCACTAATAAAATATTTTTGTTAGAAATGAGAGAAAGAAGGATTTGATCTACTGTTTCTGCACAAATTTTGGAAATAATTGTTAAATACACTTATTTTAACAAATGCCGCCAAGGCTCAGAATTACAAGACCCACAATATTCTCAAATTCTCAACAAAATTATAATAAAATCAAAGGGAAATTTAAAAAATTAAAATTTTCAATAAGAATGTTTTATGTTCGAAGCTTATTAAGCTCAGTGATGGTTCTTTATTTTATATCGTCACACAATCTCAAGAAATTACCATCATGACACCATGTTATGTAATATGAAAAAATAATGTATCAAAATTGTATTAAAAATCTGATTTAATTAAAAAAGTCACATTCTTAAGGTTAAAACTATACACAACAATTTCATTAGATGAAAAAATCTCTACTTTCAATATTGTAGTTGTAAGAAAATACCTAAAAAACTTGAACTTGTGCAATTTTCAAAATTTTCAGAGTTAACAGGAAAAATTGGACCTATTCAATCTTCATAAATGTATTTCACTGTATTATTACAAGAAATTTAAAGAAAAGAATTTGAGCAATTTGCGATAAAGTTTTGAAGGTGTCCCAGGGGTTTCATGGAAAGTATTTCCAAAATTTAAAGAATACTTTCCAAAATTGCAGGGCTTCGAGACAAGCTAGTGATCAGAGATTATTAATTTCAGTGAAAATCCTATGAATTTTTCAGGTATTTTACTAAGTATATATAAATACATGAAAAAGTAAAATGATCAAAAGTTACATAATGAAAATACATGTTCAGAGTTTATGATGAGAATTTATGTTGGCACCTGTTTACCTTGTAACTGAGGAGTAAATGAAATCAACGGAAATGATGGTGCACCTGGGGGGGGGGGGAGGCTGAAGGAGCTTCAACCTCTCTCCCCCAGAAGTCAATTCATGTAAAAAAAATATATCTTTTGTAGTAATAAAAGTCATGCAATATATCAATTGTTTCAGTTATAAACATTAACTGTAAGTTCATAAATAAAAATGCATTTTATATTCACCATACATCATAAATTATTTGTAAGAAAACATCTAGTTGGCTGGACACCTGTACCTGTATTTCACCCCTCCTCAAGAAAAATCCTGGGGGCACTTCTGAACAGAAATGCGTAGGACTTGAGAAATATGATTGTGAATTTCTACACTAGGATTGTGGAAGTTACTCAAGTATGTTACTGAAGTATAACACTTGAAGATATATACCACTTTTCTGATCAGTAGAATAGTAATACCATAATAAATTATTTTAATACAAAATAAAAGTCAAAACTGATTATCAAGTAAACCTTAATTATGAGTTTTTTTTATTACGATATCTGCAATATAATCCTAATAATTCAAATAAGTTGATTATTGGAAAGGTCCAAATAAACCATAATAAAAAAATCCAAAAAGATTAAAGAAAGTCAATACTGGGAATTGAAACTATCTACCCTAAATTACATTGTAAATTAAGGATATAAAAAGTTGTTAATTCAAATGCATTGTTCCAGTTCATGCAGATTATTAGGATTCTAACATATTCATTGCTCTTATTTTTACTATACCAGGATAAGGAATCTGTAATTTATCTAATACTTGCAACTTGTAAACTTTTTGGTACTCAAAGCAAATAATGTTTTTCATATGTTTCTAATCTCAAGTTTAAAAAAAAATTCTTTTTTTTTTAAATTTATTTAAAAAAACTTTTCTTCATCTTTCAACTATTTATAGTTAAAATGTTGTGAAGCGATTCTGGATATCAAGAAAAAGATAGTACTTCTCCCCCATACGTCATATACTGTTTTTTCGGTAATTTGTCTCAATAAATCAAATAAATTAGCAATTCTGAAATTTGGAATTCCTATTTTCCCATATACATTGAGAACAACAAGATGAAGTGTTCATTACACAATTCATCATCATAAACTGTCGATCTATTAAGCATAACACGTTCTGTTTAACCAGTTGATTTGTGGATCTTGTGGTTATTCCTACTATGCTTCAGAGTGATTCATTTCTTCTCTGACCATTCTATGGATCTTAGCCCTTCAGGTTTACACTTTAAGGTATCTTTTGGCAATCATTCCTTTTACATTATGTGAATTTGACCAATCTCAGCTGGTTCTCTTTTATGTCCTCTACTCTAATGTCTTGAGCTCTCTTGATCTTTTTATCAGTCTGGTCTTGTGATTCCTGCTGTGACAAAGAAATCTCATGTGAGTAGCTTCCAGCTTTTGTGTGTCTTTGTATTTTAGAATCCATGTTTCTGAGTTGTACAGTAGCATTGGTTTTGATGTTATGTTGTAAATTGTTAATTTACTCTCCTGGGTCATAACTCTCTAATACTTCTTAATTATTCCATTAGTTCTGTTAATTTTTTTGTATTTTGCTTTCTAGGTCTTCTATGTTTCGTTCTATAATGTTGCCCTAATAATTAAATCTAGACACAGACTATAATTTTATCATCAATAACTAATTTAACTATTCTCATTTCTTTACTTTGAAATACCACTATCTTATTCTTGCTTGTAGAGATTTTCATGCTGTGGGTCAGTGCTATTTTATAGAGTTAGTTTGTTGCAATTTGCAAATTCTGTTCCCATTGTTAAGGTCATTTTCATCACCAGAAAGAGTGCTCTGGAGGAATTATTCAGAGTGTGCTGTATCAGCACACACAATTATTTGGACCTTTTATCTTTTCTTGAGGTTCATTCCATTTTACACAATTTGTTTCCTTTATGTCATCACATGATTGGTGAATATGTTGGACAGGTATGGTGTCAAACCACATCCCTGTCTCACACCTCTGGTGGTTCTGAAGATATTTGTTATTTATTATTTTGAACTGCGGTTCTGCAAACAGATTTTGAATTCCTTTTATAATTTCGATAGTTTCATATACCTCCAGTATCTCAACATTTTATCTTCATTTGCCATTTTATGTTTTCTCGGAGTCAACATAAAGGAGGAAAATTGGCAGGATCACTTCATTATGATGCCTATGATTATCCGGAATGTGAAAATACCATCCTTTGTGTTCTTTCAGAAATGTATGCTACATACAGGTAGTTAGTGCAAAAGAGCTCAAACAGGAATTCAGTTTGCTCTCACAATGAACACAATATGCTTAAAAAGGGGTACAAAGTTTTCTCGTCCAGGATTAATATATGAATTCTTTAGTTGAAATAATATTTTTTCTGAAATGGGCAATTCATCTTGCTGGTGAATGTTGAAGAGCTTTTGGAGAAGAGATTAATTGTACGAATTGTTGTCAGGAGTAAACAGATGCTTATGCAAAAAACAGATGCTTATCAAAATTCAAAATTTATTGCTTATTTATCCTTTAAAATAGATTTTATTACATGAGAGTTTTTTTGTTTTGTTTTTTTCTCCCTTTCAAAATTCAAAATTTATTGCTTGTTTATCCTTGAAAATAGATTTTATTACATGGGAGTTTTTGTTGTTTTTTTTTCTCCCTTTCAAAAATTCAAAAGTTAAGTAGTATATGACTTAGTGTAGGGATCACAGAGTTTTGAAAATGTGCACACAATTCACTTTTCCCCATAGCACGTCATACGCAGTTTTTAACTGTTTTTTTGACGTAAAATAAATAAATAAATGCATAAAGTATTTATTTATTCAACATCAAAACAGTTAAGAAATGTGTTAAACATACTATGGAGAGAAGTGTATTCTGTGAATGCTTTCTTAAATTCTGGGAAACCTACCCTAACCCATATACAAGTTGAATTCTGAATGCAGATGGAAACAAGAATTTTCGGAAGAATTGATAAGAAAAATTTGCTCTAGTGTAATAAAAATTTTTAAGAAATATTTTATTTTGATAATCATTAACTGTAGATTTTATACATAAATTTAAATTATAATAATTTCTCTAAAATTGTTGCCTGTTAATAAAATATTATTATCTCTGAACTTTCCGTACTTGTAAATTATTGTTTTCTGGATCCAAGTTCAGACCAAAACTTGAACTGCCCACTGAAGAATTGTAGACCCATCATGTTCGGCCTAATAATGGCTCAATTTAATTTTAAAGATTTCTTGTTTCTGACCACCCTGATATGGTGTAAGGGTCATCAGAAGAGTTAAATCTTCACTCCATCTCACTTCATAATGTTTCCCTACATGTTCCCATGTTCTCTTACAACTGCACTATGTTTCCAGCATGCACTCCTGAATGTACCTCTCCACATTCCCCCAAATCTTCAAGTGTTCTCCGCATGTTGTCACACTTGTGAATCTGGAAATTAAAAGTTTAATTTAAGTGGTTGTTCTTGTTTTAATTTATTTCATAAATCATTGACTTTAAAGTGAAAATAGCTTCACCCTAGAACACAACTTCCAGTGTTTCTAGCAACCCAAGCTATGGAGTGATGGAACCAACAATAAACCTAATAGAACAAAAAATTCTTATTTCGTAGATTATAGTACAGAAAACATTAATTGTAGCAAAAAATAGGATTTAAGGCTCCGGGACACATTGCTTCCAAGTTGTGCATAATTGTAAAGTGTATTGCAGCATAATGTTTTGTGGGTTGCATAAGAGCATAATCCAAATATGACATAATCTGCAAACTTTTCTTTTTCATTTTAAATGTTTACATGCATCCCTGCTGGGGGGATGGGTAGCAATATATTTATGGGGTTTGTTTCCATGGTTCCTCATAAAAGAAAATAATGTCATCTTTCCTTGGCCTATTATATCTTCTTCTTGCAGATATTCTTCTAACATTCAATAAATATTATTACATAATTAACATTTTCTTAATATTTCCCCAATATCACAAATAGATGGTAGAAGCAAGAAGAAACAATTCTCTCATTGTAACTTTCTGTTTATTAAAACAGCTATTCAGAGCATCAGTGCCATAGTTACTGAGGAGGTAATGTAGTCTTGGCCATATAACACCAATTGGAAATTTTAATTTAAAATATCAGAATTTGAAGGTTTTAATTAAAATATTAATATTAACAATTGTTTTACCATTCATTATTGATAAAGAGTTTTACAATTATTATTATAAACTGAAGTTATTATTATTGTAAAGGATGCAACTCCTTTCATTAAAATACATTTCTATTATTTATCCTCGCAATACCAAGAGATGAATGTTCTCCTGCATTACCAGGAATAGGGCTCCAAAAGCCCACTACTTAAATTTTCATTTTATGGATGTTTTTTGGAAAATTCATTAAATATACATATGCATTCATTCATACAATAATACATTAATCAATTTCTGTCTAAAAAAATTGAATATCTTGCAGCAATATTTTCTGTTTAATTACCAAATCTATTAAATTTTTAATTAAGTAAAGGCTGATGTATTTCATAACATAATAATTTATTAAAATATATTTTAAGACAAACTATTAATATATAGACTTAAATATTTCCAAAACATATTCTGAATGTTCGCTTCTCAAGTGCATAGTCATGATTTTTGTTCATTCACACCATAAGACAGTACAATAATTTAAATTATAACAATTACTTAAGATTTATTTAGAAAATTTTGATCAGAAAGCATATATTAAACAATATCAATTATTTTCAACTTCCCAAAAAATTGAAACCTATAAAAAAACTCATTGGTGAGCCTCTGAGGTTCCCTCTTGGTAATGCTAGGATTAATTGTGTTATTGTTCAATTTCGCAAATGATTGACATTTCCCATGACCACCTAATTACTGCAGTAAGTACAAAATAATTTTAACATCACCGAGCATCTGAGCATGTAGCATTTTATTAAGAAACTGCATTGTGATTGTCAGCTCTTATTCATTAACTAGATATACTGACATTACTGTATAAACACATTTAAGAATTAATAACATCTTATTAAATAGAGGATTCTTTTCTGTCTAATTGCAATGTTCACTTGTTCAAGTCATGATGTACTGGTGCTTCCGATCATCAATGTTGTCAAGATACCATCAGAAATTTATTTAAAATTCATGCACCATCAAAATATGTAAAGTGCTACACACTTATTAGCATTTGGAGCTGATTGTGGAGTTCTCTGACCACCTACAGAGGTGGGTGATGTGTCATCTGAAAACTGATGGAGCGAATTATCTTTTTAATTGGATCCCCATCCCTTTTGCAACATGCCAGGGACAAAGGTGTCCCCTAATGTTGACTTACACAAATCAAAAGATTAATGTTTTGTGCGACCATCGTGCATGTAAATCTCTAAATTCTTAACCTTGGTTTTCTTTTTGTTACCTTGAACTTGAAAAATTCATTTTTAAGTCATTCATAATTATTACAATCATGACTAGGGACTGCTATTTTTGTTATACCAATCACACACTAAACGATTGTTTCCCTAATGAAATATTTACTTAAATAATTTATTTCATGATGTAAATAACAATAATGTGAATGTAATTGTTTCAAAGTGCAAAACTCCTATCTTAATCTTGATTCCATCAAGTTTCTAGGCAATTTTTAGAGCAAATCTTGAGATGGTCTTTTGCTTATAGATTAAATAAGCAATAAACTTAGCCAAACACCTCAAATGCAATAAATATTGGTTGACATAATAAATTATCATTATTATAAATAATATAATTACCACAAATGTTTATAATAAAAACATCTATAGACAATGCTGTATATAACTGTGCTTGAGTGCTGGGTATCAACATTGGCCAAGATGAAACCAAATCTCTCTTCGCCTCTGCATGAAAACTTTTTATTTGAAAAGCGAAGCAGTTCTTTAAATGGCTGGAAAACCTCTGATCTAATGGAATGTACAATTTCCAACACATCACTGTTATATGATGTTTGAGGTCTAGCCATTTGATTTTTCATGACAATTTCGATTGCAAATTCAAATAGTAAAAACAGAGAGAAATATTACAAAATGTCATATGATCACAGTTGGATACGAAAAAGATATGTAGTGGTTAGTAAAGGCTTCAAAGGATGAAATCACAAAAATGCACTTTCTAAATCTAAAATTAAATACACAGCAATACTTGTCTTTTGATATTTTAAAAGGGGAAATTACAACATAACTCATGACAACCCACAAAATCTTAATATTTTAAAAGTATCTCTAAATGAATATCACTGCACATTTGTAGATGATCCTGAAATCAAGCTTGCAAATACGGCTTTTAACAAGAAACTTTCATCATTTTGTTATTTAGGGGCACAAAACTTGAGGGGTATCAATCTTCAGAAGTTTACTCATGCAGACACATCAACTTACAAAATTAAATTCTTGAGGTTACCTATTTTTCAAAATGAGAAGTTGGTCTTTCCATCATAAGCTCAAAACCGCAAAGATATTCACATCTTCTGATTAGGTATATTACATCTTTACTTTGTTTCAAACAATGTATTGCTTTGGAAAATTTATTTCCTCTTTAGCATATTACACTAGTTCATATTACTATTTATCATAAGAAAAATGCATCGAAGAGCCTTTTAGCAAATCAGACTAAATAAGATTTTGTTGTAAAACAATAACAGACACAATAAAACAATATTTAACTAGCTTTAACTCTGAATTTTACATGCAATATAGTGTACAGTATATCTTTCTGAAAATGAGCTCCAAATATCACAAATCTGATCCCTTTAAGGGACAAACTTTCTAAAACTTTGTAATCTCATTTCTTTCTAGAAGACATAAGCATACTCTATTTTATAGCTCAAGAACACACACTCACAAGATAAAGGATTTGATATAACAGTTTAATGTGTATGTATATTGGCACCATTACAAAACTATGTCAATACCACTCAAATACGCTTAAGTGCCATTTGGCAATAGCATAACATTACAATGCACTAGCAAATATAAAGGACGCTTATACAATTTCTTTACATCACAGATAAGTACAATAAGTTAATCTAAATCTTCAGTCATATGTATATTTAACAATACAGTTTATGAATTATGAATTTAAGTACTCACTCGACTGTGAATGCAACAATTCAAGAAAATCACAAACTACAAAGTATAAAATGGCACATAATTGCACCTTCTCTCACCCAAACTTTCGCTAAATCTAGTGTATGCTTTTAAGTACTTTCAAGAAGATAAGTGGAAGGTAACAATGCATACAAACAGACCATTTAGTTTGTACTTGAGGAATTGTCCTTCATCACAGGTTTTGACAAGAGAGGAGACTGAGAGCCTAAAGAAGATAGAGGCTGCTCAGGGGATCCGACTGCCCAGGGCCTCTGCAGAGCAGGCTGTAGCAGACGGACGGATGGAGAAGGGAAAGATTCCTCACTGCTACTAGGGCTCACCGCAGTACCTTGTGGCATTTCATGAACAGAGTTACTTAACACTAGTCTCTTGGAAGGTGGTGTAAGTGTGGTCGGAAGCAACAAGAAACCTGATGACTGGCTATCACTCACTGCACCATGGCTTTTATCTTCACACTGCAGTAAATGACTCATTTCGCCACATTCACCACTCACATCATCATATAAGAACTTTCTACTGCAAGGGTCCATCCTTTTCATAAAATTGTAGGATTCATTGGAATTGCTTGATTTCAGGATACCAACACCATCATCTCCAGTTTTTGAAATGGAACTTTCAAAAGTATTTGATTTGTCACAGATCACATTATTTAACATTTCATCCCTGCCATCACTTTTGCTCATGCTTCCAACAGTTACTGCCGTATCTGAAATAACTGCATCTTCTTTGAGGTAAGTACTAACATCCCGTTTATTATCTGATATTGACAAACTTATTCCCGTTTCTGTGAGAGGATCAACTTGTTTTCCTCTGCTGCTATCAGAAAGAACACTTCCACAGCACATCTCCGAGACCAGGGCTGACTCTTCTTGTGCTAACGGAGCCTGACCTGAGCACAATGGTAAGGCAACTTTTTCAGGAGCGTTTTGCACAAAAATAACTCTGTTGAAGGCACGCCATCGTCGACAGAGGTGCAAATATGCCTTACACTGAATGTACATGAAGACTAGACCCCCAGTAAATCCAATAGCAACTACTATCAACTTTGTCCAGAAAGGCCATTCAAGAAGACCCCTTTGTATTTCTTCTGCTGTACGATCTATCAATACATACAGTGACCAAACAACACAGGTTAGGGCCACCGCATGAAAAGTGACAGAACACAGCAACTTCCGACGTTCTACTCCTGACATTTCAAGAGTCTCCCACTAAAAAAAAATTACAAATTATAAAAATGTGATGACCAGCAAACTGAATAAATAAAATGCTTTCAAATTTAATGAACACTAGATTTTCTTATTTGCACAAATTAAAAAATATATACCCTCAATTACTCAATTAACACAGAAATAAACAACAACAGACAATTTACAAGTTTACACACTAGTTATAGTTATGCATCACTAAATGTATAAGACATTTATAATTCATAATCGCCAATACTGATAGTTTAAATAAAATTTTTTTGACATTATAAGAATAATAAATAGCACTAGAAACCAGAAATCACTCTTAGAAACTTTTATCTTTTCTCTTATTTCACCTATATGACCAAATAAAAAACAGTACTATCTACATCTGCATTTTATCCATTTTTATGCAATGCCTTCTACTCATTGGTACAGTAACTCAAGGAGGGTAGCAATATTTTTGCAGTGTAAATGAAGCTGTCATAGTAGCTTTCAAGTGCCTTGGATATCCCCTCTAAGCAATTTAAAATTCATGATAATTGTAACATTTATTTAATGTGCTTCTTACATTATTTTTTCTAATCCACTTATTCACTTTTTTCTATTTTTGACCATGAGTAAACATAGTTGGATTAACAAAGAAAATAATTAATATAAATCACGGTATAATTAAATTTAGAGTGCAAACACTTAAATTAAGAAACAAATAATTGCATAGAAAATCTGCACGATCAATGTTATTTGTGCATACTTGGTAAACCATGAATTTTGAACTTCATTCTTATTCATTTCTCATTTTCTAGTGTTTCCAATGCAACAATGCACTAATTTACTTATTTATTTCACTTTTTGTTTCTCTATTTATGAACCTCATTTTTACAGCTACAATGAATGAAAGATTTATTCAGCACATACATACAGATAAACAGTGCATACAAATTCCACTCTATAACAACCTTATAACAAGAAATACAAGTCACTAATAAAAGGTTTCTTAATTTGTTAACATTTCTCGATACTAGAAACCATGTTTACAAATACTGCTCACCCTATTTACAAACTAAATAATAAAGAATAGTACTCAAATAATAAACACATACCTCATTAAATGGTTTTATTTTACTATTCATGATAAATTGAAATTTACACAATTCACAGCTTCGAATGTCCGATGATTTAATCCATTGTTGTAAACAAGCCTGGTGGACATACCGTAAAGAACCCGAACAATAGCAAGGTGCAATAAGAGGTACCTCACTGTCACCTTCACAATGACATATCCTGGAAGAAGTTCAAAGAATAATTGATACTATGTTTCAGCAGTAATAAACTATCTGACTTAAATGTTTTCAACCCACAAAATTTTATAAAATACCCCTTTAGTTGAAATATTTTACCACAGTAAATATGTATGTTAATTACACACAATAAAGACCAAAACAAAATTATGCCATGGTCCACACAAAAACTACTAATGTAATAATAACATTGTATATAAACACAAATTTATTAGAGTATGCCCATATGTTTCCTTACAATCAATAGACATTTGAATTCAGCTCACCTGCATATATCATGCCCATTTGAAAGACTTGATGCCTGAGATGCACACCTCTCTGGTGGATGTGATCCAGACATTGCAAAGACAGTTTCCTAAAGATACAACAAAAATCACTATCCTTCCACAAATACTAAAATATTGTGTACATCAGTTAGGTGGCTATATATGTTCATTCTAGACGAACTTGAATTACCTGTAATTTCCAGTCATGACTAGTTCTAGTAGACTGTTCTTTCCCCCATTCCAGAGGTGAAACACTTATTTGTTGTAGAGGCATCGCAGGATTCTGCGACTCGCTATTCTTATTTAATAACACTTTTGTACGCCCAGTATAACTGGGACATTTTAAATACAATTGATTTACGAATCACTTGAGTTAAAACTCTCCAATCTAAACGCCTTTAAATATTTCCAAATGAATGCACTTCATACGACATACTGCGGAATTCCAAGCTCTACGGAAGACCACACGGGAAGACATGTTCAATAACAATCATAATAAACAAAAATATACTGCATTGCTCTTGGATTGTAGACCAAGAGTGCAGTCACTATACATTACAACAGAGTTACTGTTTCAATAACTTTCATCTGAACTATCATTGATAATGACTCAGGAATTTCATTAGATAATTTACAATTTATTCTTATAAAAACTTTTACATAAGCTTACGTCATTGTCGCGTGCATTTTAACAAATGGGCGTGGCAGTGTTGCTGCTGGGCTTTCGTCTGCTATTCCGTACACAAAGCAATACAAAGTACGCACCCAATCAGCTGTTTCCAATGGTTCGAAACAGACCCCATGGTTGGAACGAGAACAAGGTAATGAGTGGTTTATCTTGGTCACAGGCGTCTATCACTTGTTTCAATGTAATAAAAAAAAAGAAGCTGCTTGTGTTGAGCGTTCCAGAATTGAAAATACAGAAATAGCGACCATTTACATCCTTTTACACTAGTCAAATGCGCAGTTAATAGTTACGTGCAGATGAAGGCAAAAGAAGGATCTCTGCGATTGATGCTTTTTTATCGTCGTTTTTCAACATCACCATCCATCTCCACTCTCTGTGGCAATGTTTCAGGAATAGTCACGGTCAAAACAATAGCAAAACGAATTCCTTCTTTCTAGCAGAGAATCTTATCTGTTCATGAGCTTCAAAGACGATGTTTCTAAAACAAATTTGGCTGTAAAATGTTTCACAAATAGATAGCATATCTTGGAATTTTTTATCTCTTCGCTTGATTCGATTGCTCATCTCACCCTTATTATTAGCGACAAGAATTAAACATTGTTCAAGTCGCGGCATCATTGCGCAGAACTATTCGACTGGCAAATCCGCACAATGTTATTTCACCACGTATTCTATTAACAATAATAACTTTTGTGAGTTTTTTTTTTCGTACGAAAGCCGTTCACATAATCATGATTACATTCTTGCTTACTACGTACGTACGTAGTAAAGTGAAAATATTGTAATGCTGCAGCGAAAAGATGGTAATTTTTCACAGAAAACTCGTATTATGAGTCTCTGATACAGAAAAAGTGAATGATCCTTGCTTCCACACATTTAACGCCTGAACCATTCGTAGGATTTTCTCCAAAGCTGATATTCCCCGATCGATCTGGCCAAAGTCGACGCCCTGCAAATTTAAAGGGATATTTTGATTTTATGAAAGTTTTTTCGATAGATATGAGAAGAAAATCGAAAGAAAAAATTAAGCAATTTTTGAGAAAACAAATTTTATTCAGGAAAATATTTCTATCTTCAATATAATAGTTGTAGAAGACCGGAAAAATATGAATTTTGCAATTTTCGAAAAATCAGGGTTTTTAATGAAAAAGAGACATGCACAATCCTCTTGAGGGTTCTTCACACTATCTGGGGACAAAAAATAATAAAACTAATGGCGCTACAATAGTACATACTTTCTCGCATTTTTCTTCTATATTTGCAATGTTTGAAAATTCAGTGTTCAACGAAAGGGAGACCCGCGCCTTTCTTTCAACAGTCTCTTCTTCTATCTGTGGAAAAAAGGACCAGTTAAAAAAAATTCTTAGAAATTGAATAAATTTCAAGCGCAAATTAGGCGAAAAATACTCGTTTTTTCAAAAAATTGTACATGACCTTTTTTAACGATCTGATTTTTTACAACAGTCTCTTTGAGACAAAAATCTCTACCTCCAATTTTGTATTTTTAAAACGTTAACGTTTTGCAATTTTCGAAAAAGCGGAGGGTTATTCGAAAATGGGACTTGCATCATAAAATTTTTACAGTCGCGTATTACATATGAGGAGTACATTTAAAGAAAAACTTTTGAAGCGGTTTTTGAGAATAAAAATTGCCTATATTTCATGCAAAATTACACTATATCTATATACTCGTATTTTCGAAAAATTGAAAACGACCTTATGTCAAGATGTCTATAAGGAAAATATTTTATTAAGGGAAAAATATCTATATTCAATATTACAATTGTGGGCAAACGCCCTCCAAAAAATTGCACTGTGCAATTTTCCAAAAACCGGGAATTTTAACGAACATGAAACCGATACCATTCTCTAGCTGCCTTTACGCTATCCGAGGGTAAAGTTTGAATGATTTTTATGTAATATTATAAATCAAGGTTAAATCGGTGTCTTTCAAGATCGGTGATCGTCCCATAGTTCCCCCCCCCCTCCGCAATAGATCCGACCTTGTGTCAGAGTCGGCAAAATATTCGCAACTGTCAAATAATGCTGTCCATTATATGTTTAGCGGATTTTTTCACACATTTGTAATATGACAATAGTGAGCAGACGCAACGTTCAGCACTTCTCAAGATACACAGTGACAGGTTACCGAACAGGCTGAGTACGCTGCAGCCTGGGACGTGCAATTTTTGGGGGTGAGCGAATTTCTGCGAATTCAAAATTTCATAAGGCGTAGTTTTGAATGTTTTTAAAGAAATATTTCTTTCCATATTTGTAACAAAAGGTGTTAATTAATATCCATTGTTATATACACATAAAATGAATACAAAAATATCGTATATTTATTAAATCAATATCGCGGTGAGAATTATTTGTATGTATATGCATAATCAATTACTTATACGTACACAATATTTGCGTCTGTTACAAATTTCGTACAACAAACATTTGACAGCCCAGGGTGCACACATACAGAGTTATAGGCGCCAGTTCAATGGAGCTCAGTCCCTTTTGATACCTGCCCCCCATTAAAATCTGAAAAGGGGACTAAAAACTTGTCCTAAAAATGGATAATAATTAATTAAAACATAACATGTAAATGAAATATTTTGAAAATTACGAAAATTACGTTGAATATCATGATGAAAGACACATCCAGTTTTACGAAAATAAACTGTCTCCGAGGAAATTGTGCTTAAATGCCAATTCCAGGCGCACAATTCAAACCGACTGCTACACTACCAGTCACTACGATGTCCGTAGCGGTGCACAGTGGGGCCAGAAAGGGGAAAAGATGGCAAAAAGTATTTTAAAGCGATTTTCGATTTTTTGGCTATAAAAACACATTTTATAATTAAATAATGACTTATTTAATTGTTTAATCTTCAAATATTTCTTTACATAACCTCAAAGTCAGAACTTTCATCATGTGACTCTTCAAAAAAGTGAATTTGTACTTGAAGCCATTAACATTGGTGTAACTTCTAGATCCCATGTCTTTGTGATAATTTTTCTCAATTCCGTTAGTGAAATCAGTGGGTTTTATGCAATTAAGAGCCTGCGAAGCCCTTTTTTCTTACATATTGCATTTTTTTATTCCAGTGTGTTTAATAACACCATGCAGATCCCTTCCTGTTCATAAAGAGCTATCAGTACTAGATCATGAAGGAAAAAAACAAAAAAAAAAGAATATTGTAGGTAGAAAGGTTAACAAAACTAGATGTGCATCATCATAAACAAAGTACCTTGGTGCAAAATTGGGGTAAACATAGTCGAACTTAAATTGTTTTGAAAAGTAGATGAATTCCAGAATCAGATTCAGTTAATATCATAGCCCGGAAACGCCCGGAAGGGAAAAGATCATTTGAAAAACCGGATTTTAAAATTTCATTCCATTGTGACACATGCAGTTTATACTTGGAAATACTAAATTATTATTCAAGGAATATATTTTTAGAAATACAGATTCAAAGTACATATCTCCAAGTATCGTATCCAATGCACGTACGATTCTGCTAGGGGAGAGAGCAACAATATTTGCATCGAAAAACTCTACTACTCAAGCGAAGTGCGCCGCGCATCACTTGTGCATGTTCAAACTTGCACTGAATGGAGTGGCGTGATTCCACCTTGCTTTCCTGATGGGGGAACGATGGAGACATTTTGCTCCCTCTTTCATGTGAAATGAAGTTTCTGAAGTATATTTTATTTTGGACTTTTTGCCAACTTTTCCCTCCTCTGGCCTCACTATACGGCGCAGGGCGTTTCCCCGCTTTTCGGTTATCGGTGAAACTGTCGATTACTTGTCTATGAGGAAAACATTCCACCTACTAGTCTGCGGTGGCGTAGCAGCCGGTTTGAAATGCGCACCCCGAAGTGACAGTTAATTCCAATTTTCTCGAAGACGTTTTGTTTTTTCGGAAAACCGAAAACAGATCTTCTATTCGTAAGAATTTAAAAAAGAATCTTTGGAATTTTTGTCTCAATTGTTTCCGAAGAGGGGAGAGAGGGGTGAGTAAAGAGTGACTGAAGGCAGAGTTCCTGCGGACTGCAACAAAATTCCTATGGACAACGCGCGGAGGCCAGTGCCAGTGCTTATGATGTACTTTGTAGGCTGCGCCACGGATCTGGCTACTTGGCAAATCGTTGACATGTTCTCGTCGAATACGCACGCAATCTGCCAAAAAACTTTGTTTTTCGTTTCTGTCACAGAATGGATGTGACCATTAATCGTAAGTACGCTCAGGGTCACGAGGGCGTATCGTTCTTGGCGAATTCAAGAGCCGAGCGCTGGTTTCTTTCTTTCTTTCTTTCTTTCTTTCTTTCTTTCTTTCTTTCTTTCTTTCTTTCTTTCTTTCTTTCTTTCTTTCTTTCTTTCTTTCTTTCTTTCTTTCTTTCTTTCTTTCTTTCTTTCTTTCTTTCTTTCTTTCTTTCTTTCTTTCTTTCTTTCTTCTTTCTTTCTTTCTTTCTTTCTTTCTTTCTTTCTTTCTTTCTTTCTTTCTTTCTTTCTTTCTTTCTTTCTTTCTTTCTTTCTTTCTTCTTTCTTTCTTTCTTTCTTTCTTTCTTTCTTTCTTTCTTTCTTTCTTTCTTTCTTTCTTTCTTTCTCTTCTTTCTTTCTTTCTTTCTTTCTTTCTTTCTTTCTTTCTTTCTTTCTTTCTTTCTTTCTTTCTTTCTTTCTTTCTTTCTTTCTTTCTTTCTTTCTTTCTTTCTTTCTTTCTTTCTTTCTTTCTTTCTTTCTTTCTTTCTTTCTTTCTTTCTTTCTTTCTTTCTTTCTTTCTTTCTTTCTTTCTTTCTTTCTTTCTTTCTTTCTTTCTTTCTTTCTTCTTTCTTTCTTTCTTTTCTTTCTTTTCTTTCTTTCTTTCTTTCTTTCTTTCTTTCTTTCTTTCTTTCTTTTCTTTCTTTTTTTTCTTTTCTTTCTTTCTTTCTTTCTTTTCTTTCTTTTCTTTCTTTCTTTCTTTTCTTTCTTTCTTTTCTTTCTTTTCTTTCTTTTCTTTCTTTCTTTCTTTCTTTTCTTTCTTTCTTTCTTTCTTTCTTTCTTTTCTTTTCTTTCTTTTCTTTCTTTTCTTTCTTTCTTTCTTTCTTTTCTTTCTTTTCTTTCTTTTCTTTCTTTTCTTTCTTTTCTTTCTTTTCTTTCTTTTCTTTCTTTTCTTTCTTTTCTTTTCTTTCTTTTCTTTCTTTCTTTCTTTCTTTCTTTCTTTTCTTTCTTTTCTTTCTTTTCTTTCTTTTCTTTTCTTTTCTTTCTTTTCTTTCTTTTCTTTCTTTTCTTTCTTTTCTTTCTTTTCTTTCTTTTCTTTCTTTCTTTCCCAGGGGGCTTTTCCAGCCAACAGGCGGTTACCCTTTATGTCTCGATGGGACACATTTTCGACCATACACTAGACACCAACACACTTGGTGGCTCCTCTGATCTGGGGTTAGCAGAACATGGCCGTCCGCGGCACAACACATACATGAGAGATAAGGGACGAGCGACAATGCCCAAGGCGGGACTCGAATCCGCGATTCTTCGGGGCAAAGCGCTGAGTCGGTACTCGCTCTTAGCCACCTCGGCCATCCAGGTCGGTGCTGTAAATTCTACAATTGATACTTTTTAGGTAAAAGATAAAATACGTCATTTGAAAGAGGAAAATGACACAAAAAGATTGCAAAAATGACTGCAAGGACTCTTCTTTCAGAAAAACAACAAACAACAACAACAACCTAGAAATAAGATAAGATTCGAGACATAATAATGGGCTCCCCACAGAGGCGCGTGTACATTTTCAGGCGCCCATGGCAAGCATAGAATTTGCGCTCATGTCAGGATTCTTCAAATTAGGGTTGTTTTTGATTTTAGCGGATGTACTCTTAATAGCCTTCTGAAGGTCGTCCATGGCATATGTCATATTTGCCATACCGCAGATTCGCCTCTAACTCCCCAATTTTTCCACGAAGTCGCTGTCTCTGACTGCAGACCCTTGGCAGGAGAAGGCAGTTCTTCAGTGTTATTGACAGTTCCTCAAGAAAATGTAGCTTTCTAGCAAAATTTGCTTACATATGCTCACCCCTTCCCTCTGTCTTCGGCCCTTATAAAGGGTTTATATCAGTCTGTACATTGGGCGAACCTTCAATAACGTTCATGCGAATGACCTTCAAATTACTTTCTTACAGGCAGTGAGCTCCGCGGTCGAAGTCTTACCCCAGAGGGCATGGGTGAGCAAATGTAAACAAATTTCGTCAGAAAGCTGTGAATTGAGCGCAGTGAACACGTTGGTATTTCATTAACATTTTTATGTGAAGTTTAAATTTAAACTGACAAACTACACAAGTATTGTTAATTTTACAACAATGTAGAAAAACTAACACATTTTACCCTTCGTGACGGAGGCGACCTCTGTCAAGTTGGCTCCCACACTTGTCAAAAATTCAAAATCAACTAGCCTATAATTTTGTAATAATTATGTACAAATTTTGTACAAAAATATCGAAAAATGTACTCAATTATAAGCAATTAAAAATGCATTAAAAAGGGGATACTTTTTAATTTTTAGCAAGTTGACGTCAAGCTGGCACCTCCACTTTTGCATGTCGTTTTTAAATTGTTTATAATTGAGTATAACATTTTTTGTTTTAGTACAACATTATTACATAATTAGTAGAAAATTATAGGCGAGTTGATTTTGAATTTCTGACAAGTAGGGGTTCCAGCTTGATCGGGATACAGAGAAGTGCCATCCTATCCGTTAAATCGTGGGGGAGATCTTGGCCACTTTCAAATATACGCAGCAGGTAATACAGATCCGGAGTGCCTCGCGTGGGGCTGCGTTCCTTCCTTAGCAGACTCAGCTGAGCAATTCACCAATTTTACTTTCTCGGTACTTACGCTCTAAAGAGAAAGTATTGAAATGCTGCAGGAACAAAAGGGCGAATTTTCGACACAAAAACTCTTATTGCCGGGCCCTGGTAACGAAAAAGTGGATTTTCCGTTCGTATGTGGTCAACGCTAGCGCCTAAATCGTTCAGTTCAAGAAACCTCGTCCTATATTGCAATTTTTGTTGAAAAATTTGGAGTCGTTTTTAAGAAAATCGCGTTTAAGCGTCACTGTTAATGCGAAATTTGAGACTCTTTTTCACGTTTTAATTTTCTAAAACAATCATTTGAGTCCTTTAAAGCACTTCAACTTACAATTGCAAACATGTTTAAAAATCATTGGAATGTGGATATTAATGGAGAGCGAGATATATAAAAAATATTACATTTGCGTAATTTTTGAAGAAAAAACCAACAACAAAGGAAAACAGCAAAATTAATTTTATGTCATCTTAAACCGTGTAATTAACACTATCCGTACGAAAAGTTTGAAGAAAAACTTTGGAGCCGTTTCTGAGAAAACGACGTTTGAGCGTTTCTGAAAATGCGGAATTTTGAGCTCGTTGTCACAGAAACTTTTGAGTTTTTGAGAAACTTTATAGAATATCGTTTAATGCACTGTAATCTATAAACGAAAGAATGTTAACAAATCGCCGCTAATGTAAATATTAACGACGTGAGAGAGACGTCAAAAAATTACATTTTTGTATTTTTTGAAAAAACAAAAGAATAGAGAAATATGGCGTTTATGTCATCTCAAAGAGTACATTTAAATCTATCCCTACCAAAAGTTAAAAGAAAAAAATTGGAGCCGTTTTTTTTTAGAAAAATTTTTATTTTTGCTAATTTTTTAATTTTGCACATATTGCAATATTGCCCGAATAACTACTCAAATTTTCAAAAAACTGTATGTGACCTCATTGAAAGAACTAATTATGGCGAAAAAAATATACTTGAAGGAAAAATCTCTTGAATTTTATAGTTGTAGGAAGACGCTGAAAAAAATCAATACTTTGCCATTTTCAAAAATTCAGAGTTATATGTGAAAATCGACCATCTTTATACGTGTATTTCGCTCTATTCATAGAAGAAATTTAAAGAAAAAATTTTGAGTAATTTTTTCGAAACTTTTGAAAATGTCGCAGAGGCTTCATCTAAAGTACCCCCAATAATGAATTAATATTTTTCAGAATCAAAGAGCTTCGACTCAGGTCATATCGACAGAGGTTTATTCAGTTTGAAAAAAAATCGTAAGCCTAGTTTAGGCGCTAGCGTTGTTCACATACACCAGACGAAAAGACGGACGGACCTTTTGGGAAAAAAGGAAACAATAACAACTTTTTCGGTATCAAAACGTGTATTTCCATTGAAATCTCGAAATCGGTTTTCCGCAGCATTACGTCACTTTCTCTGCACTACGTATATTACTCCATGTATACGTATGTATGCGAGAAAGTAAACTAGTGGTGTTACGGAATGGCACAGACTCTATCATGTTAGTTCGTTTTCTAATTTCTTTGGTCTGGTCCAGTTTTTTGATCTTCCCACATACTCTTGCCAGCTGCCATCTATCGCCGCTCAAACTAATTATTTTTGAAATGTCTCAATTGTTCGGTGTCCTAACGATAGAACCAAAATATTATTTTAAGAATATTAAAGACGAGTAAAACCTCGTCCTAATCGGTATATTTCAATGAAAACTTTGGAGCCGTTTTTAAGAAAATGGCATTTAAGCTTTAGTGGAAATGCAAAATTTGAAGCTCTTCTTCACAGAAAATTTTTGAATTTTCGAGAAACTTCATTAAAAGTCATTTAAAGCATTTTAACTCACATGTGTAATACTGTATACAAATTGCTAGAATTGTGCACATTAAAGGCGTGAGAGACATTATCTTTAGAAAAGTTTAAAGAAAAAAAAATTGGGACCGTTTTTAAGAATATGGTGTTTGAGGCTTTCTGAAAATGCGTAAATATGGGCTGGTTTTCACCCAAGAGTTTTGAGTTTTTGAGAAAATTTATAAAACATCATTAGTGACCTTAAGTCGCTGGTTCCGTTTCACCTACATTATAAATAATCACAAGAAAACTCGGTTATAGTGAACCTAGGAAATACAACGTCATCGAAATTAATTCCCTACTGGAAAAGAATACATCGCTACAGTGCCACAAATTCCAACACTAGACAGCTTGAAAAAACATGTCGTCGGCCAAAGGCCATAGTAGAAGCCTCCCCTGAGGTGAAGGGGACCGGGAATGGGTACCTTACTGATGACTAGACATCGGATGTTTAGGCACTAAATATCGTCTTTTAGGAAAATGTGAAGAATAAGGAGACATAAGGCACTGTCAGAAGTTAGGTACACAATAAAATGGAAAAAATTGTACTTTTTGTCTATATTATTTTGTAAACTTAAATGCACAAAATCAGTTCGTGCATTTTAATTTAAAACTATTTATTTATTTATTAACGTAAAAAAACAGTCAATACTGCGTATGACGTGCAATGGGGAGAAGTGAATCGTGTGCACATTTTCAAAATTCTGTGATCCCTACACTAAGTCATATACTACTTGAATTTTGAATGAATGAACAGGGGAAAAAATGTCCTTTGGAATAATGTCCATGTTGTCCTTTGGAATAATACTTCCTACCGCGACATAGAAACGATAATTTGATAACTATATTTCCCACTGAATTCTAGAGAACGTGTACAGAAAATGAAGTTACATTTATGTCCAGAAGCAAAACAAGGGGCTATCTCAGCATTTGCTCAATAGATCAGGGAAACTAGACGAAAAACCTGATCGAGATGGGGGTAGATTTACATATTTAGAACTCTTCTACATTTTATTCTTAATAGTTTCCATTAACCGGTAATATTGGCATATTACTAATACCTTTTCAAGGATCACAATTTCAAATTTGAGACGATTGGGAGACAAAATCAGTTTGAATGCGGAGAAGGATATCTGAACGATGTGACTGGCTCATATTTTAGCAGCCCAACACTAGCAACACTGAAACCTTCTGGGAATTCATATTTATTTCCACTTAAAATTTCGGTGCCCTCGGCCTATTGTCAATCGACCATGATCTCAGATCATGGCTGGTACTTATGAAGTAGGGAAATGAAGAAAAATCAGTTGGTAAACTTTCAGGAATTCTCTCGTAATTTGAAATACCAAGACGTGAATTGAAGGTTTCGTAATGAATGGTCACGTTGGACCATCGCCGATTTTCTGATATCTTAGCATCGTATATAAATATTATAAATAAAAGGCAAAAAAGTTCTAAAAAAGGTTTTTATGCAAAAAATAGGCATTTATGCTAAAGTAAGTAAAAATAAGCATTATAAAACTTCGTCATCTGTCATCATTTGTCATGATTCGTGCACATATATTATTAGCTTTTAAATAAGTTCTCTAGAAAAAAATAAGCATTTCCCTAAACATCCGATGTCTACTGATGACCTTACGCCACTCAGTTTCACGGCGGAAACTGAGGTCGTGTCCTGCACGGGCTACAACTGACGGCGGCGACGCGCAATTGCTCGGTTCAGTTTCAATCTTGATGTTACTTGATATTCCGCGGAACAAGGCACGTAAGTGCGTAGGCGACAGGAAGCATGAGACTGCCACACCCTGGCGATATCCGCCGTGACGCGCGGAAAAGCGATCGGTTTCATTAGCCGCTTGGGCCACCCCGCTTCCAAAAACATCTCATATGTTATAAGGCGAGTAAAAAGGCCTTCTGGAGAATGAGTCGGTTCCAACAGTGCAAGAGGCGTTGAAAGGCGTCAAGACTGCATTATGATACTTAGACACAGAGGTCAATGCAGAATCAATTATGGAGAGAACACGAATTCTGAAGAAGAATCTAGAGAAATTACTAATGAAGAAGTACGAAGCAAACAATTGAAAAGAAATTTATTTTTGAAGGACAAATAAAGATATTGAAAATTTCAGTTCGTGTTGTTAATGTGTTTTGCTGTATCTCTATTTTAATAAAGTTAATCGTTACGGAGAAATTTTGTTTAATTTTGACATCATCGGATATAGTGAATCTCGGATATAGTGAACCAAAAACATTAGTTCCCAGAAGTTCACTATAACTGGAGTCGACTGTATTAACGCCCTGAGAGGCTAGTCAAATTACATTTTTGATAAAAACAAAAAAATAGAGAAATATGGTGTTTATTTAATCTTATAGAGTACATTTAGCACTATCCCTACCAAACGTTTAAAGAAAAAAAATGGAGCGATTTTTGAGATTTTTTGTAGTTTTATAAAATTGCTCATATTGCACGCAATACTGCGCGAAAACTACTAAAATAAAAAATATTTACATTATCTTAATGAAAGATCTAATTATGGCAACAACTTTTACTTGATGCAAAACTCTGTGTCTTTAATTTTGTAGTTGTTAATTTTGAAGTCGCCGAAAAAATTCAAACTTTTGCAATTTTCGAAAATTCAGAGTTAACCTTGAAAATAAAATCTATGCCACCTTTGTAAATGTATTTTACTCTATTTTTACAAGAAATTTAAAGAAAACATTTGGAGCCGTTTTTGAGAAAAGTTTGAAAATTTCCTAAGGGCTAAAAGTAAAGTACCCTCAAAAATTGACGTATGTTTTTCAAAATCGCATAGCTTCGACTCACAGCCTATCGACAGGCGTTTCTTTAATTTGGAAAATATCCTACGCATGGTTTAGGCGCTAATATTGTTTACATACACCGGTCGGACAGTATGTCTGTGTATCTTACCATTCAATTTAGCTGGAATTTTGAATCTTGATTGTAATAGTAATATATTAAATTCTTACCTTGCCAATGGAATTAGAAAGGGGCTACAATTGAAACTGTGCAAATGACCCAATTGCTTTCGCGACCGATCCAATGACACTGTTGTGGGTCGCCATTCACTGTTTTGGTTAGTTATATTTAAAAAAGTTTTACATAAAAAATTACCATTGAGATAGTATATAATACTGTGTACTGTTTTCCAATATTTGACTGTATGTTGGTCTAATATATGTTTGTTTGTCTAGAATCTGGAGATGGAGAAAATAATTCGAAACGTTATATGCAGATAAAAATTTCTAAAATAGTGTTTTGAGATGTCCTTTTAAAAATTTAGGCAATAAAAGATCAGGTGATTGTCAAACAATATATGGACCTATCAATGATATAAATAACCTAATACATCGATCATCTGTATTATATCTTTAGTAAAGATACGTTTTGCGGTCCACATTCAACCAATCTTATCAAAATGGGATGTCAAAGGGTTGAGCTACATGGGAGTTTTTTGTTTTTTTTTTCTCCCTTTCAAAATTCAAAATTTATTGCTTGTTTATCCTTGAAAATAGATTTTACTACATGGGAGTTTTTTGTTTTTCTCCTTTCAAAAATTCAAAATTTAAGTAGTATATGACTTAGTGTAGGGATCACAGAATTTTGAAAATGTGCACACAATTCACTTTTCCCCATAGCACGTCATACGCAGTTTTTAACTGTTTTTTTGGCGTAAAATAAATAAATAAATAAATAAATGAATAAATAAATAAGAGTGATAATTATCGGGACATGTGCTTTTACGCCGCACACTCGTCTGACCTCGATTTCCAAACTCTTGTATTTTAGACATTTCTCTACCTCTTTGGTTACGACGTTTTGATCGCACGGTACAGCTATATTTAGAAGTAGACACATTATTTATCCAAAACCCTGATAACAATATCTGTTTTGTTGCACGGTATGTCGCTATTGGGCCATCAGCTTGAATTTTTTGGTCGTACAATATTGTACACAATACAAAAAGTTTTAAAGCTTACAGAAAAGTTTAAAAAAATCATTTGTAGCAGTTTTTGAGAAAATGTTTCTGCACTTCTAAAAATGCGCAATTTTGAGCATATGTTCACTGAAAACTGAGTTTTCTAGAAACTTTATAAGAAACCATTGAAGAGCTTGTACTCACAAATTCAATATTGTATAAAAAACAGCTGAATTGTATAAACTAATGGTGCTAAATCAGCACCTGTTTTCTTCGCCTGAGTAACGGTTATGTAATATTATTATGCCGCAATTTCTGTGTATATCAACACATCTACGGCACCAATGCGCGCATGCAGCGATGAGCGCTGCCAAATGGGCACATTTGCATATCAGTTCTTGCTAAAAACCTCATTCGTGCCATAAATGGAACTGTTTTTCGGTTTTCACTGTTGTGGTTCTATGAAAGTTCTTATATGACGTTCTTTATGGAATTTTGTGTGTGTGTGTGTGTGTGTCTATATATATATATATATATATATATATATATATATATATATATATATATATATATATATATAATACACACACAACATAGTTTTCAGCACATCATACAGACAAGCAAGGGTATCATTTCGCAAATAAATTGAACATCCAGAACTAAATACCAACAAATATATTACTATGAATGCATTCGAAACTACGATATCATAACCTTATATTTATAATTCCCGACTTTACTACAGTTTGTTTGAACATAGAGAAGATTGTAATACTCAAATTTCCATCGCTGCAACCTAATTGGGCTCATTTCAATTAAAACTATTAGGGAATTTGTGCATGCCTTAGCGCGCAGCGATCTGCAATCTCGATTTCCTCCACATGTGCCAATGGACAAAAGTGGTGCAAAACGCGAATTGCGCATGCGTAGATTGCTTTAACGTTCGAGGGTGCAAAAACTCTCTATTTTCCGGGATAAAGGACCCACAAAACATACCATCATTAGCAGCAATAATAACAAAATTCATGAAATAAACTATAGATAAAATACGTTTAAACAATAATGCTTGTTGCATTGTGCTCATTTTATTTTTAAATCTTCGTTCTTTTTGTTTTGTATGAATTCTATTATCTATAGTTGTCTCAATATCGAACTAATGGAAAAACGCGTGTTTACAGGAAACGAAAACCAGAACACAGATTAACACTATCTATTCATCTATGCCAGAACCATGGTGGAAATAACACCATGTTATTTCCACTACTTTCTAGACATTTATATATTTGACAGAAAAATATCTATGGAAAGAAAGCTAACCTGACAACAAAATTAGACCGACGCATATATTTGATTGAATTGGTACCCAAAAGCGAATGGGCATAGCGGAGCGAGCGATTCATGTCAGCGAAAGTGCTATGCCAATTTCATTGTAATACTCATAATGTGCTCCTCAATTGTACATAATCCTTAGTTGCATTACCCCTAATTTTTGCGACGATTTGCAAACTGTTTTGGTAAATGATTTGCCACGAAATATGTCTATGTAAGAATGCAAGATCCCTTTTCATGACGTAAGGCGAATCATCGATCCAACAGACATTCCTTTCTATACTACTTCAGGTTCAATAATTTACACTTCAGCATGTCGCTGGCCGCAAATGTGATCCTCAGAAATAATCCAGCCGTACTTTTATGTGTAATTAATTGTCTGACTCCTGTAATTTACGTTTTAACTGCTGCTTTGCTGTAGTTTTGAACATGGTCTGGTTGACAATGAAGCAACAATGTAGGCGCACGTACAAACATAGCGCATTGCATTTGTTGCGTTTCATAATGGGCAAGTATAAATGTAATGTATTGAATGTCGACTATTTTGCATTTCCGGGTATCGTGTTTACTCGATATAACGAGCATATCATGCTCTTCAAAAATATGTGTGATCAGTTAATATCAGTAAGTTGTACTCGTAAACGTAGTATTATTATCGAAATGTAATTTTGGCCATTTTTTTCTCAAATGTTGAAAATATAAAGGATCTTGCACACAGTAGTTTTTTCTATTGACGTTCAAACTCTTCATTCATCGTGCTTTAATGCGAACGGAATTTATCAGGTAGATTTATTGTTGGCGCAGTTTACGGGGCACCGTAAAAAATAAAGAAAAGACATTAATTTAGTTTATTTTTAATACTAAAAAGCTATGTAGCGTTATTTCACGAAATTGCGTCATATTTCCAGACGTGACTAGTTTGTTCCAATAATTAAAATGCAAACTGGTGCCCTTGTGATGAGAGAGATGTCTCCAGAAAAGAAAAAAGTTGACCTTGACAGGTAAAGCCAATCCTTTTTCAATGGGCCATTTAAGTGAAATATAATTCCCTATACTCTGCACATGTTGCTGAATTTGTTCAACTGATTACAGGAATTACAGTGAAGAAACCTTTTACACTGATTCTAGTGAAGACATGCGTTCAAAATGTAAGAGCGCAGCAACATTGCTTCAAAAAAAGAGGCAACTCAGACCAATTAATGGTGAGTTGAATTTAAAATATTAATAATACTAAAAATAATATCTGGATGCCTGCTAGTATTATTAGGGAAATCTTTATTTTGTGGCCACAAGATTTTCTTTCCTTTTGGCATTTTATTAAGATTGGCAATGTTTACTTCCATGTGTTCCATGTGTAGTTTAGAATTTTTACTTCCATGTGTTTCTCCAAAATAAATTATTTCTTTTATTTCTTGACAAGACTAAATGCAGTTTCGGCTAAATGCATGCTTTTATACTTTTCTAATTACCTTGACGTGAAATTTGGAAACACAACTGTGATTTTCTTGAATATTTTAACATAATGTGTTGTGAATTTCTCAGGTTCAGGCAACCCATACAGAAGTTCAACCAGACTAACATTAACATCATCATCAAAAAATAATGTGAGTTTAGTTGCACAGAAAATAATGTCGGCAAAGTTGCTTCGTGTGAAACAATTGCAAAATGAACTCACTGATGCTCAGTTCCAGTTGAATGTAAGTGAGCTGTTATTATGTTATGCTCATATTTTCTTTTATAAATATTAGGCTTCTGATTAATTTCTACTAAAACTGTTAAATGTTTATTGCAAAGTAGTTTAATTGTATATTTAATGAAATTTTTGAAACTGTATTGGTAAATTTTTCTGTATGAATCAAAAGAAGTTCTGGTATGGATTTTTGGATGTACAGCCTCTTTGCCATGAAATCAGCATAAGAACACATTATTGAATAAAGTATATATACAATTTTTATTTATTACAATTCGGTTCCTGCAATGTGAATGATGAAAATGCTATGATAATGTTTTTTAAAATTATTGGAAGTTCTCTGAACAGAAGCTTTGTTTGAATTATGAAATTAATTTCGTTTGAGAACTATTGAAGTACATAACATAGATTATGAAGGTTAAATGAAATCTATTTGCTGGACTTAGTTTTCTTCTCTCCTAAATATCTGTTAGTTATGTTCTTATCTTATCATTTCAGTTTTTTAACTGATTGATTGAATTGTTATTTAAGTGAAACATTGTCATTATTATTTCTTAATATATTGTAAACATTCCTTATTGTTTCAAGTTGTTTCTTATTTTTTGTATAGAACATTGTTTTCAATATTTCTTTTCATTATATTTCCTCTTAAAGACTTTTCTCTGTTCACTTTCTTTATATTATTTTTTTTATTCTTTATTATTATTTTTTCTTATTAAGTTATCTCCCAGATATACATTTGATGATACAAATGTTATGAGATATACATTTGATTGACACATTTGAAATCCCAATTGTCAGTTACCTGTCTTTTAGGACATTTTTCATATCCTGTGCTGAAAAAAGACCCAACAATTACGTATATGGTACCAAAACTTCAATTTGATATTGTTGATGGCCTCAGATTATCTATTATATTCTCTATTCTGCTTTAAATTAAAGAATTTTAATGCTTTTGCTCTCTAGCTCAAAAGGCTTTCAAATAATCTCCTAATCAATCGTGGATACAGGTAGGGGAGGGAGCGTGAGGGCCGTGCCCCAAGGCATGGAGTTTGTTCCTTCCTTAATTTGGCAAAATTAATTTAAATATTTATTTATGTTGGAATTCTGTAATTATTTAAAAAATAATATTGTGTAGTATCATATATACACTTCCAAAATAATATACTATAAAATAACAAATGTTTACTATTTAACAAAAAACTATGATGACCCTCTCCAAAAGATCGACTGGATCTGCCTCTGCTCCCAACTTCACCATTCGAACAGAATTCACACCAGTGTCTAATCAGTAATAATTTTTTTATAACTCATATTGATAAAAAGCACCAATGAATTATTTAACTTTTTCACATGTTTACATATTGTGTCAAATGCAACTTTTGGGGGTTTTAAGATAAAATAAAGAAAACTCCTTTTTTAAGTACTGTTTGCTACTGATGGCAGGAATTGTCTACTGAAAACAGAATCTTGAGAACTTTACAAAAACGTCAAGACATGGCTTTAAAGAAATATGAAGGTACTCAAGCTGAGTTACCACAGCTCATTCGTTCTCATAACGAAGAAGTTAGAACTTTGAAGACCAAATTGAAGCAGGTATGTAGCTGTTTTTATGTTTTCATATGATAAACACAATGACTGAAAGTCCTACAAAAGATGGGTTTCTCAAAAGTCCTCAGCAATGATAAAACATTTCACTTAATATAGTTTATGTTCCTTTAAAAAGAACAATTGTTATGAAATTTATTTTTTAAATAGACTTTTCTTATTTATTTTTTATTACTACAGGTTAAAAATCAATGCAAAGAGTTAGATAACAATTTGAAGATGAGAGAAACTGAATTATCTGCTCTCCAGGAGCAACATAGACATCTCATAAAATTATCAAAAAACAAACATTTAGGTGAACGTGAACAGCTGCAACAACAACTGGAGCATTTGCAAGACTTACTGAAGGAACAAGACAAGAAAATACAAGTAACTATAAATCTGCATTGGAATAGCGAATAGAAATTTATAATATATGTAGAGTCAGAATACAATACATGTTGACAAAATTATCTCCTCAAATTTGGTAATTTATTATTTGAATTGCTATTTATTTTTGAATCTTATTATTTGAATCCCCTGCTCAGAGACTTTACTAACATTTACTGTTTTGTGATGTTTTTCTCCTTACATTTACTTAATAATTTAGGTTTATTTTAAAAAATTTAAGTAATATTCACAGTTTTGTTATTGTTAGTGTATGAATTTGAAAAACCATGTCTCAAAGAATTGTTGAGAAAGAAAATTGAATTAGAATGTCTAAATTCTCTACAGAATTCCTGCGAAACCTATTGGTTTTCTTCACTCTGAAATTGTAATGTCAGCTGTTGTGAATATGTAATCTCAGGTTCTTGTGACTAGGGTTGCTATACATCCTGAAAAAGCGGGATATGTCCTAAATATCGACATGTGTCTTACTCACCCACCAGATTTTTCTTTATGTGCCAAATGTCCTGAATTTTTATAATCTGTTATAATTTCATGCAGTCTTTCAAAAAGCTGTGTTTTGGGACTTGTGGTGTACTACATCACAGAATTATGAGCTACATAAGTGAATGCAAGCAGCTAATTCCTTTGTTAAGCAAATATTGTTGTTTTTATCTTTTTACAGTGCAATATGAATGCTGAAAAATAGATACAGAAAGGTACTGAGTGTTATAAATCAAAGTACATCTATCTCTCTCACAATGTGTTAGTCCAAGACAATCTGTAATGCAAAGGCGAAAAGGCTTCAGTCAATAATATTTTTAACTTCGAGCAATGTCAAGCTTTATTTAATATTTTATTTAAATACCCTGAAGAACTTCACAAATATTGTCATGGAAAAATAAGGAAATGACCTGTATTAGGGAAATTCAGCCTAGAAAACAAGTAGTCACTCTGTTGGTCTTAAAAGTGTGGAATGTAATTTATCTTGATCTATTATTTAGTTGTATACTTGATATACTGTTCCTTGTTATTCGATTTACTTGATATACTATTGTGTTGTATAAAAATGCACAATTTGCTCTGAAATATATTTCAGATGTCCTTAATTCCATTGTTATCCTTATGGCAACCCTACTAGTGATACCTATCAGCAACATTGTTGGTTCCATTGATTTCACAATAACTAAAGGCAGAGATTTCCTGGTAAAGAGCACTCCACACCAAAAGTTTGCAAGCTAGTTCACTTGAATGAAAAGAAGTAGAATCCTCAAATTTCATCAGTAACATATCTAATCCAACAGCTTGAGTTGTTCTTTGATCAAATTTTTTACGTCATTTTTCTTTGCTTTTAGGGCAAATTTAAAACCATTTTAAGAGCATTTATTGATCATTTATGATGATGTTGTAGGCCAACAAAATCCACCCTCTACTCATTAACCACTGAAAATACTTGTTTTTTACAATACATTTTTTTTTTGGCCAAATTAAAATTTTATAATCTGAAATTATAATTTTTTTTTTAATTAATTTAATTAAACATAGATATCTCCTTACTTGGATCTGTGTAACAGTAAATACGACAATTTATATTTTATTTTCACAATGCCCCCTATTTAAGGAAAGATTATGGTTATGTATGATTTCTAAGATACCACCTACTCAAATCTGTAAATGTGCAACTGTTGGAAAGGAAAGAAACCCCCTAGGGAACACTGAACAGATTGAAGATGAAAAACCTAGAATTATGTAGATAATGCTACAAAAAAAATTAGATGGAAATGCAATCCACAATACACATTATTCTACAACATATGTTACCCTCATATGGAACTAGGCCATTGAAACAGGTTTTATAGCCCATAGGGGATCTGAGTTATGTTTCATTGATTTAATCTACAAAATCAAACTTTTCTGAACCTTCTATTACATTTTTGGAGATAAGCTCTTCTGGATACCTTCCCTCCTTTGGTCAGGTGGTCAGATATGAGTAGAATAATGTATACTATTTGATGTTCTATGAAATTTAATCATACCGGTCATCATCTTTTTCTTTGTTAATAAACATTTAGCAGTATTAGAATGTTTACTCATGCAATAGGGTTTCCCTCAATGAAGTATCTCCCACCAGCAGAGCACCGCCCCAGATGGGACAAGCTCTAAGCTCCTGACTAGTCTACTGGTATGTGTGTTAGTGTAGTGCATGTAAGTGTATGAGTGTATAAGAAAGGGTGAGGATGGGATTAGAGAGAGGAAGGAAAGATCTGGTATGTGTTAGTGTAGTGCATGTAAGTGTATGAGTGTATAAGAAAGGGTGAGGATGGGATTAGAGAGAGGAAGGAAAGATCTGTGCGGTCCATGGCTTGTTTGTTAGGGTACTGCTGCAGTATTCACCTGGTATTGATTGAAGAAACCATGGAAAACTAGCAATCAGAGTAGCCGGCCACTAGAATTCTCCTCCAGGCAGCGACTGAATTCGACCTAGCTCTCTAGCTAGTGTCAAAAATCCTGCCTCCATTGAGATTTGAACCTAGGACCTTCTGGTCAGAGGCATGCAGTGAGATCGGTTGATGCTCTGAGCCACCTCTCCTGTTGAAAAATATATTACTAATGTTTCAATGAAAGAAATATAAATAATCAATAAAAACCGTTATTGTTTTGGTTATGTTAGTATTTTTGAAACCTCATTCTACTTAGAAAAGTTAAATGCAAGATTTTTCGAACATTTAAGAAATGTTATGCACAAAATTGTAGTTGATATTTAATTATTGTTTCAGGTGTTAACAAGGAAGTTGATGTTAGAAAGCAAAAATTATAAGCATCAATTGACTTCTGAAATTGCACGTCACAAGAGAACTTCAAAAGAATTGGATATAGCCTTGGAGAGAATTGCACAACTGGAATCAGTTTTAGTAGCAAAGGAAAAGTACATAGCAGTGAATTTAGCTCGAGCACATTCTAATTTGCCTGTCTCAGCTGCAACTCTTGGACCACAGAGCAGGTAATGCACTCCCTTTTTAGCAGGGTCCTGTTTTATTACAGAGGGCATAATGAAAGTGGTTTCTTTTAAATATTGTAGATAGTATCATATAAATTTTAGTTATCAATCTTCTCTACTGTGTTTCTGAAGATGCATTGTTACTATCAGCTATTTCTCAGCTGTATTCCTTCACTGTCTTTGTCACCCTTGGCATCACTTCTTTTTGTACATGTGTCATCCTTGAACTACATCTTAAGTAATTCTACCATAATTTCTTTTCCTGAAATAAGAAGCACCCTTCAATTTCATTCTCAGTCTGTCTATTATTTTGAAACATCTTTAAGTACCTTTCTATTCATTTTTTCTCACTTCACTTAGATTTTTTCACTCCCAATATTTTGATTAGGAAAATAGTGTTTCATAATAAAGTATTCAGCGAAAGGATTAGCATTTAATTTTTACTTTATAGTGTACTTCTTACATATAATTATAGAGAAAGAATTGAAATGAATTGTAATTCTCTGTTACTTTTATATTTAGTAGTCATAATAGTCTGTAAGTCGTCAAGATGGCATCTCGCCCTATGCGCCTCTCATATGCGCTCCTGCGACACTACCTGGCAGCTGGAATTGGGAAGGAAGTAGGAAAGTGATAGGGTTTAGGATGTTTCACAGGGGTTGGACTACCCCTAGGAAGCAGGAAAACTGTTTTTGTTGGAACAAATTTCACATAAAATTGTCCAGGAATCAAACCCGTATGCCCTTAGTGAAAAGCTAGCTACTTCATTGTGAACCATGAGCCACCTCCTCTCTCAATGGTTATCTTATATTAATTTATTATTTGCAAAATATTTCCAATTTAATGATTCCAAAAACATCTTTAATAAATGTTGAAATTTATTTGTGCATCCAAAGTTGCTTAACATCTTTCATTTTAAATATTTTTCATAATTATAAATGGCATGTTCAATTACAAAATTATCAATTGCATAGACAACTACAGTAACAAATATGTTCACCAAAAATATCCCAGCTCTTTGCAAATAATACAGTTAAGTTTATTTTTGGACTTTCATCTCTGTTGTTAAAACTCTACTAGATGATATTGGAGTGACCTAAGATGTAAACTAACTGCTTAAGATGGAAACTCTACTGCTTATTCTGTTTTTTAATGATAACATGGGTTAAACGAAATAAGAATTTTCCTATGCAAATGGTCAGTGTCTTTCGTCACAGTCTCCAAGTTGCAAATTATATTCCTTTGAAGCAATTGAGTCTTGTTTTGTTCAACTTTATTATATTTTGACAAACATTCTCCCTTTTCAAAATCCACTTTGGTTTTCCTTTAGTATTGATTCTACTATCAGCTTCAACATCTCATTTATGACTTTCCTCTTATAACCCACATTTAGAATGTCTTTATAGTTTTCACAAACATTATTCTGTCTTTTTTTTACTGAAATTATTGTGGTATTGTTTCATGTGTCTAATTCAGAGATGGTTTTTCTGCATTTGTTGATAAAAGTAACCATTCTCCTCAGGAAGAATTCTCATGCATATTTAAAATGCTCTGTTTTTAAACCACCTGGACCAGCAAGTTTCCTGGCTTTTTTGATTTAATTGCTCTCTTTAGTTCTGAGTCAGAGACTTGAGATTGGAATCGGCTTTCTGGCTGCTGAAATGCAGAGAAGAATGAAAGGGTGCAGGAGAGAAGATAAAAAAAACACAGTCATCAGGAAGAGACAACATACTTTCCCTTCATGATAAAAGTATAGGAAAGTATAGAATCAATTGGTGACAGCATGTTGTTAGGATGGAAGTTGGCCAATATCCAGGAGTTATTATATTTACCAGATTACCATTTTTCAGGGGGATTATTGGAAACTTCAAAATCCTTTTTGCCTCTAAACAATAAACTATTTCTTCTTAGACTCATTGGTTCAGGAAATTTCAGGGGGGTGGGAGTTGAACCCTCAATTCTTCCATCGTATACCCATGTATCTGAGAGGAGGAAGGGATGTGGGAAGACTTATAAGCTGGTGGAAAAGCAAAAACAAGAGGCCAGAGCAGGGAAATGTCTTAACTTTCCTCTTCTTCTTTTCGACACAATTCATTTGAGTACTATTATTTTTGTGAAAATTTGAGTTATATTATTTGAGTATTTGAAGTTATGTCTAAAGTGTTAGTAGGATAGAGGGTGCAATGTAATCAAATTACATAACAATACAATAAAGTATGTGCTGTTGTAGCACCACTAATCTTCTTTTTTTTATTTCTTCTTTTTTTTTTTTTTTTTTTTTCTACTTCCTCTCCTCCTCCTCCTCTTCTTCTTCTTCTTCTTACTCTTCTTCTTCAATTCTTTTAATTCTTCCATTTCCAAAGATGTAAGTATTTTGTACTCAAAACCAAGGAATTTTTGCCTTAAGGATTCTTCAGCTTTTTAATGAATTACATTGCTTACATTTTCCCTCTCAACATGTAGATCTTTATTTTGGGGGAGAGATACTGCTTTTTCATCCATTAATTTCTGATAGAGTTTTCTAACTGCTGTTTTCTCTAAAGTATCAATTGATAATAATCAATAATTGATTTTTTGCTTTAAAAGAATGCACTGGGAAGATCCTAGGTCACCTAGGAAGCAACTGAGGGGATATTGATTATTGATAAACCAAAGGAAGAGGCCGGCAGACCTCTACTTTCAATGCTCATGATGATGATGATCATCCTCATCGTCATCTTTAAAATATGTTCTTTTAAGCTCTTTTTTTTAAGGTTTGCCAGCTTCGACCCATCACTTTTTTAAATCTAATTTTCCTTATCACTAATACTATTTATCACTTCCAATGTCATACCCTCTGAATATTCTTTTGATGCCAAATTCCAGCAGGATTCTAAATAGAAATGATGAAATCTATTATTGAGCACTGATGTTCGCAGCCCATGAAAATTTGTGGATTTTTTTGGCCGGAAAAATCAATTTGTAATTAAAAATTGTTATAGTTGCTGAAATCTCTTGGGTTTTACTCCATTTTTATTCAATATTTTTTCTATACAATTTCCCACAGTGATTTCTACAGTTGGGTCTTTAATTCTGGCACTAAAAACTCTACACATAATAACAAAATAAATGAAAACTAATAGAATGAATTTTGCATTATCTGTAAAGCAGATATGATAGTTTAATCATTAATATGCTACATATACAATTATAAAATTTTATTTTAATGTTTTTGGGTAATGTTTTAAATTGTGTTGTTCAATACAGAAAGAATTATATTGCTTCAACGATTGTCAACGTAATAAGATAAATGTATGAAATGAAATGTAATATATAAAATATTTGAAGTTGGACTATGACTTAAGAATGTACTTCTGAAGTATTGCAAGTTGTTTTTTCATTACAAATATTTTTTAACTTTAGAAAACCTGAGCAATTATTTAATTATACTTGCTCAAATTAAATGTCTGAATTGAAAAATTGTTGGCTACAGGTTCCCGTTATTCCAGAGTCAAACACAAAGCGCTGCTGCAAGAATCCCATCTCAGAAACATTACAGTTTTGAGCCACCTGAACATGATCAGAAAGATCATTCTGAGGGAGATGGAAATGGGTTAGAAGAAAATGAAGTTTCTGTGCAAGAAGAGCAAAGGCATAAAGAACCAATCCTTGAAACAAGTGAAACCAATACTTTTGCTGAACAAAATGCTCATGGAATATCTTGTGGAAAAGAAGAAATTATAGAGGAAGAAGAAGAAGAAGAGGAAGAAGATGATACGGATGATGATTATCATCAATATCTGTTGAGCGAATCAACTGTAAGTTTTGTTTCCTAGAATTTAGACAAAGTCAAAACAGTTTAGTATAGACATCCATTTCTGTTAGTTCATGTGAGATTCAGTTGCTTACAATGCACCCACCACACCACACTGGCATTGCACAAGTACCTAGGAAGTCTCTCATAAGCAAGTCACTGTGAATGTTTGATTGTATTAAAAGAAGAGTATAAGTAAAGCTTGAAGGAAGAAATAATTTGATTATGGAAGGCTTTCACTATGTGTTAAGTTTTCTTCACTGCAATCAATACCAGGTGAATACTGCAGCAGTACCCTAACAAACAAGCCATGGACCGCACAGATCTTTCCTTCCTCTCTCTAATCCCATCCTCACCCTTTCTTATACACTCATACACTTACATGCACTACACTAACACATACCAGATCTTTCCTTCCTCTCTCTAATCCCATCCTCACCCTTTCTTATACACTCATACACTTACATGCACTACACTAACACACATACCAGTAGACTAGTCAGGAGCTTAGAGCTTGTCCCATCTGGGGTGCTCTGCTGGTGCTCTGCACAGCTTATTTATTTTCATTTTCTTCTTTATCTTTATGTATTACTTTTCTTAATCTTAAAACCAATAAAAATATATTTTGAAACAGAACAAGCAGGCCTACAAGGCAATAATGTGAAACTATTGTGAAATCAAACTGTTAGAAGAAGTCTTAAGGTGAAAAACAGAAGAACAAAATGCCATAAAAATTTGGCATTGATATTCTTTCTTGTATGTGATGAAAATATTAATTGTTACCAAAGAAGAAGAAACAAATCTTGAAATTACTTCCACCTCTGAAGCAAAGATATATCACTGTTGAAACATCCAAAATATCATCTGTTGATTTTTCATGAAAATAATATTCAAAATGCTTCTCTTCAAATTCCTCAGAATAAAATTGTTACATCTGAAAATCAACAGAGAGCTTGGTTGTCTACGTTTCCCATATGCTTGTCATGGAAGTTGAACATATCTATAGAAAGGCTTTTGACATATTGAGAAGCATTATTTTTTGTTGATCAGATGGGAAGCTGAAAACTCATAACCTATCATTGATTTTACAAAAGTTCTCAACTGGGCAAAAAGATGACAAAAATTGGTTTACAGAAGAACACAATGAGACTATTTTTTACTATTGCAAGATGTAAAGTAATTTTTAAAGGTATGTACAAACCTTGAGTCACAAACTAATAATCAGAAAGTTCTTATAATAAACCATCAATTTTATTATCTATTTTATTAAATTCATATGTGTATATATATTGAACATCAGGTACAACAATAATTCTTGCCCAGTTCTTGCAATGAAGATATGTAAAACTGTATTGTAAGAATTTCAAGATGTGTTCACAAACATGAAATAAATAATTCAGAGAAGAATGAATTCTGAACAAGATGAAGGGCATGCATCGAAAGAAATTCTTTACAGAGAAAGTGGTAGCATGAATAGTCACAAATGTGCTTGTTGCTGCTTTATCAGCCTGGCAAGAACTGCAGTTTAGAGGATCAACTGCTCATTAACTTTGTATTGATTTAACTCTGAACTCGCCACCCATGTTTGATCTGAAAGTCATCACAGTTGAAATGCAGTGTCACTACTATGCAATTGAGAGGAACAAATTCCATAGAATTTGAAGACAATAAATGATCAAAATTCAAGGAGAGACAGTGAACCATTTAAAGGGATTGAATTGGTTGTCAGTATCTGATGCAGTTGAACACTCCTAAACATTGCACATCTGCAAATTGAATGTTGAAATTGACATAAACTGAATTAATTGAAAGTTGAGAATAATGACCATATAAATGAAGCAATTAATAAATAACTGCAATTTTTAAGAACTGTAAAATTGGTGATAGATGTTCCAAAAACTTGAATCGAAGTATTGATGAAAAAAGGCTGTCCACTGTTTTTCATAAACATTTTTTTCCCCCACTTTTTTGAAACATAGTTCATTCTCTTCATAGAGAATGACAGTCAATTAATTATTTGATGAAAAATAGTTAGGAACATTAATACGGCAAGAAGTTTAGCATGTCTAATTCTTCACTTTACATTTGTAACCTTCTACTGCATTCGCTGTGATTCCATGAGAAATTCCTCTTTGAATCTTTGAATTTTTGTTAAGTGAAGATAATGTTTTGAAGACAATTGATTTGAACGATTCCTATTTTTTAATGAACTATAACATGTTCATTTAATGCACTATGTAAATAACACATGATATTAAAAACGGGAAACACAGAGCCAAATTAATTTTAAGGACTAATTTAGAAATACAAGATATTCATGGTGTGCGAAGGGGGGGGGAGGGGTGAAGGAAGCCAATGTTTCTCTGAAAATTTCAAAAGGGTACTAGTATTAAATTTTTAAAGTATTTTTATTTAATAAAATATTTCCATAAATATGATCAATTCCTTATTAACATCTTTTTAAAGCTGACTATTTGTGGAAATGATATACAATGTTTTGGAGAGAGACAGTCTAAACCATTTGGCAACCCCCCAATAGTTCAACATAAAATAAATTGTATTTATTAATTATTTGTATATTTATTACATTTATAATGTCATTCTCCTTGTAATGTTTTATTTATTTCCTACTAAAATATGTCAATGTAAATAAAAAGCTAAATGTAAAAGGGGATCAGAGGGGCCCCAAAATGTATTTGGTTTCCCTTCTTGATTTAGGCTGCGCATGCCTATGAAGATATTGCTAAATGGAGAGAGGCCAAAATGCTGTTGCTAAGACGCCTTTCATACAGCTTAATTTCAAGATTCAGTCTTGAAGGTCGTAATTTACAGTGTTTTTATTTTCTTTCAGTGTTTTCTTAGGCATAATATATCAATGTGGCTTCATTGTCCTATAGTATTGATGAATAGCTTATGCAGTAAAATTAACAAGAGTAAGTGGTCTGCAGTTATCAAAGAAATTTTCTTCTTAAAGCAATGTACTGTTTGCAATTGCTTCTCTTTATTTTTTACGTCTTATTTTTCTATTGTAAGAATTAAGGATTGCAGAAACATACATAAAAACTTGATCATTTCCTTGGTATGATATTGTTTGATTCATTATAATTAACAAAATTGCACAAAGAAGGTGACCATACATAATTTAAGGGATAGCTCAGGTTTGCATATAAAATATAGACACTTTTTTCATATTCTTTGAACAAGCTTGCAATAATTTATCAAGATGAAAAGAAAATTGTATAATTTCTTCATAACATGAACAGATAATGAAAAATAGTAAATTATTTTTACAGAATTTTTCTTCATTAGTACCTATATAAAAGTTAAAAAATAAGGGTTTTGTGGCCTATTCATTTGAGAAGCACTTTCATATTAGTTCTAACGCTAATTTTTAATTTTCTGCATCATGTCTTTTCATTGCTCAATGCCAAGAGGGAGGTTTTATTTTATTATCTTCTTTAATCTGAGGATCATTGTCTAGAACCATTAATGGTTCCAGTTTCTTACGTTCATTTATTATTTTTAAGGAATGTCCTTCTTATACATCTCAGATGACTGCAAGCAAGAGCATAGAAAATGTTACAAAGGATTTCAAAGGTAAGACAATTTTCTTCTTAAGAAGAAGTATTTTTCATCAGTGTATCAAAAATTTCGTTCCTATTTTCGAATACTATTTGATATTCCAAACATATTTCATAGTGAATATATTCAATAAGACAAATTTTTTGAGAGACTGTCAGGTTTTCTTAATCCTTTGTTTCCAATATTTTTTCTCCTACTCGAGTAGGTACAGAATCAAGAATATCTCATCCTACTCTTTCTTATTTATGAAGAACAGAAGTGGAAAAAATGAAGTAACTTGTTTAATTTTGTGGTCTATGTGATATTATATACATCTCTACCTTCTGATGGAACAATATATAACATTTTATTTTGGAATTTATCACATATTCTTACAAGTACTAATTTTGAACAATATAAAATGATCGATAATTTCTCACAAGGTGAAAATTCTACTAATTTTAAATGTGATGTTTCTTGTTTTCTGGGCCAACTTAATATTTATTCCTGATCATGAAAGGTAAAATTTGGTAACATTAATTGAAGAGGTATATTTCTGCTTTTAAATTCTTCTATGAACTCAGGTGAAGAGGGATTTTTTACATTGAGACATCATTTGTGCTATATGTGACCATTGATGTGAAAATAAAAGAATTGAGATAGTAAATTGCTGAAGAGAATGCTTCCAACAATTCAGATCCTGAAGGGGAAATGTGATTATCAGAGAAAAAAATCAATTTCAATAAAAATGCATGGGATGGCTACCAAACAAGCATAAAATAGTTAAATGTGATATTCTGAGTATGTTCTTAATGTCTACATTATTTTGTTGCCATCAAATGAGCTTACATTTGCCTATTAATATAAAATGCAACTAAATTCTATTTTTATTTTACTAATTAGTGTAAGCAAACATTCCGCAGTGTTTAAATAATTGTTTTGAAAGTGAAAATAGATTCATACTGGGTCCCAATTTCAAATATTTTAGAGAACCTGTGCTGCAGATTAGGGAGACTTTGAAAGTTTATCTTCCAAAACTGTATGAGAATATCTAAAAGTTCTTGTCTTACAGTTTATGGCAGAAGAAACACATATTCCTTTTGAGACAGAATAGTTTTTTACTGGGTTTTATAAATCTATGACTCATTGTTCCCTAGTTATTCAAAATGGTAATGGGTGTTATAATAAAACATGTGAGTTGCATGAAAACTGCAAGCATTTGAAGAGTTGAGGGAAAAAAAAACAAATAAGAGCCAGTTTGACTTGAAACCAAGAAAATGGCATTCGAAGATTCAATACCATTTCTCTGGCCCAGAACCATCTTCATTAAATTTAGTACATTTATTTATTTGTTTCCTTATAAAAGTTTTGGAAAATTAACATTTAATTTGAGATTTCTTTTTATATCAGACAGTGTATAGTTTTAAGTAAGTAGATAATGAGACTTCATTCTTCCTGCCAGATGACTCATTGCTTTTCTCCCTTGTCTCAAATCTAGATATTTAAATGTAATCTGAACCCAATAATTTTCCAAGGCTGTATTTGATAGCAGAAAAGTATTTCAAATGATCTGAAGATGACATCAGTATCTCAAAAATGTTAATATCTTGCATCTGTTTTTCTCCTGACACTTTACTTATTTTCACTGCTACTTCTCATGTTTTTATTGATATCCTTATTTTACAGATACTTTCAAAGAAACTGAAACAAAGCTGAAAGACATAACAAACAATTTTGGAAGTCCACAAGATGTGAATATTCCATGCCCACAGGCACTATTTCTTCCAGATGTAGAAGTACATGAACCAGAGATTAAATCAATAAAGAAAAGAAATCCATTACGACGATATTCTGTATCAGGAGCGTGAATTAATTGTCAATGAACAATCAAAAGAGGTGGAGCAGGAGATAGTGGTAAGAAAAGAATATAATATGTTCTCAGTGTGATTTTGATGGAGTTTCCCCTCTCAATTCCCAAGTATACTGTAACAATGTTGTTGTCACATTGTAGGGACTGCAAGTTCAGGCAAACGAGTAATTCAGAAGTCTCCAATGATTCAGAATTCTGATGCCCAATAGACTTTGGATGCAATGAGCATGCCAAACGAAATCATATCTGTGGAAAAAAAATGACAAATGTAATAACAAATTCTTCAGAAATTTCCCAAGGGACTGCAGAGGAACATCAGATGCATTTCAAAGCAATTAATAGTACTTGGAACGAGATACAAAATAGAATAAGAGATGAAACCATCAGAGCACAATCAGAATTTGAAAAATATGATGAAGAACAAAGAAGCGTTGGAAAACAAATAGGAAAGAAGCCTGGAATGTCTGAATCATATGACAAAAATCACTTATTAGCAGCTCTGAGAGCTATTGAAGGGGGTGCTGACCCTGTAGATTTAAACGACCACAAAGATAAAGAATTCCACTTACCTATTTGCAAATCAAAGAAAGTTGAATATGGTAATGTTTCACAAGCTGTAGAAAACATCCATCGAGGTATTCCAACTCGTGCTAGCAGTTCAGTACCTTCCATTGAGAAACACCAAAAGGAAGGTAATATCTTTTGGGAGAACGATAGTATCTTACCTCCAAATTTGGTACGTTCAGAAATGGATATGCCAAAACCAAAGTCAGACATAATGCGTGAAATATTTGGTCATCATAAATAAAAAATAAATTTGGAAAAGTTACAAATTAAAAATTAATTTTTAAATTACCTGGCAAGTGTAATTGTAATGTACCTTCATGAGTAATAAAATTATAACACAGTTTAATTATTAATGATATTTATCACTGGTATTCACAATGCCCACACTGTTCTTGACCTGTATTGTCTTAATGAGTTCAAAATTCTATGAGGACCTTCTTAACTAATAAATCATCACATGTAGAATATTGTCATGGTAACCACAATAGATTGCACGTTAAGAAAAATTCACTTTTTTGTTTATTACATCATTATGATGAGTCTAGAGAACTGCAATAAGTTGTAAGATGACAGGTTAATGAAAAACCAAATATCATGAGTTTACATTGCGAAAGCAACTCACTCAATACAGGGAGAGATAGAGAATGATTTTTGTTCCTCCTGAAAACTTTGGTAGATTTGATACGTGACCTATCGCGGTTACCACAAAGAAATGGGAAACAACTGAGGCTGAATTATGAAAACAATTTCGGAATGCTTTTTTAAAATATTCTAACTACTATTCTGCAGTGATTGTAAGAAAGGAGATTTTTAAAATGGTGATAGTAGATTTTTTAAATGGAATCACTTATAAAAACAACAGATGAAATAAGATCAACAAAAAAACTGTTTGCTAAAAATAAGATGGGTACCAATTGGAGAGATTTATCCTTTGGTTATGTCTTTTCTTTTGTCATCAAGGATGAAGGCAAAGGTTAGCCCCAGAGGTGACTCGTGCATGTTTTTAACCTTCCAAACCAGAATTATTTATTGCTACATTCCTTTATTTGACACTAAATGACTTCATATAGTACTGACTGACTTCAACACTGACACTGAATGACTTCATAGATGATGAACTTATCTTCTGTTTGTTATTTTCTGTCTTTATTAAGTTAAAGTCTGGTATATAAATTTACCACTAGGCTCTTAAACTGCAAATTAGTGGAAGAAACCACAACAACCTCAAACATAACACAAAGGTGTAAAATGTGTTACACTTGCCATGACTGTCACTCTCACACATTACCTCATCCAGTGGCAAATTTACCATTTTCAAAGCTTCAAACTAAAACTTTTTTGAGACCCCCTTTTTATTGTCAACAATAACATATTTGAAATTAGATTTTAATCTTTTAATTAAAAATGAATTATAGAAGTAAAACATGCATTCAAATAATAATTTTTTTGTTATTTACATCAGTAAACACGCACCTAGCTCCTTAGCAACCAACCATCTCAACGACAATAAGAGCTCGTCCTAATCTGTTAAAATGCTCGAGAGTCCATTAAAATATTTTAGCAGATGCTCAGGTTTAGATTTTTCCAGTGTTCATAAATCTTTGGATAAATATATCCCTTTTGTCCCACTTGCCCCCCATTTGTCCCCCTTTTCTATTTGCCCCCTAGTTCGTTTTGCCATCTTGTCCCATCTTGTGTTTTGCCCCATTTTGTCTCAAAATTGCAAATTTGTTACCAAAGTTGCTATTTTGTTTTTATAATTTTTGAGGCCCCAAACTGTAGCTTATTTAGCTTAACGGTAAATCCGCCAATGACCACATCCGCACCGGGAGCGGTAGCTCAGTGCATCAACTGATGTCACTGCAGCGCCTCTGACCGGGAGGTCCTAGGTTCCCACTCCCCACGGCGGCAGGATTTTCGACACTAGCTTTGCAGCTAGGTCGAATTCAGTCGCTGTCTGGAGGAGAATTCTAGCGGCCGGCTGCTCTGAATTCGGTAATTTTCCGTTGTTTCTTCGAGCAATCCCGGACAAATGCCAGAGCAGTACCCTACCAAACGGGCCACGGACCGCGCGCGATCTTTCCTTCCTCTTCCTTGTCCTATCCTCTCCCATTACACACACACTTACATTAGCATGCACTACACTACCACATATTTCGGGAGACCGGTCGGGAGTTTAGAGCTTGTCCCGGCTGGTGGGAGAGTCCTGGTTAGGGGGAAACCCCGCTAGCCGATGGTAGGTCGGCGCCGAATCTCGCCATCCAGCGGGGGAAGACCACCGCCATCTCCCGAGAAAAAACATGCACTACACTAACGGGACTAATGACCAGAGTCCGGAAACCTGAAAAAATCAATCAATCAATCAATCAATCCACGCTATCGCCCCGTCTCGCTCCAGCCACCTCGACATAGAGTAAGTCTATGCCCTCGCCTCTCTCTACGGGAGAAATGGGAGTCTCTAGAAATCAGGAGGGTTAAAGCAAGAGTCTGTGCCCTGTACAAAGCGTATGCCAGTTATCCAGTTTGAAAAGATATCTACATCCGACTCGGTAGACCGTCGTCCTTTAGTAGATGCGATCACAAGCACAAAATTCAGTTTAGGCCACAGAGAACAGATGGTGGAAAATTTTCTTTTACAAATAGAACAATAACGGACTGGAATAAGTTGCCTGCGACAGTCTTGGAACCCTTTCCTCTACGTGTTCAAAGTTTTAAAAGTGAATTAACTAATGATGTTTGTAAAATTTATTAATTTAGTAAGTTAGGCTTATTATAACAGATATTATTATTATTATTATTATTATTATTATTATTATTATTATTATTATTATTATTATTATTATTATTATTATTATCATTTATTCATTCACAGTTCACTGGTACATAGATTGTAGTCATACAGATACAATACATCAAAGCATGACAACAATAAAAATCAACAGTAATAGACTAATAAAAATTTAACATTTATAATATTCATGAATGCTAATGTGATTAAAATAGCAACACACTCATTACTTCCCAAGAATTTTCGGACCAATGTGCACGTACAAAGTATGACACATTTCTGGATATTTATTATGGCATTTTTATTTATTTTCAGCGTTTCTAGTGAATTCTTTAAAGTCTTCGGGATGACGCCCGTTGCTGAAAGAACCACGGGAACGGTTTTGATTTCCGAGATGTTCCATTGCTCCTTCACGACATGTGCCAATTCTTTGTACTTCTGGATCTTCGTATGATATGCTGTAGCGAGATTGCTGGTGTCCACAACTGCCATGTCTACAAACCATACTTTCTTCTCATTTTTATTCCAGAGTGTTATATCCGGTCTGTTATGATGTACTGTACGGACCGTCAAAATACTACGATCCCAGTACAATTTATAGTTATTGTTTTCTAGTACATTCTTTGGGATATACTTGTAGTATGGTGTATCATGGCATGGTGCTAAACCACAGATCTTGACGAGTTGGGCGTGGATAATTCGACCCACCATATCATGCCTGTTCTTATACTCCGTTGGGGCGAGTACACTGCATCCTGCTGTAATATGTTGAATTGTCTCGCCGCGTTGGCCAGGCCCGCAGTTATCAGAGGTCATCTCTGGATCTTTGATGACATATTTGAGATAGTTTCTGGTTGCAATGACTTGATCTTGGATGGCAACCATGAACCCCTCAGTCTCTGGGTAGAGATATCCAATGTTGAGCCATTTGTACGACATGTCTATGTCTACATTTGGATTGGCTATTTCAGCTGGTATCTCCCATGGATTGCTTTGTGCTTCAGAGATCTATCTCTTGTTGGAAAGAGGGCTGTTGAAGTTCTATATTAGCTTGATTGAGACTCAGAGGTGTATAATTGTAGTCCGCTTCAAGTACCACTTTGTGTAGATGAGAAGATAACGCTTTCATCCTGAAGTATTCTCTCATACTGGTAATCTGTTTGAAATGGAGATTACTTATTTTCAGGATACCACGACCTCCCATCTTCCTTGGAAGCGTTACCCTTTGAATTGAGCTTTTGGGGTGGTGGTATTGGGAACGGCTCATTTGGACTCTAATAAGCCTTTTCAAGGATTCAATATCCGTCCTGGACCATTTAATGATGCCCAGTGAGAAAGTTATTACTGGTATTACATACATGTTAACCGCTGCAGTTAGGTTTCGTGAATTGAGGAAGGTTTTGAATAAACCTTTATTCTCTTCTCGAATTCCGCCTGCAGCTTTTCTTTAATTTCACTGTGGATTATCAGCTTGTTTTGTTGAATTCCGAGGTATTTATGAAGTTCATTTTCTTCCAGGGCTGTTATAGTCTCCCCTGTCAGCGTTTCATGTTCTATCTCGCTGATGAGTTTACCCTTTTTTATACTTTGGATTTTGCATTTTTCGATACCAAATTGCATTCCTATGTCGGTTGAGAATCTTTCGGTGACATGAAGGAGCTTCTTCAGTCCCTGTAATGTTCCTGAGTACAGTTTGATATCGTCTATGTATGCTAGATGACTCACATCATGTTTGCTCTGACCTTTCAGCTCATATCCAACTCCCATGCTTTCCAGCAAGGAGGAAAGGGGATTCATAGCAAGGCAGAACTAGTAAGGGCTGAGACTGTCGCCTTGGAATATACCTCTGCGGATTTTCAGTGTCTTGTTAGTGACAATTCTTTCACTACTTGAGGACATATGTATTGTTGTTTGCCAGTGATTGATTACGTTCGTAAGAAATCTTACGATTGCATGGTTAACACGATATAGCTTTAGAACATAGATCAGCCAGTCATGCGGGACCATGTCAAATGCCTTCCTGTAGTCGATGAAACAAGTATACAGATCTCGTTTTTTGTTGGATGCCTGAGACATGATGACACTGTCGATTATGAGCTGTTCTTTGCACCCCAATGAGCCCTTGCAACAGCCTTTCTGGTACTCTGAAAGAATATTGTTTTGTTGTTGTTATTATTATTATTATTATTATTATTATTATTATTATTATTATTATTATTATTATATTTTTATTTTTATTGCTATTATTATTAGTATTGTGATAATTCCTACTAAAAGTGTTGCTTTATTAAATACATAATTATATTCAAGTAGTATTGTATTGAAGTGTGGTGACGTGTTGTGAAGTGTAGTGCTATGGAGAAAAAGAAAGAGAAGTGAAGTGCAAATGTTGCGAATTGAAGTGAAGTACAGTGTAATTAAAAAGTCGTGTATTTAATAGTTTAAAATAATTTTGCAGGTCAGTCATAAAATGTAGAGTTAATTCTATCATTGTTATTATTGCTCTTGTTAGCATTTTTATATTATTATTATTATTATTATTATTATTATTATTATTATTATTATTATTATTATTATTATATTATTTGTTGTTGTTGTCTTAAAATAATTTAAGTTAAATTTTATTTATATTTCTTATTGTAATATGTAAATTGTAGTGTTCTGCCACCAGGTTGTAAAACCTACCTGCAGAAAAATAAATATCTATCTATATTATTCTTTCAATATTTTACCCCTGCTATATTCACACCCTACTAAATGCACAGCACTGAATCTTTGTAGTTTGAATTATTATGTAATAGAGACTTGTTTGGAAGCCGCAATGTTCATATAATATTCATTTAATCTTCAAAACACATTGTTTATCTAAATTTCTTGCTATGGTAACCATTGCCCTAAGTGGCTATTTGTACGCGCGCGCAAAGTCTGATCACTCGCAATGACAATATTGAGTTTTTGTCTTCATTGTTGAGCTTTGACTGCGTCTGCACGGGCTATCCGTTCCAACGCGTTCATCAAACTTCACGCCCGTCAAAAACAAAAATTTCTGTAGCAGGTTACTTCAGATAGTTTCATAATATCGGACGCAAATGTTTTATGTCGTCCTTGAGAGGTTTAGGTCTCGGACTTCCGCGAGGTTGGGCCCGATCATGGTGGAAATACTCTTATTTCCACCACGGAGCCGATTATTACATCCTCCATTGTTTGAAAGGCTTCTTCGGCACCCTCAGCAGAAGCACTTCCACGAGGAAGGCTGCCGTGGCGACGCCCAGTCCGACGGCCAGCACGTTGGCTGCCCCCGCCATTTGCTTCACCCGGAGGGGTCGAGGCGCGTTGACAGGCCCTGAAGGGCCCTCGACGGCAATCACTCCGTTGGCGGCCATGCGGTGTCGTTGCGCTCGCACCCACTGCTCGAACAGCCCCGCTTCCACCACGTGTCGCACCACGCCGCTGAACAGAGGCAACAGCGGGGATTTCTTGCGCACCAGAAAGGCGAAGAGTCCGGGCGGATTCACGCACTCCGGGACGAGGTGCAGCCTCCGCTCGTCCTCGGTGAGCGCCTGAGAGCTGGACGAGTAGGAATAAAAAGTCGTGGCCAACTGCACTCCAACTCTGTTCTCGTGAGTAATTTTACGCACGACGTTAGTGACGTCGTGAACCTTCATTAGATTCAGTTTGTGTCCAATATCTCTCAGCGCTTGCGGAGCGTTCGGGTTATCGTAGAAGTCCGGTGGGACGGCAAACGCGTATACTCTCTCGAGCACCCGCGCGACATCTTCCAACGTTTGCAGGTCGGCGAGACGCGGCGGCGCCGTTAGAAAGCCCAGTAACTGGCCCGTGTAGGCGTTGCTGAGCACTAGCGAGAACAGCAGCAGCGCTCCCACCAGGATGCGGCTGGGCAGAGAAGCTGCGGTGTGGCTGCAGGCGCCCCCGCAGATGACTTGGACCACGTCCAGCGCACTGCGGGTAAGCGCCGACAATCTCCCGCTTCGGTCCCTTTCGCTGGCAAGATGGCGGCGGACGGTGAAGAAAGCCGAGATGGCTGTGCAGAGCGAAATCAAAAGGCACGTCCACGCGAGGGGCGTGAATGGAAGGAGCAGTACTTGCGTGAAGGGCACAGCGGGGGCGCGGCGAACTACGAAGCATAACGGACTCGCCAGGACAGGAACGGTGTATTCCCCAAATTGATAAGTGTCGTGAAAGTAATATATGACGTTGGCTGATATGTCCACTGCAGAGTTTTGAATGAGACCTAATTCGCCGTTGTACGTTCCGTTGGTACTTATGCCAAATATGGCCAGGGAAGGTTTGACAAGCTTCAAATGCACTCCAGCTTTCTTTTCAAATGTACTAAATAAGCGAAATGCTGGGCCATCAAATATTCTTGTTCCATTTTTGTTAACCCAAAAGTAGAACAAGGTAGTATCGAAGCGTGCTCTACTGAAATCACTGTAATTGCGAATAAAAACAAATTTTTCTGTTTGGCACTTTCCTGTATTTCTATTATGTATGTCACTTAGAAGTACAATTTTTTTTAGAGGAAATAAATCATTACAGTAAAATATACAAGGCAGCATAAACAAAATCAGTAAGACTACATTAATCAATGCCATCGTGTAAAATCCTTGATGAAACACTCTGATACATCTACGGTCTCTATATTGATCTCACTAAAATATCCTACCATCTAAACGGCAATTGTTTTTTGCAATCAATATAGCTTTTAGGCATGACGTGTTTATGCTCTCGCAAACCATTTTATTTAGAAATGTTTTTTTTTTTTTTCAAAAAGTGTGCACGAATGCTGTAGATTAGCCACCCGTTCCAATTTTTTTGTGACCGTCCCTACTTTAATCGATCTGGGTTTGACAGTGAAAAGGCGGTTTGGATCCATATTCATAGTCGTCACTTGGAGGATAAGAAAATACTTAAGTTATAAGAAGTTATTTTCGATAAGGAAATGCTTATACACATTTGGTATTCATAGACGATACTTATAATAAGTACGATGCTAGCAGTGTCTCGTGTGGCAACAGTGTATTGGCTGCATCACAGCCTCTTGAATCCTGCCAGAAGCGCTCCATCAAATTGGCCGTGAACTACCATATGCGTGCGCCCGTGAGGTAACTTCACCTACCCAGTTTCTTAAATAGTGCCAGTATCTTAAACAAAGACTTAAACATGGTGAAATCAGTAAATATCTAGTTAGTTAGAGGTGGTTTTAGCCACCAATGTTACCAAAAAGTGTACAACAAAAGTCTTAGTAAAACGCTATTTTTTCTTAAATTCTTGATCGTTGTGCATTTTCAACGGGTTTTGCGTGTCACGTAAATATCGCTTGTTGCTAGAAAGATGCTACTGTAAAAACCCTTATAATTTTTGAAATAGTCGTCCATTCCATTTCTTTCAAATTACGACAGTTTTCAACGCATCAAGAGAGGCTTCACTTATATAAGTGATAGATATAAGTGAAAGTTGAACCTTCCTTATAGTTATAAGGATTTTCTTATGTGGATGGATAAGTTGCTACTATGAATTGGAAATCGTTATAAGGAACTCCTTAAGGTTTTCCTTATTATAAGTCACGACTATGAATATGGCCCTTAACTTTCGTCTGCATAAGTGATGTTATTCGCCACCGGGGTGTTGATGGACTGAGTAGCACGTATCTCGGGTTCATCTTTGTGGATCCGAACTGACGGATTGTGGAGCGCGCGAAGTCATGATGGCGTCCATCTGAACAGAAGACGCGTTGCGGCACTCAGCGGTCTCTACACCAGAGAGGCTGAATTCGCCACGCTCCCACCTCACCCCACCCCTGTCGGTCGTTGATGTGTATCCAGCATGGCGCTTATGGGCGAAGTAAACTAATGAGCAGTGATCATAGGGCATATTAGGGCCGTATTTATAAACCTCTTCCAGGGGCTTGCCAGGCCTAGCAAGCTGCCAGTGTTCGGTTTTGCGATTTATGAACGGTCCCCAACCAATTCCAGACGCCCCTTAAGCTCCTAGCAAACCCCCGGAAGGCAGGCCCCTAAGAGCTCTGCTGGTAGAGCTTCATAAATACGACCCTTAGACGACTGAAACGAAAAGTGTGAAAACTTTCGAAAGGCGAGAACAAATTATCATAAGGAATACCACGAGTGCTTTTGAAATTAGCGATACGTCTCCGACTCGTGAAGAGAAGTGGGGCGAGAATTTCCAAAGCACGAATGGTATATAGTATGACTATTTCTCGAATGAAATTTGAATTTGGGAGTCTGGTTCATTAATACTCGTTATGTAAGTTAATCTGCTATGATTACATATTTTTAATGATTTCAGTTACTACGTTGATACCTGTATTCTTTGTTTACTTATGGAAGGCCGTCTGCAATGTTCAATTCAAAGAGGTAGAACTCTGCAAGTAAGGATACAGTACAAATATGAACAAATAGAAAATGCACGTAACAATTGATTGATCGTGTTTCCGGGCGCGTCAACGTCTTTGGTCATTAGTCCTGTTAGTGCAGTGCAGGGAAGGGAAGTGGAAATTTTAAAAAGACTGAATAGAAATTTACAAGCCTCAAGTCTGCTAAATTTTTGGATAAGAAAAGTAATACCACCCATAAATACCATTAGATTACAGTCCGTTAGTAAATGCACAGATCTGCGCGTATGACGAATGAATGGCGGTTGACGTGCGTATGACAATTGTATTGTTAACGACAATGACGACGACAATGAGAGAGCGCTATACACACAAAATTAAGTTGGCAGTTAATGGGTTAATTTGGTTCGAGTGATTTATTTGTTATTAGGTTTTTTGTTATGTTTTTATTACTATATATTTATTTGTGCTGTTATCTTTACAGCAGTCGAAGCAGATTTTTCATAATAAACAGAGTTTTGTTGCGTGTTAGACATTTTGAATGTTTTTCATTTGGTAAGAAAGTTTTCAAAAGGAATTCTCCAGTGCAAAAGTTATCACCCTTGACCTTGAATTTTGAAGCCCACACAATAAGAATGTACAAGAAACAATTCCCCTGAAATAGAATAAGATTTCAAAATTATAATTGAGCTAGTCAAAAGTATTTTATGAGGATAACCGAACAATTGTTGGCACATAAGTCAGTAAAACTTAGAATGAATAATAAGTACTTATATTTATGTATAAAGAAGAAAATGGGAGACGTATAAAGTGGATTTCACTTCGTAATGTAGTCGGTGGAGGGAGTCGAAAAAATGTAAACTTTTCCAAAATTCAGATGTTTCATTGAAAATCAAATTGAACAATTTTTATAAGCATACATCGATTTTTCAAAAATGATTAATTGAGCCAATCAAGTCAAGTTTGTGTGAAATTATCCTTATTTCTCTGAACAATGCTGTGTTGCGAATAATTGGTTGGCGAATAATGCGCTGATGGGGTCGTCCCATCCGAATTTGTTTGGCAGCACAACCTAAAACTATGAGTAATAATATGTAAAAAACGTTTCTAATTTGCTTCTGTTGCTCAAAATACAACGATACATTACTCCGTAATCAATTCTATAACATGAAAAAGTATGTGCTTTATTAGCACTACTAATTTCTTTATGTATTCTATTTTTGAAATAATTTTATGTCTTCTTGTTTTAAAAAGCACTTCACAAAATGTTGAGCTATATCACACTCTTTTGCATTTTAGAATTTAGAATCGCCACAATATTAAGAATTCATTGTAGTAGCTTTTATACTCGTAAATTCCGGAGCGTGGGCGCAAGAATCTCGCTTGGGAAAACTAAGCGCGCTTGTTGCAATCTCAGTCCTTTAAAATATTTTTTCCCCTTTTAACTTTTTGTAAGAATTGGAAGACAATACTCGTGCATTAAATCTTTTACATATGAAAAGTACACTTTTCATTACATATTTGAATTTTCAAAAACGATTGAAGGTATGTATTTTATGCTGTTATTTTTTATTATATTATATTATTATATTAGTTGTTGATATTCAACTACTGAGGTTGATACATTTTAAATTTTCTCGCTATTGTAGTGTCTCTTATAGCTTGGGAAAGATGAAATAGGTTAGTCATATTGTCAATGACATCTTATGGAGTTTTAATTAACTCCACAAACATTCAATGTATAACGTCATGTTTATTTTATTATATTTTTGTTATTTTATATAGAAGTAATTGTTATGACAAGGAATAAAAACAACAATCTCAAAATATTATTTTTATTAAAAAAAATAAGTGTGAAGACTATTCAGCATGATTCAATGAATAATTCGAACGTAAATTTTGGGCAAGAGGGCTGTTGTACCTTCATCACAATCTTTACAGATTCGATGTAATTTTTACCTCTGAAGTAATCAAAGAGCAATTACAATAAATTAGAATATGCAATGTATAAATATTTTAAATTACATATAAATATAACTCCCAATAGCTTTTCATACCAAAATATTCAAATAAAAATAATTATTAACTATCACTTTTCTTGTTCTGCTAAACTTTTTCAGCAGATGAGACAAGTGCTACATAATGAAGAAACCAAGAGAAAATTTGTTGATAACATCTTAAAATTAATGTCAGGCCAGAAGTTTGCTTTGGTAGAGTGCTTTAAGTAGGCGGTAACCTTCTCATGATCTATACTAATTTTATTTGCCATCTCAATTTCTATAAATCTAAACTAAGTATCATTTTTTACCTGTATTTTTATCATTCACAAATTAAATAAAGTAGCTCAAAATATGTATGCTATTTTTGAGGAAGAAAAAATAGCACAACTATTGCATAAAACATTTGTTTTTTAAATTGGGTTAAATGAAGAATTAGTTAAAAAATAGGAATGTACATGAAAAAGTGTACCTACTTATATCTAAGCACGATTTTCATTTTTTCCTTTGGTTTCTTCAAATCTCTATATTATTTGTAACAAGTTATTTGTCAGTGAGCATCAGTGTATCGTTTAGAATTAACAATTCCATAAATGACATGGACAAACGGCTAAAAGTTTTAATAATAATTTTCCAATCTGTTTTGGTTTTAGAGATAACCACAACAAATTACGAATACATTTGTTTGGAGAGGTAGACACTGTGACTTGAAAAATATTCTCCATTATTGCTCGAAATATCCTTTCAGAGCAAACGTGTCGTCTCTTCGAAGTGCAGTGGAGCACAATAAATCAATACATTACAGTTCATTTCTGAGCATATCAATCACTTAATTTTTATTGTATGATGAAAAGAAAGCTAAAGCTTTGATTAACTGGTAACTTTTAGCAATGGGAATATTGCTGTCATACAGCTTTCGAGAAGCCTTACAGTCAACATAAAACCACCAGTTACACTTGAGAATGGTCTGGTCAAATAATGTTGATTCTGGGCACAGGAAACTTTTCATTATTAGGCCATCGTCCGTTAGAGCACACACATGGAATACCTGAAAAATAAAAATAAAGACCAATAATACAAACATGTATGTATGTAGGTACCCAAAAATATTGTGATGAATAAAAGTTTGAATCTTGACTTAAACCTGTCCAACATGCGGGCTAAAATTGGAGGGAGACATCAAAGGAATTGTGCACTTCCATGGAATTGTAGTTTAAAGCAAACAATATTTCATTGATTAAATTATCAAGATGCCCAAAGTATATTTCATATAGTAGATGAAGATGTGTCGTAATTTGCTACGAATTTCATAATATACTCATCCAATAAACCTAGAAACGAATTCGCCACAAAAACGATGGCGGCGGCGGCGGCGGCTGGAGCAGTAGTGACTGGGAGCAAAGAGGTTCCTTCTCTCCGATAGATTCGAAAATGTAGGCTCGTGGTAGCCCTTCATCTACCTTTTAGATCGGGAGCTTCTTCATAACATTCCTTTCGCACGCATTTTTCCTTTCTCGCATACAACATACATAGCACAAAGAAAGTTAGGTAACGCAGCAGTAAATAACCGATTTTTCGGCAAAAAAATCGTATTGTAGATCCCTGATAGCGAAAAAGCGAATAATTCTTGTTCCTATTTGCAGTTAATTACTTCCTCTAACACGTTCTGTAATCAGAATACACGTTACCTTGTTAGACGTGATTACTAACTTCCTAATTGCATTTAAAAATACGACAGTCCTCTTCGCTGAAGAATAAATTGACTATAGTGCGTGCACAGAGAAAAAAATGTTCGAGGATAAATCCTGAGAAATCGAAAATCTCAATATTCGATTAATTACCGTTTCTAATTTTGGAAATTATATTTTGATTAGTGAGTAGGGTAAGCCTCAAAAATCCTCGAAGGCTCTTTGCCACTACTGTTTAGTATACATAATAAACAGTTAATTCACCACCGCGAAACGTTGTCGTCTGACAATTGGTTTTTTAGGCAACCCGCTTCACGTTTATGCGTTACTCCTTTCTGGTTGCGGCGACACTAGCAATTGTCATGCCACTGTAAAATTAGCTGAGACACTGATTGGGCAGGGGAAGGAACATTGAGGAGGGGGAGAAACAGGAAGACGCTAGTGGCATTACGACCGCCCGCGCCACCCTAAAGGCTCCCACAGACCGGCGCGGTAGATCCGCAGCGGGTGCGGCGCGGAAAGTTCCGAGCTAGACGCGGCCGCGGAATTCGCGGAACCGTTCACACCGGAACGTGAATTACGAGTCAGCGCTTGGTGACGGTTGGCAAGGTCGCTCTACCCAGAGGGGAGCGAAGACTCCCGCACACGGGCGGACGAAATTCGAGCGGCAGCGGAAGAAACGTGTCTGATTGCGTTACAAATTTCGCCGCCGATTAAACGCTGCCAATGCGTTGCCGCGACACATGCCTGCCGCGCAGGTCTGTACGTGCTCCTAAGGCAACACGTGACGAGAAACTTCCGCTGCGCCCAATCCGCGTAGGTTGCGGATCTTCCGCGCCGGTCGCCCCGCCCCGGTCGCCCCGCCCGCTCCGCGAGCACCATGCGGTAGCTACCACCGCGACGTGTGAGGGGCGGTTTTATATATAATTTTGAGAATACCCGAGCCCGGTCAGATGCAGATACAGATTCGATATTTCTCTTTAGTCATGTGAGAGAATACGCATAGGTTCACGTTCGTAGGTAGACGTTCGCATCAATGTGACCGGGAGCTCAGTGCATCGACTGATGTCACTGCAGCGCCTCTGACCGGGTAGTCCTAGGTTCGAGTCCTGATGGCGGCAGGATTTTCGACACTAGCTTTTCAGCTTGGTCGAATTCAGTCGCTGTCTGGAGGAGAATTCTAGCGACCGGCTGCTCTGATCGGTAGTTTTCCGTGGTTTCTCCGATCATCACCAGGCGAATGCCGGAGCAGTACCCTACCAAACGGGCCACGGACCGCGCGCGATCTATCCTTCCATTTCCTTGTCCTACCCTCTCCCCTTACAGACACACTTACACTAACATGCACTACACTACCACATATCCTGGGGGATCGGTTGGGAACTTAGAGCTTGTCCCGGCTGGGGCGGTGCCCCGCTGGTGGGAGAGTTCTGGTTAGGGAGAAACCCCACTAGCCGACGGTAGGTCGGCGGCGGATCTCGCCATCCAGCGGGGAAAGATCACCGCGCATGTGCCGATAAAAACATGCACTACACTAACGGGACCAATGACCCAAGCAGTTGACGTGCCCGGAAACACGAAATAATCAAATCAAATCAAGCATCAATGTGAACTCTCGACTTGTACTACGCTGGCAGATAGCACATGTGCCTTGACACTGAAGGCATCATGATGCCGCAACGGTATTTACTTCATTAAATAGGACCAAAGGCTGCCCTTCGGCATATGTCATATTGGCACATTTTAACGTTCCCTCGCCCTTTGCGATGCGACTGCGAAATTACTCCTCGCCGGCACACATGCCTGGTCATTGTGTCCGGGGACTCGGAGCATTTACTCTAATGGTGGTGTGCTTCACATCCACATCGCAGCGAGGCTCCAGCTCCGGCAGCAAACGATACAAGTACAGCCCCTTCCATATATCAGATACTCGTTTCTATCTCTGACGGTGCCGAGCCAAGAAAGTCAATTAAGTTCAAGTTCCTCATAAACGATGTACTCTCACTAGTTGCATTTAACTTTTAGTTTTCATTACCAGGATATAAACTTTTGCTTGAATTAAATAATTTTATGAGCATTGTTTTGTTCTTTGTACATTACTAATTTTAAGATGTAGAATTAGAATTTTTATTAAGAATTCACCGCTCGGGTCCGGCAATTCATTTCGTAAATAGTAGAGTAAGTTTTATAATTGTTTGGTTTCTCTTTTCTGTCTTAGATCGTAAGTTATTTATTCATTCCAAGAGGCACTATCGATATCTTTTTCTTTCTTTTATTAAATTCATTTTAAGCCAGTTTGATTCGTTCAACTATCTTCCGGCTGATCCCTGTCATTTCCTCGTACGCGGTGGTCCTTCCAGTCCTTTAGTAGAACCTTTGGCTACATCGTCAAGCTACCGGAGGCCTGTGTGTACCGCGTGTGTACCGCGTGTGTACCGCGTGTGTACCGCGTGTGTACCGCGTGTGTACCGCGTGTGTACTACGTGTGTACTACGTGTGTACTACGTGTGTACTACGTGTGTACTACGTGTGTACTACGTGTGTACTACGTGTGTACTACGTGTGTACTCGTGTGTACTACGTGTGTAGTGTGTGCGTACTGTGTGTAATGTGTGTACTGTGTGTGCGTATAGCCAGCAGTTGAGTCCACGCTCTTGGCTCATCATCGTGCGTGGCGCCGTGCGAGAGATAGGTATCAGGCATGTATCGCATCTGCACGCGCTCACACGCCACGGACGCGCAGTACGCATACAATGACAATGATAATTGAAGTAGATAATGTCGATGAGATAATAAAATTTTGAAATTTTAATTACGTGTTTGTTTAACCATAGTATTCTTGGTTTCGACGAAAGTATGGACTATGTATTGTGTGATACCGGTCCTTTTATAGTGAGGGTATTGAGCATATCAAGTAGGAATAATTAATATTAATGTTTTTACTTTTGGACTACTGTTTTTTTGCAGCCCTACCGTATTTCAAGCTTCAGGACCCCGAATGCATTATCCCTCTGTATAAAACAGGCAGTAGTTCACTTTTATTTAATGTCATTTCGGCACCCAATGCGCTACAAATTCCTGGGTGGAGATGAATGGCTTGCCAGAGATATTTTCTCTCTCTTCGCGTAACTCGCGATACGACTTTCCGCTGCCGCTAGGGACGTTCGTTCGGGTTACGTACAGTTGAGGAAAAATGCTGAAGGAAGATTATGGGAGGAGAAAGATAGAGTAAAAAAATCTGGAACGTCAACTTGAGAAATAAAGCTTTGTGCGTGTACATGCGAAAGTATGGTATTTCCTTGAGAAAATAATTATTTCACACTACGCATAATCTGCAACGCAAAGTTATATAACTAGAAACGTCGAGGCACGTGCAGATGAGATAGCAATGCAATATTTGAAGAAAAACGCGTGCTTTGAAAATGCACATAATTGAGAGAACTCTGCGCGATAAGAAAAAAGTAAGTTAATTTCATCAGGTTATTTCGATGCTACAATAAAACAACTAGATGCTATAACAGCACATAATTTATTGCATTATTTCTAAAAATGTAATTTTCAAATTTAGAGAGTTCAACGGAAAGGAGACCCGCTACATTCTTTCAAGCTCCCTTCTTCTATCAATGAAAAATATTTAAAGAAAAAGAATTGGAGCGGTTTTTGAGAAAAAAACACATTTAAAAAAAATACGTGTATTGCGTGCCAAATTACTCAAACACTACTCACATTTGTGAAACATTAAACATGAACTTATTTAAAGATCCGTCTTAAAGGAACAAATTTCATTGAAAAAAAATCATTATCTTCAATATTATAGTTGTACGAAGACGCCCCCCAAAAATTGCAATTTTGCAATTTAAAAAAATTTATAATGTCAACAAACATGAGACATGCACCATTCTCTTAAGCATCCTTTACGCTATCTGAAGACAAAATTTGATTAAAAAAAATTTGCGTCATTTTTGAGAAAATGTTGACTGTTTTGAGGCTTATATAAAGTACCCTCACAAATCAAAATATCCGTTTGAAACTTCCAAAGCCCCCGAGTTTATTCAGATCGATTGGGGAATATTAATTTTGAAGATAATCGGCTGAACAGCTTAGGCGCTAGCGTTGACCACAGACGGACACATGTTTTGCCGTCAATCGATTTGTCGGCTTTAAGAACCCATAAAACATGGATTCTGGCTACACCACGTGTAAGAAGAAGTAATTTAGTATATATCACAACAAGATTTCTCCACCTTCACGTTACAGGGCTCGGCAATAAGAGGTTTTTTGCCGAAGAGTCGCCATTTTCCGGTGCACAATTACATAACTTTCTCTTACCTTAAGGTCGAGAAAGTAAAAAGTGCATATAAAAATTAAGAAGTTACAGGTACACACGTTATGGCATTGGGAGCTAAATTATATTCTAATTTTATGCCCAAAAGGAAGTCATGTGAACTCTGAGCGGTCTACTAACTCACTGGTCAATACCAGGGGATTTTACTCCCATGGGTGGGTTCCTGAGCAATTTTCTTATCCTAACCCCCTGCGGGCGTACAAGTACCCGTTGCGCTGGTATCCGGATAAGTTTGAGTGCGAAGCGCTCGCGAAACGTACATCTATCCAAAACCTGGGCAGACAGTCCTGCCAGCTTGAGATATGCACATCTACCCAAAACCTCGGTACGGCCGTCCTGCGTCTGAATTCAACCTAACTGACAAGCTGGCATCGAAAATCCTTTGCTGTAGGCGATTGAACGCCTACAATGAGCGGCTCTGGAGCTCAAGGCATTTCAGGGGTATCAGATGTACGTCAGGGGCATCAGGCAGTACAGCCCTGAAGAGGACCGCGATATGTAGGTTGAAACGTCGGCACCCCAGCCTTCGACGTGGCGTCACCCGGACAGCCCAGATCCCGGCCGCGGAAGCCTACGATACCAGGTGTATGTAATCTTTCGTTTTCCGACCTTAATGGGTGTCAGTAGCAGTTAAGCAGTAGAGTTTATTGTATATATTAAAAGCTATATTTGCGCAAACACGAAAGAATAGAATTTGAAAGCAATTAATAGGTTCAGTGATTTTAATAACAGTGTTATTGAAATTATTGCAAATCTTTTTGCTGCTCACATAAAAAAGTCAAATTACAATTACAATGTGGAATTGTATATTTTGCAGAGCAACACGCATCTGGAAACAATAAGCAAAAAGTGCATATTGTTGCACCTGAAAAAAGATGCAAAAGTGCAAAACACATCTAAGACTGTGGGCACACGAGCGTCCCATAACGGACGTTACAACGTCCGTATTTTTTCGAACGTCGGTAATTAATTTCCTCCCTTTGATGGAGTACCGTCAAGTTGTACTCTAACCTTGTTAAATTCCGTTTTGTTTTGCTATGTATTAGATTCTTTGCTTTCTTTTTCACTTCAAACACCATATAGGAAAATCGTATTACGATACTACAAGACAATGTTTCAGGACTGTTTTAAACCAAGAATCCTTTACACTTCCATGTTATTCACTGTGCGATACCCTTGTTATTTTCTGTCATATACGTCTTGTCTGTCTAATTGGTGGACACTTAGTATGTAAAAACATTTATGCTGCATTTTTGCAGGGGCAACATTTGCTTTTATAGCGAATCTCTTATTTTAGATACTATTACAATTAGGTAATGAAAAATCAAATATAATTTACGAAAACAAATTAATTGTATTGTTAATACACTATTTGCCTGAAGCTAGATTTCATATCTTAATATATTTTTGATGAGATAAATCGCAGGTACTCATTAGCGTAGGTTTATTCTCATGTACTAAATATGTCCATCCTTTGTTAATCTCTTTCTTTCAATTTGTAAAGTAACATAGTTTACGGTAGTTTTATTTTATTTGTAACAACACCTGTTCTATTTAATTTTCAGTGTAAAAAATTTCTAACTGTTACTTGCATCTAAATTGGTTGCCTATGTGCCATATCTCAGTTTATGTTTTCATTACAAGCTTATTTAATTTGCAATCGAGCAGAAGTATTTGCTCATTCAAGTGCATCTGTTGTATTTGTTACATTACGTGAAAATTTGTACAAAAATTATATTAAATTATAATATTTTCAGTACATTTCTCAAGATTACCATGACTTTTGTAATTGTTTCAGAGATAATGTTTCTTGTTTACTCCAGTTTGTTGCTAGTTACCTATATTCCGTATAAAAGCGCCTCTGCTCCCATGTCATGTTACATTGTACAACGTAATTTACATTTCATTCTATTGTTTTGACTCGTCGTAATGAGGATTCTATGCACTACTAAGCTAAGTGCTTGTTATGAACCCTTTCCCAGTTAATTGGCTTCGTAATTTTCTAAGCTGCACGTTGCCTACGAATTTATCAATAAGTTTATATATTAAGATGCATTCGTATGTGACGTAGTATGACAGAACGCTTGTGCGGTCATCGGCACTATCTTTCCATCGGCTGTGCAGGCCGAAGCAGCCGTGGGCCTCAATGACCGTATCTCCGCTGAAGCGGCCTGGATCCCACGCGTGTGGGAGATCCCACCTGCGGGCGATGGCACACGCGGGCCGAGCTCAGGCGGCTCCCATCACCCCCAGTCCTCGCCACGCCCCCTTCGTCTTTCTATTTGCCTTCATTTTTGCTATATTCGTCAGTTCTTTGATTTACACAAATTAAGCTGCAAGGCTTTTCTTATAAGAATAATTGTGGAAACGTCTACGATTTCACGTCAATAAATAGTTAAAAATGGTTTTTATTATGTACTAGTGAATCCAGCAATGCTTCGCTATTGCAATGTATTAACACCTCACACGCTATTGGTCACGTGATGGTTAATCATGTTTTACGCGAAGCTCTACAAATTTTTTATTAAATGAAAGGCTTTCGTATGTATTTGTTCTATGCCCTGGTTTGGACATGATTGTCAAGAATCCTATTGCTAAAACTTTCTCCAAGTATTATTAAATAATGATAATAATATTGATAGATGCTTAAAAAAATGTAGACTAATATTCTGCAGAGAATAATCACAATTAGGAATCAACTAGGGAGGTTAAGAGTACCTGTTGGGGTGAAAATACAAACCTAAAATACCTTCCAGAGCCAAATATTTCTTGTAGGTGTAAATTCCATGTACACTAAGGTAGTTTCACTTTAGGAAGATGCGCAATCTCATTAGCAAAATTGCTCGGTCCAATGCACTACAGTAGACGGGTTGAACAAACAAGTTCTATTCAGTGTACGCATGTTCCTTTTTTGGTGAACTAGTTCACAGAAAAGTTTGCAGAATTACGGATAAAATACGATTATTAAAATGACAAAAGAAACCATCTTCATGAATGATGGTACGATGTGATTCGATAGTAAGATATGAATTTTTAAAATTACAGTTTCACCACTACGGGCCACAAATTGTCACTGCGATTGCTGGGATACCATATTTTGGATCTTTGATTGCTTGCCGAGTGATTGCTTGCCGAGGTTTCTTTTCATAAGAGGGAGCGGATAGATGAGAATAGTCTGTTGAGCCATCGCTTGGCCTTCTGGGGAAAACGTACGACATAGGGAAGGTAGGATTGCGGCCCACGTTCTTGGTTGCTGCTCTGGAATTCGCCTGGAAGCGACCACGGGCGGAGAAACGAAAACACTGACCAGAGCATGGGGCACACTGTGGTAATACGTGCCGCTACCAGCATTGGCAGGATACTTTAGAAATGGCAAATCAGTAATAGATTCAGCACAATATCATGGAGAATAAAATCAAGGAACCGCAAGTCCGAAATACAAAACAAGGATTTTACAGAGATGCTAAATACACGATTTCATTATCAACGAGATAAAAAAATCCGCAAAAGCGGACATGTTGAGAAGAAATTAAATAAAATACAACTTACAAGACTTACAGAAAAGCAAGCATTTCCCCACTTCCCCAGCGAGTCGTGGGGGATGTGAATCGAATTTAATTTATTGTAGGATAATGAAAATGTAATTTACCCAATGTATCTACCTGTAATTTAGGGTATTTTATTTGTTATTTTGTTTCAGAAAGTGGTAAAAGAATACTCTATGACCCTACGTTCAATAAAATTGTAAATCAAAGGCAAAGTAATAACAAACTAATAGGAATGATTGGCGCAATAAATAAGTTATTGGCAAATCCGTGACTTCTAAGATATGCCTATGTAATCAAAATAAATAAATGCAAATAACGCAGTATAAAAGGATAATAAATATGCACTAACGTATAAATATTAAATATATTCAACGTTGTTTGAAAAATTAGTCACCCGTAACAAGGGGCTTATGGTTTACGCCCGGTTGCTCTAACCAGTGGAGTACTGAGACGACCAATGCCTTGAACGTTTCATAGGCCGGTATAACAAATGTAATATAACAAATCGAATTTTTAAAAAGGCGTTGTGAAAATTTCTAAAAAAGCGATCGGTATTCGACAGGGTGAATCTTCCGTACTCCCCATCCTCCAAACCTTGGTCTGTTTCACTCCCTAAGAAGAGAAATAACAAACGAAAGACGCTAGTTTAAGACCAAGGTATTAGACCTTCGCTTATCGAAATCGACGCGTTATGCTATTACAATCTATTTTCATTGACATCCTGTATAAAACTGGAATTATACATTTATCACCACATTTTTCTGTTTATACGATAAACTCTCTTACTGTAAAACTAACATTTACCCACTTTCTCACCCAACCACTCATTCATTCACCAATCTTTCCCACTCTCACGCTTCGACTCACTGACTCACGCACTGATTCACCCACTGTCTCCGTCTGTCTGCCTTTGTCTGCCTGCCTGTCTGCCTGCCCAACGCAGACAGACGGAGACAGCGGGTAAATCCTGCTCTATTTGTCTGTCTGTCTGTCTTCCTCTGTCTGTCTGTCTGTCTTCCTCTGTCTGTCTGTCTGTCTGTCTTCCTCTGTCTGTCTACCTCCTCTGTCTGTCTGTCTGTCTTCCTCTGTCTGTCTGTCTGTCTACCTCTGTCTGTCTACCTCTGTCTGTCTACCTCCGTCTGTCTGTCTGTCTGTCTGTCTGTCTGACTAACTGACTCACTCTCTCTTTCACACACACAATTATTAAACGCCCCAAGCAAGTTGGCGGGACCTTACCATGCATCCGAGATCCTCGTCGCCGTAGAGGCCGGGGAAGTGCTTCTGGTCGCCGCAGTAGAAGGACGTGTCGGGCAGCTCGACCCGCGAGGCGAAGTTGTCGTCGAAGTTCTTGTCGTAGCCCACGGGGTAGTATTCACGCGGGGCATTCATCACCTTACTCAGGGACGCCAGCGGGCTGCGCGTCGTGGACGGCGCCGGCGCCGGCGTCGGCGTCGCGTCGGCGGGCGCAGGGGCGGCGGTGGCGGTGGCGACGACGGCCGGCGCGGGCGCGGGAGCCGGAGCGGGAGCGGCCACAGCCGGCCTGCCGACATACAGAATGACATAAAGTGAGTTCGCTAAACAAGTGAATATCACATATACAGTCAACTCCGGTTATAGTGAACGTACAGGACTCACATTTTTGGTTCACAATATCCGATATATCCGCTATATCCGATGTTCGCTATATCCGATGTTAGCTATATCCGATGTTCGCTATATCCGATGTTCGCTATATCCGATGTTCGCTATATCCGAGGATCATTACATCCGATGACAAAATTAAATATAATTTCTCCATAACGATTAATTTTATTAATTAGAGATACAGCAAATATATTAACAGCACAAACTGAAAATTTTAATATCTTTATTTGTCCTAAAAAAATAATTATTTTCAATTGTTATCTTCGTACTTTTTGCATTAGTAGTTTCTCTAGATCTTTCTCTAGAGTTCATGCTCTCTCCGTACTTGGTTCTGCATTGTCCTCTGTGTCTACGTATAGTAATGCAGTCATGAACACCCTTCAATACAAGGTACATTACAATTCACGTCCAGACGCACATTAAATCTACATTGAATTTAAGTGTAGAGTGAAGGTAGAGGGCACCGTGCGAGGCGCTTACCCCGAGGCGGGCGCTGCCAACTGCTGCTGTTGCCGCTGCTGCGTGCGCGCCGCGATCGCCGCCGCCACGGTCTCCGCGCTCACGTTGGCCGCCTGCGCCAGGCGCTGGATGGCCGCCGCCAGCACCACGGCGTCCGACGCGGCGGCGGGGGCGGCGGGGGCGGCGGCGGTGGGCGGCCGGGCCGCGGGCGCTTGCGGGGGCGGGATGGTGGGCAGCACGGCGGCGCCGCCGGCCCCCGAGGGCTCCGGGCCCAGCGCGTTCGCCGACACGCCGGGGTCCATCAGCACGTCCTTGCGCACCTGCGCCAGACCATACGGTGTGACATTCCAAGACGTGAGACGATACAGTACAATATTTATTATAAACAACGTAAATTATAGGGATAAATATAGGTGAATATGCCAGCATAGCAACGGTAAGCGAGCCGTCGTCAAGATCAACAATCTTCATGCAGTGACAGTGGCGGAAACGGCTGGTTCATTTTGTAAGAAATTTAGTGATTGGGTAGGCACGGAAGTACATCGAGCTTATCTGTAAAAAAACAATCGAAAAGATGAAGCGAGTTTTGAAGGGTTGAAAGAATATGAGAGGCATTCATTCTGACTGATGCCGTGGTGTTGAAGGGATCGTGCTCCAATTAATGTTAGGAGTTTTTTTTGGGGACTTGTAATCTACTAGGGAGTAGATATTAGTATAACTTTGAACTTGAATGCTATGTGTGGACAGTAAAACTTCAAATATTTCAAGTGAACGAGTTAGAAGGACATTGAGGGCTTAGGCGAAGTTATCAGTAACTGGACTGGAATGCAAACAGCAGATAGTTTATTGGTCGTTGAGTATTCAGCATAGGCGTGGGATGAACTCGGAATTCGTAAATTGGCGAACGAATTTTAATAACGAGACTTTATTAACTTCGGAAATAGTGATGAACGGTGATTGGAGTGTGCTTCTGCATGAAAATAAGAGAGAAGATGGTATCTGGACCTGAGGACAGCGACGTCGGAGAAGAATGAAGATGGTCCAAGAGCGCGCGAAGACGAATACGATATTATAAGGTTGGAACAGGTCATAAACAAGGTTTTTAAATTTTGTGTAAAATTATGAAATACCAAAAATCTTTTAATAAATTTCCATGTTTTGTGAAATGAATACATGATTCTCATTGAGCCAATTCTAATAACGACGTAGCAAGATAGAAATATATTTGCGTTTTCAGATTCCTCGACCACTCTGTATAGATGGCAGATCGGATAATCATCTATTAGCAGACAATAGTGATTATTTCTATGAGACCCATCGACCCAGGTAGCCGGAAACTAATTTATTTATAATCAGAGTTGATGGTTGACTTGTATGATAGTATTAGCGTAATCTTTTCCTGGCGCCCATCTTTACAAATTCGGAACGGATTACGTTGGAATAACATCAACTAAATCATTAAAATATATTCAGTTTATTTCAACGGGAGCAAGGAGTTCATGGACGTACTATGCGTGTAAGAAGGGATTGGGGCAGTAACTAGATAATCCTCACCAGCTACTGCAAGCCTCCTGCTATTCATTATGGGTTAATATATCGGTTTTGGAATTTGAGATCACGGGCTTTGATAGGAGTAATTAAAATTTTAAAATATAGTGTTAAGGCAAACTCAATGTTTTAAGTTTTTAATAACGACGACAAAATTCCGAGACCTCAATTTCCGATTGCTACTGCTTGGTCGTAAATCTACAATGGTTATCCCGATTTTGGTCCAAATGTGTTTCACCTCGTTACTGAAATAGAATTGCATACATTTGAACTAAACATATACGTGGTAACAAGATAAGGCATACCAAAATCGAGATATAAACATTTACGAAGAGCGGAATGTTTGTTTGGGCTGTAGTGGTGTATCTACTCACCGTCTCAAGCATCTCATATGTGTATACCTCTTTACATCAAGACGCTTCAAATTACGCGGTTCTGTAGCGCCCAATCATCTGCGACACCTTGGACTAATCCGTGGAGAAATGGCCCGTGTCCGCTTCCTTTACATTATCCACTCCACTGCCGCTTTGCGAGTTGTCCTCTCATCGCCGTGTCAAGGACGCCTGCCACCCCGTCTCAGTGTTTCTTCTTGCAGCTTAGGTTTGGTTTTTTTTTCGTGTTTCCGGGCGCGTCAACTGCTTTGTTCATTAGTCCCGTTAGTGTAGGCATGTTTTTCTCTCGAGAGACTGGAATTCCGGAGAGACGGTGCAATGAATGACAACAGTACCGCAGCCAGAATTTCAACATTGATATCGTCGATAGCTCCTTGTACAACATACATATGATTTAAGAAGGGAATCCCTAATACTTTTAGTACTACTCGAAAATGCATTGTTTTTATTTGAATACTACATCGTACTTTCATTGTTGCCAGTGCTTAAAATGCGTTATGATGAAGCATGTATCGAATTTACTACTATAAATCTTAAATGTGGGAAAAATAGAGGGTTAGCTTTCTTTAAAATCGTCCCAGTTTCTGTAGCTGTGTGATGAAGAAAAGCTCAAGCAGGCGGAACTTGCTAATTACGGTGAAGAGAATACGTCATGTTCGCCTCATGTCGCTCTTACTCCCAAGCATGGGAATTTAACAAGTCCCAGGCATGGGGGACACTGTTAGCTAGCCGGCACAGTCGAACGATCGACCCCAAATGCCAAATACATGCATACAAACCTTAAATGCTGATGACGCAATTACCATTTTCTGTAGGCTCACCTGGCATTGCAGCACTGTGAAATGGTGTTGCGCTCACCTGGAAGTGATGCGTGGCCGAGTGCAGCGCCTGTCGGAAGATGGCGGGGGCGGGGGCGGCGGCGGGGGCGGGGGCGGAGACGGCGCCAGCGACGCGCGAGATGGACGGCGGCAGGGCCACGAATGGCGGCACGGCGGCGCTGGCGGCGGCGACGGGGCGACGACGGCGGCGGGGGCGGGGCGGCGGCGGCGGCGGGCGGCGCGGGGCGAGGCGCGAGGGGCGCGACACGGCGGCGGCGCGGGCGCGGGCGGCGCCGGGGCGATGGGGCGGAAGGGCGGCACCGTGGGCCGCACCTGCCGGATGGACTGCGCGCGCCGACGGTCGGGCGCCTTCTGCCCCTTCTGCAAATGCGAAGCAGCAGGATGCAAATGGGGACCAATAAACTTCATCTATTTTCCGAACTTCCTTTCTAATTGTACATGTTAATTGGGGGACCAAACAATTCCTTCTATTCTGGCGAAACGTACTTTCTAATTGTAGGTGCAAATTGGGGACAAAAATCCTAATTGTAGATGCAAATTGGGGACTAAATAATCCCTTCATCTATTGTCACGTAACTTCCTTTCTAATTGTACATGTTAATTGGGGAACAAATAAGTCCTTCTATTCTGGCGAAACGTACTTTCTAATTGTAGATGCAAATTGGGGACTAAATAATCCCTTCATCTATTGTCACGTAACTTCCTTTCTAATTGTACATGTTAATTGGGGGATCAAATAATTCCTTATATTCTGGCGAAACATACTTTCTAATTCTACATGTAATTTGGGGACCAAACCGGGTAAAGGAAAGGACTGATTGACAAGATGAGCGTGTTAAGAGGGCTGTCGCTCCTGACGTCCAGCTTTTCCTTGTGCCTTGTTGAATATCTTCCAGACTCGCTTTAATATCGAAATGAAGAGCAAAGAGCGCACCAGATGAGCGTCCAAATTTCATGTTCAGCGTTATAGAATATTAGCAGAGGAAAAGGAATAATATAAAAATAGTAAGATCAATCCACGAATGATTGAATTGAATGAAAACCAATTTTAACAAAACCATATTTCGAAAGAAACATGTCAGTTGTAAGTCTGAAAAATTGCGGAGGGAGTTAAAAATAATAGCTGTGAAAATGTTCTGCGAAAATAATCATTTCCATTTTTACCTGGAAGGGGTGAGGTAGTCGGTCTCCAAATTACGTATGGCTTCTCCGAGTCGTCCCCTATTTACAAATGGGTTAAACTTTTTATTTTCCTTCTGGTCTCCAATTTACATAGAGCGAGAGAGCGCGCGCGCGAAAGAGCGAGCGAGGAGGAGAGAGAGAGAGAGAGAGAGAGAGAGAGAGAGCGAAAGAAGGAGAGAAAGTGCGAAAGAAAGAAGGAGAGAGAGTGCGAAAGAAGGAGAGAGAGTGCGAAAGAAAGAAGGAGAGAGAGTGCGAAAGAAAGAAGGAGAGAGAGTGCGAAAGAGAGCGAAAGGGAGGGAGAGGGAGAGGGAGAGAGGGAGACTCACCGCGCTGCCGGTGGCGTTGGCGGCGGCGCCCGTGGCGAGCGCGGGGGCGGGGCCGGCGCCGGAGCTGCGCGCCGAGGCCGCGACTGCGCGCCGCCGGTTGGTGGGCTCCACGTTGGACAGCGACTCGTTGAAGCGCAGCTCGTCGCCCACACTGAACCCTGCACAGCGCACCGCCACTCAGGAGTTGGACAGATGTCGCTAGTGGCTCTCCACGAATAATTCATACACATACATTTATTTCAACTGCGTTTGGGTATGAGCAGGTGGCAGTTAATAAATCATAATCATAATGTCAATAGTGTCACTAACGTCACTATTGTCAATAATAATAATAATAATAATAATAATAATAATAATAATAATAATAATAATCCTTAAATCTAAAAAATCTGTGATCTTAGAAACATGTCGATTACGTTGCACCGTGCTGAATTTATCATAAGCTGTAACCAAGTAGATAATCCGCCAATTTGCCCCCACACACCTCAGAAAACTGGATGATTTCTGAGACTTAAACCAATAATAATAATAATAATAATAGTAATAATAATAGTAATAATAGTAATAATAGTAATAATAATAGTAATAATAATAGTAATAATAATAGTAATAATAGAGTAGAGTATAAGGCGAATATCGTACTATCATGAAATACAATAATTATATGTTAGTGACACTAAAAATCAATACACACTACATACATATTGGCTAAAATAGATTTTTTTTAAAAAAATGCATTGATTACGTTCGGTACACTTAACTGCACTGCACTACACTACACTGTTTTGCTTTGAATTACACTGACCAGCACTTCATCGCACTTAGTTACTCATTTAGCATCTATTACTCTCCGCTTCTTCTATTACTCTCATAATAACCAATAACTACGATTATAATTTAGCTGTTACACGCGAAGGTATTTTAAACAGTTCTTGGATATTGAAAACACTAATCATTATTATACAGAGCAAACAAGAGTCTCCCCGCTGAAGAAGCTTCGCCGATGAGTCTGCTGCGTGATTGTGCATAACGATGTAATCCAATCAATGCAAATGGTTTTTCTTTTGTCAGCTATTTAAATCTTACTACATTTTACAGGCATTTGAGAGTAATGGCGACGTAAGTAATTGCATTTTGTTCACTGAAACATTATCAAGATACACTGTTTACATTTACCGACAATCTCTTCGCGGATTAGTAGAAAGGTAGGAGTGCAGTGATATTTCCTATTCCCACGTTTGGTACGAGTCCCTTCACCTTTCGTAATCAACGTACTCTTTACATTCCACATCCATTGCTTGTAACAGTAATTGCGTACAAGGATTCACCTTTTGAAGTTGTTTTCCTTTACCACAGTAAATGATGACAATTCGTGCAGAGAAAAACAGGACTTTCAGTTTCGATGATATCTTATAAAATGATAGTATTCCTGAACTCATCTCAAATACTCATACACAGATTCTAATAATGATTACTGCTCTCAGAGATACCGATGATATTCCTATTATCCGCGCCGGAGAAGGCCTGTCTATTGAAGGATGTGATTTTTCCTTGTGCACTAAGCGAAGGTGACATACTTGTAAGAACGTGATTCTGTCTTCTTGTATCACCCACCTTTATTAACCCTTACTCGCCGATTGCTACGGGAGTTTCTACTACACTTTTTCTATTACATGCTGCCTCCAATTAGATTTTTATATTTAAACTGTCAACACCATGAATATAAAAAAATGTACTGTGATAATTTACTTTTTATACCAATTGTATCGGTGTGTGTTATGAAAGACAGGCCCTTTTTATTCTCAAAATATACATGAATACGAGAAAGAGTGAAGCGAGGTGTGAGTGTGAAGGGGAATGTAAGTGGAGGTAGAAGGTGAAGGGATGAGGATAGATTTCTTTAAACTTGTTCTTCAGTGACTTTCATAAACAGGCAGTAAAATAGGATGATAATACTGCAGCTGATCTGCTTAGGAAAACATAAAAATGAAAAAAGACCACAGTGTAGGGCCAACAATTTGACAGCTGGGTTCCCTCGATAATCATCACGGTCGATTAACTGCGGCAGAGTTAACGTTTCTTCTATTATGTCACCAGACATTCGATATCGGTGACAGATGATACCCATAGAATACGAATGCACCACACGCGCAGTGGATGTTGTTCCAGTCATCACTTGAAACGTTTATTACATCGGATAAAAGGCTCCTGCGACCTCGACCTCCCGACTTTGGTGTTGGAAAAGGTTTCGTGGTCCCTGTGAAAACTATAGCAGCGGATGTCAATTGAATATAAAAAAGACACGCCATTCAAGTTGACAGAATTCGCTTTCCTTACGGCGTGAAAAACTAACTCAGCCTTTATGATTGTTTACTATGTGGTTCATCTACACTTTTATTTCCACTTCTAAGGGATTATGCGAACCTAGAGGATTATGCGGATGAATAATGCTGAAATTAGTCATTTTATTAAATATTTCCAATTTCGCGTCAATTAAAGAAAGAAAGAGAGAGAGAGAGAGAGAGAGAGAGAGAGAGAGAGAGAGAGAGAGAGTGAGAGAGTTTTCAATAAACACCAACCTTGAATGAAAGTTGCCACATAATGTAACCTATTAAAGTAATTTCCTTAAACTGAATTCACAAGCTTTTTGCATTTATACACATTTAGATCGTCTCCGTGATTTGCCCCTCACTAAGAAAATGCTAAGATGTTCACCTCGAAATGACGTTTTAAATGACTTTGACACATCACAGATTATTTATGGTCTTATTGCTTGCCAGTCTATTAAGAAAGCAACTTAGTAATTTGAAATCTTCCTTATTTAGGTTTGAACTCCATTTTTCTCTCAATAAAGAGAGTTTGCACTTGACGCATTCTCCACAGACCTGATTCAAAAAGGCGTGTAAGAGAAACAATGTAACGCCAACGAAGCAAGAAGATAAGAACACTTTCTAATACTACCTTGACATAGCACAGAAAAAACTCAAGACAGATATTTCAAGGGGCAGAAGGAATACTCATGCCTAAGCGAACTTATGCGAACCTAAAGTATTATGTGAATGAATAATGCTGAAATTAGTCATTTTATTAAATATTTCCAATTTCGCGTCAATCAAAGAGAGCGAGAGAGAGAGAGACAGAGACAGAGAGAGAGAGAGACAGGACAGAGAGAGAGAGACAGAGAGAGACAGAGAGAGACAGAGAGGAGGGAGAGAGTGAGAGTGTTTTCAATAAACACCAACCTTGAATGAAAGTTGCCACATAATGTAACCTATTAAAGTAATTTCCTTAAACTGAATTCACAAGCTTTTTGCAATGTAGATCACTTTTCACAGCGAATCTTTGAATCTTTTAATTACGGCGTTTGACCAGATAACATGAATAACCCTTGAACACAAATGCTGAGAACATTAATTTTAAGGAAGGGATATAAGATCAGCAGAGAGGTGAATTCAGAGAAAAAAAAATTAAGTTTAACTTTTGTGATATATTCTTTTAGAGTTTTAACAATTTAATGCTCAAACAAGAAACATGAACCTTATCAAAAGCGCATAAAAACAATTTGCAGTTACCAAAATTAGACATTCCCAGTATGAAGACGAGCTAAATGAAGCGGTTATCCGATGTTCCTTTTCTGGCATTCGATGGAACTGCAACCCGACTTATTTTGGTGTGTGTGTGTGTGATTGATTGATTTTTCGTGTTTTAGGGAGCGTCAATTGCTTTGGTCATTAGTCCCGTTAGTGTAGTGCATGTTTTTGTCTCGTGAGATGGCGGTGGTCTTCCCCCGCTGGATGGCGAGATCCGGCGCCCACCTACCGTCGGCTAGTGGGGTTTCTCCCTAACCAGGACTCTCCCACCAGCAGGGCACCGCCCCAGCCGGGACAAGCTCTAAGCTCCCGACCGGTCTCCCGGAATATGTGGTAGTGTAGTGCATGATAGTGTAAGTGTGTGTGTGTGTGTGTGTGTGTGTGTAAGGGGAGAGGATAGGACGAGGAAGAGGAAGGACAGATCGCGCGCGGTCCGTGGCCCGTTTGTTAGGGTACTGCTCCGGCATTCGCCTGGTGTTGATCGGAGAAACCACGGAAAACTACTGATCAGAGCAGCCGGCCGCTAGGTGTGTGTGTGTGTGTGGCGAGAGGGGGGTAGAGGGGGAGGCAACCGCCACTGAGACTGTAGACTGGAATTATGCAGAGACGTGTCATAGATTCGCGGAATCAATGTCGATGGAGAACACCTTTTGAGATAGGAGAAGAGATGATATTAGAAACACAATACATGCCGATTTGTTTAATTGATTATTTCGTGTTTTGGGTGCCCACACTGCTAAGGTGTAGTGCATACTCTTATTTCCTCAGAATAGGTGGCGGTGTTCTTTCCCCGCTGGATGGTCTAGATCCGCGCCAACATTCACGTTGCGTCGGCTTTTTTTTCCATTTCATTCAGGTATCTCCCATCAGCGGGGCACCGCTCCAGCCGGGACAAACTCTGAGCGCGACTGTTCTCCCGACATGTACATTAGTGAAGTGCTTGTAAGTAAGTGTGTGTGAGTAAGGAGGGTGGAAATGACAAGGAAGAAGAAGGAAAGGTCGCTCCGGCATTCGTCTGTGGTTGATTGGAGAAACCACACAAAACTACCGATCAATGCAGCCGGCCGCTACAATTCTCCTCCACGAAGCGGCTAGTCCGAGTATACTATGCGTCTGACCTCGAACCCTAGGACCTTCCCGTTAGAGCCACTGGGCTGACATTAGTTGATGTCGTGAGCCACCTCCGCCGGTCGACAGGGTGGGAATCTGCAGAGATGAAGTGTCCCAGCTTCAAAGAATCCATAGGTAGTGAGAAGCACCGGTGGGGCCGCATTTTTTACCTCGGCGCGGCACGAACGGCACTGCCGACGGCGCCCGTCACAGCTGCGAGCCAGTTCTCTGGTGGCGGCGGCGACGAATATGGCGGCGGCTGTGGCGGCGACGGCGGAGGAGGAGGAGGCGGGGTCTGTGACGGGGTCTGTGACGGGGTCTGTGACGGGGTCTGTGACGGGGTCTGTGACGGGGTCTGTGACGGGGTCTGTGACGGGGTCTGTGACGGGGTCTGTGTGTGGGGGGGGGGCGGTGGCGGCGGCGAGGCGCTGTGGTTATGGTTGTAGCGGGGAAGAAGGCGGCGCTCCAGTGTCAGGAGAAGGGCGGCCGCGCGCTTGCCTCACGACCCTCGGCACAGTTAACGGGCGGCGGCCGCGACGACGCAACCGCGCACCATGCGTGCCGTTCCGCGCCCGCTGCCTATAAAAGCGAACGGCCCCTCCCGCCCCGCGCGGCGGCGACGCCTCAGGCCGTTCCGCTAGAAGGCGCTCGGGCGGGGGGTCAGCCAGAGCTCTTAGCCCCAAATGGTGACATCTTACTCACTCGCGGCAGAAGTATGAGAAAGAAATTGCCATTGCTTTTAAGTCAGCCGTGGGTTGAAAATCAGATTAAAAATGAATACCTCATTTTTAAGTATTATTAAATTAATTGTGAACAGTGGCGAATTCTCCGATACACCGCGTATACCGCCGGTATACCTAGCGATTCGAAGTGTATAAGAAATATTTAATAAGTTTGGTAATCTTCTAAAAAGTTATCGACATTTTGAAAGCTTTAAATCAGATGCGAAAAAATAATTCTGTTTTTCTATCGAGATCCAGTCAGTCTTGCTTATCCGTAAGCGCTAGGAAGTGCGGCAGTGTGAGAAGTTTCAAACAGTTCTTAATGCTGTCCAGAGAACTCGCTAGTGCAGAGGAAGACACCGCATGCTAGCCGCCATAACCTTGGGTTCCTCATGTTTCAACAGCGGGGAGAGGTTAGGATGCGCGTCTGGACGGTCGGTTGGCACCGCAAAATATTACGGAGAACAGTCCTTCTCTGGTCGTTCGTAAGTTTCCATTTTCACAAAATCTTCAGAAAAGGGTGTGTGTTAATGATCCATAAGTTAGTGATTTGTGAAATTGTCTTATAGCACAATTATTAAGAACGGAATTTCATAGTGTTGGGATTTCAGAAAAGCTCAAAATAAAAGACAACGGTAGAGGTAGCTTCTATGAAGTGCGGTATACTTGAAATCATGTCCATGATTCGCCACTGATTGTGAAGACTAATGATTTAATTTTGACTTGTAAAGAAAAGAAGAGAATGTGTTGATTCTATTTCAACACGTGGAGAAAAAAAATTTCTTTGTCATTGTAGGAAGGCGTTAGAAATATAAAGTTCAACCAACTGACCCAATTGACTGAATGATGGTATTTCCGATCATGTCAACTACTGAGGTCATTAGTCCGTTAAGTGTGGTGCGTACGTTGTCTTGGGAAGGCTGCGTTGATCTTCCTCGGCTGGATTGTGAGATCCGGTGCCGACCTACACGTTGGCTAGTGGGAATTTTTCCATACCAGAAATCACCCACCCGGCGCGGCGGGGCACCGCCCCAGCCGGGACAAGCTCTAAGTTACAGTAATTTGTCTCCCGACAAGTAGTACAGTGCTTTCAAGTGAAAGTGTAAGTAAAGGGTGAGCATAGAACGAAGAATGGGAAGGAAAGATCGCGCGCGGTCCCCGATTGTTATGGTACTGCCTCGAAATTCTCTCCGTATTGATCGGAGAAATTACTAAAAAACACCGATCAGAGCATCCGGCCGTTAAATTTCTCTTCCAAACTTCAGTGATTGAATCCGTCCCAGATCCTTAGATAATGTCGAAAATCCGCTATCGTCCGCACTCGTATCTTAGGACTTCCAGGATAACGATTCTGCAGAAGCTTACCGCTGAGCTACTGCAGTCAAGATTGTCACACTATCTCGAGAATCCCTCTGTGTTTCAACAGGCACTAAAGACAGTCCGGTGAGGATGTCGTCTGTATGAAAGCGATCGGATAGGTTTACTGCAAAAATTTGATCCTCTGGCCCTCACATTCAGTTGTAGGGTTCACAAGCATTACACCAGCAGCAAATTATTTAGGAGGGGATGATTTAATACATAAAATATAGATTATACCGAGGAAATTCCCCCAATATACCCCATATACACGAAACTATTAGGGAACCCTTTCCCTCCCCTCCTGGCGGTTAAGTTCATTCTAGAATTTAATTTACACTTTATGAGGAATCAACACGGAAGCAGACAGAACACATTTTTGAGGAACTATTTCCATGTGATGTATGAAAAATAGACGAAACTTTTTTCTTTGTTATTCCACAAAATATTAAAAGAAGATTAAGTAAAACCGTAACTGAATTTGAAATCAGCAGATGACATGTAGTACCACAGATCAGACGAATATTCCCTTGTACAGTTTTAACTTTCCTTTTCTAACGTAGGTTTGCTAATGAGCCGTAAGCTACCAGCCAACGAGGAATGCATAAAAGGATCATAAATGCTTTTATAGTCAGGCGTCCGTTATTTACGCGTCAATTGCTTGCTAGTAGTGAACAGACGAAAGTTGCAGATGTGTTGAGAGCAGAATGTTAGTTTATCCATCTCACTACAACCTGACAGTTGTCAAGAGTATAAGATAAAATAATTCTTATTTAAACGATTCTACGATAATACATCCAATTTAACACAGCTAATTATTGATATTTTAGTTGATTGATATTTCCTGTAATGTCAACTGCTATGGTCGTTAGTGTCATTTGTATATTAAATGTTTTATTCCTGGACGTGAGGTGATTTCGTTCGCGCTGTAATGGTGAGATCCGGAATGAGCATTCCCAATTTTTTTCTTAATACCTTTGAGCGGCTGAGAAAAGTCAGGGTAAGGATACGAATCAAAATGTTAAGTGAAAGTCAGATGCGAGAAGATGAGATTCTGATGGTAAAAATCCAGTTTAATACAAACCGCATTGCATCTAGACGTTATTACTGAGTTTACGAGCGATGTGGGGTAGGGTCCGACGAAGTAGGTGGCTCACGGAGAGAGAAGGGAATATACAGAATGGGCGGAACGCATTGGTTGATGTTTAACGGTTGATGATTGATGTTTAAAGTAGGGGAATTGCTATGGTCATTAAACCTGTTAGTGTAGTGAATGGTCATTAGATTTATGTGATTACCTGTGTCTCTGTAGATACTGTGTTCGGAAGTTTCTAGGGTTCAAGTCCCGACGGTGGCGGATTTTAGACACCAGCTGTAGAGGTAGGTCGAATTCAGCTACTTTCAGGCGGAGTATTTTAGCAGCCGGCTGCTCTGGTCGGTAGTTTCCGTGGTTTCTTGGATCAATACTAGGCGAACACGAAACAGTACCCTAATAAACGAGCAAAGGACCGCAAGTGATCTTTCCTTTCTCTTCCTACTCACACTTACATGCACTACACTACCTCACAAATCGGGTGACCAGTCGGGAGCTTATAGTTTGATCTGGGTGGGGCGGTGCCCCAGGGGGGAATGCACCTAGAGGTGGAAGTCCCCATCAAGCTGACGTGTTGGTCGGTGGAATTTCACACATACAGTGAGAGACAGACGTCTCCACCTTCCTAATCTAATGACCATAGCACCAGGTCTAATGACCATTCACCGGTAGCGGTAGCTCAGTGCATCAACTGATGTCACTGCAGCACCTCTAACCGGGAGGTCCTAGGTTCGACTCCTGACAGCGGCAGAATTTTCGACACTAGCTTCTCAGCGAGGTCGAATTCAGTCGCTGTCTGGAAGAGAATTCTAGCGGCCGGCTGCTCTGATCGGTAGTTTTCGGTGGTTTCTCCGATCAACACCAGGCGAATGCCGGAGCAGTACCCTACCAAACGGGCCACGGACCGCGCGCGATCTGTCCTTCCTCTTCCTTGTCCTATCCTCTGCCCCTTACACACACACTTACCCTAACATGCACTACACTACCACGTATTCCGGGAGACCGGTCGGGGGCTTAGAGCTTGTCCTGACTGGGGCAGTGACCCGCTGGTGGGAGAGTCCTGGTTAAGGGGAAACCGCACTAGTCGACGGTAGGTCAGCATGTTCATGCTAAAAAATATAAAATGCTTGGGGCTGCTGAGTTCTGCGCAAATCATAATTTTGTACTGAACACTTCTAGGTCTGCATTTCATTCATTTAAATACCTTCTTCAGTTGTTTATACATTATTTTGAGTAATATAAAAATATATCAATTTTTAGCGAGAAGTCGTAAAATACAAAACGGTAATGTTAAAGAAACTGCACATCTCACAATACGGCTCTTCTGACCAGTGGGATTTTGTAAAAAATCATTGTCTGTGTACATTAGTCTTTCCTAAATTAACTTACAGACATGGTAGTAGAAAGGTCCGCACCTCAAATATGCTTTTCCATAGTTTGGAAGTTCCACACCAGCAAAGACACGTGTTCGTGTTGTTGATACGGGAGTATGCAGTGGCAGGCATGTAAGAGATAAATATTCGCTGAGTAGCTGTTCCGTGATATACATTCATGGTTGCTGTAAGGTTTTGAATCAAGCTTTCAGAAATATTATGGGCAGACACGAGGCATTTGTTATCCATCAAGGCGGAGTCACTGAATGTCAATAGCTCTTTAATACTATGCAGCCCATTCGAATACATTGTGAAAGGAAACTGCAGTAAACCCTCGTTAGCACGAACTAGCTTAACACGAAATTCGTTGTCAAACAAGAGAATTTGGGTCCCGCCAAAGAAACATAGTAATGAGGATATATAAATCGGATAACACGAATGATTGATTGATTTTTATCGTGTTTCCGGGCGTGTCAACTCCTTCGGTCATTAGTCCCGTTAGTGTAGTGCACGTTTTTTTCTCGGGAGATGGCGGTGATCTTCCCCCGCTGGATGGCGAGATCCGGCGCCGACCTACCGTCGGCTAGTGGGGTTTCCCCCTAACCAGGACTCTCCTACCAGCGGGGCACCGCCCCAGCCGGGACAAGCTCTAAGCTCCCGACCGGTCTCCCGGAATACGTGGTAGTTAGTGCATGTTAGTGTAAGTGTGTGTGTAAGGGGGAGAGGAGAGGACAAGGAAGAGGAAGGACAGATCGCGCGCGGTCCGTGTCCCGTTTGGCAGGGTACTGCTCCGGCATTCGCCTGGTGTTGATCCGAGAAACCACGGAAAACTATCGATCAGAGCAGCCGGCCGCTAGAATTCTCCTCCAAGCAGCGACTGAATTCGACCTCGCTGAGAAGCTAGTGTCGAAAATCGTGCTGCCGTCAGGACTCTAACCTAGGACCTCCCGGTCAGAGGCGCTGCAGTCACATCAGTTGATGCACTGAGCTACCGCTCTCGGTGACTCCGAATACTATGCAACCCATTTGAATACATTGTAAAAGGAAACTGTAGTAAACCCTCGTTAGCACGAACTAGTTTAACACGAAATTCGTTGTCAAACAAGAAAAGTTGGGTCCCGCCAAAGAAACATAGTAATGAGGATAACACGAATTTTTATAACAAGAACACCGATTATTTCAGACCCTTGGAATGCATGTTAACAGTGAGTGAGATGATGGGCTTGTGCCTTGCCAACGTGACCCAATGGATGCGCTGCACAGCTTGAAGTAATAGGGAGTTTGTGCACCCTCGAACGGTAAAGCACTATCGATCTTCCGCGCATGCGCAGTTGAAGTTTCGCGTCACTTTGGTGCATCTACGCATGCGTAGAAGATCGTTAGCGCTGCCCGCTACGGCGTGCATAAACTCTCTAATACTTCCTAGTGCGTGGAACACCCGGTGTATGTTTATCTAGGCGCGTGTTGCGTGGGATGTGGGGAGTGTGAGTCGCGCGTGTTGCGCGTGTGTGTGTGTCGCGCGCGCCGCCTGTGATCCCGGAACAATCGCAGGCGTCACCTCTTGCGAAGGGGGCTGCTCTCTTCGCGATGCTTTTTGCGCGGCGAGTGGGGTGCCCGCCTGCCGCCTCTCCCGGACCCCAGACGAGTTTGCGCTCTTTTTGCTTCTTCCTCCCACGGCGCCGAGCCACCAGCCAACTTTCTCCGCCGCCTCGTCACTCCACGCCACTCACACATAGCCGATACTGTACTCGGAAAAGCCGCGTTTGGTGACTCGACGCACGGGCCCATCCTGTTTGCGGTATTCCGCTAATGGCAACGCGCTATTCATATGACCCTCTTCAGTTGTTTGCTACGCGGCTTTTTCTTCGGGGCCCGACGGACAAACGAAGCTTTGCAGTTAAATACATGAAAAGGTAGGAAGTCTAGACTTACTTAATAAGCTAAACCGATTTCAGTAAGTTTTCATATCGAGATTCAAATATTTTTAAAAGAAGAGAGCAAAGTATTTACTTTTCAAAAACTAGTGGTGCTACAACAGTAGGTACTTTCTCGTGATACTGTTCATGACTATATAATATTATGCGATATCACGCGAAAAGTTTTCAAATTTTCGAAAAATTATATATGACATTACTTCAAAATCTATCTTTAAGAAAAACATTTCATTAAGGGAAAAATCTCTATCTTTAGTATTTTATTTTTTGGAAGACTCCGAAAAAAGTGTGACATTTCGCAATTTTCGAAAAATCAGGTTTTTTAGCGAGCATGAGACCTGCACCATTCAATTAAAAGTCTTTCTTAATATCCCACAATAAAATTTATTAAGCAATTTTTTAAAATTTTGAAAATGTTTGAAGGGCTTCATGTAAAGTACCCCGAAAGTTAACATAACGTTTTAAATTCAAGGGGCCGCGACATCAGCAAGACATATTAGGGAATATCGGTTTTGAAGACAATCGGCCGAACGGTTTAGTCGCTAGCGTTGTTCACACACAGATATTTTACCTTCAATTCATTTTTCGGTTTAAAGGACTCACAAAACATGGATTATGGCTACATCATGAGTAAGAAGATTTTTTCTAATTTTACCAAATTAATTTATACACTTTTTCGTTACCAGGGCCCGGCAATAAGAGTTTTTGTGCCGAAAATTCTCCACTTTTTCCCTCAGCATTACATAACTTTCTCTTCTTACGAAGTACCTTCTGAAGGGCGAGAAGCGTAATCATCAAACAACTCTGCGCTCCATGTAATCCAAAAACCTGTTTCTGGGAAGTGACCGCTAGAGATGAGTCGCTGGCATTGTGATGGCAAAACTTCTTGACGATGGAAACGATGGAGGCGCTTTCCGTTTCGACTGAGGGCCCTAGGGCAAATCTGGTTCCACAGGCAATAAGTCGCCGTTCCGGTTCGGCGGACTCCCTGGCCCGGTTGCGGGGACGCCGGCGCCGGAAGCGGGAGGCGGATCCGGGTCCGGGGGCGGCTCCCGTCCCCCTGCGGCCTACATGCGACCTTTCTCCCGGCGCCGACCAGCGCGACCAGAACACAGCCGTGTCTTTCAAATATATTCATAGGCTGTGAAACCGTGTTTTGATGAGGCGAGAAAGCACAATTCAGCCGTTAGGAGAAAAAAAGAAAAAATGCAGAGGGACTACGGAGGAAAAGTAGGAAAAGATGTAGGAAAGAAGAAGAGAATCAAACTAAAAAGAGAAGAAAAGTTCAAAAGATGAGAAGATTTAAACCTTTGCAAGTCGTAAATACGCCCTGTCCAGGAGGAAGCTCAATACTTCACCGATGCGGCAAAGTCAACATCTAGCACTCACGAAATTCCAAAACTTGTCGAAGATATACGACTATTGATTAAAAAAACTACGGCAAGGGGAAAAGCAGAGTTGACCAAAAATAAACTCGTACATCCACAAATAAAAGGGCTGGTCGTAATGGGTTAAAGTGAAACGGGCCAGGGGCACGACGATTAATAGCCGTAATAAGACAAATGACCGGTAGCGGTAGCTCAGTGCATCAACTGATGTCACTGTAGCGCCTCTGACCGGGAGGTCCTAGGTTCCCACTCCCCACGGCAGCAGGATTTTCGACACTAGCTTTTCAGCCAGGTCGAATTCAGTCGCTGTCTGGAGGAGAATTCTAGCGGCCGGCTGCTCTGATCGGTAGTTTTCCGTGGTTTCTCCGATCAACACCAGGCGAATGCCGGAGAAGTACCCTACCAAACGGGCCACGGAGCATGCGCGATCTGTCCTTCCTCTTCCTTCTCCTATCCTCTCCCCTTACACACACACTAACATGAACAACACTACCACATACTCCGGGAGACCGGTCGGGAGATTAAAGCTTGCCCCGGCTGGGGCGGTGCCCCGCTGGTGGGAGAGTCCTGGTTAGGGTGAAACCGCACTAGCCGACGGTAGGTCGGCGCTCGATCTCGCCATCCAGTGGGGGAAGATCATCGCCATATCCGGAGAAAAACATGCACTACACTAACGGGACTAATAACCAAAGCAGTTGACGTGCCCGGAAACACGAAAAACTTAATCAATCAATAAGACAATGGTCACAACTTGATGAAATAGCCTGTCGATGGTACGATTTCCGGCTCTAGCTACGGATGGCTGGATACTAGGACGAATCTAGCCACTGTCTGGAGGAGAGTTCTAGCGGCCGGCTGGTCTGATCATTTTCAGTGGATTCTCCAATCAACACCAGACGAATGCTGCAGCAGTACCCTAACAAACGGACCACGAACCGCGCCCGAATTTCCTTGTCCTCCCCTCACCCCTTACACACACACACACACACACACACACACACACACACACACACACATGCCTGAAGGCAAGTCGTGAGAATATAGCTGTCCCGGCTGGGGTGGGGACTCGCTGGTAGGAGATACCTGGTTGTGGAAAACCTCGCAAGCCGCCGGGTACATCGGCGCCGAATTTCGCCACCCAGAGGAGTATAGATTGATTGCTCGATTGTGATTCCGGGCGCATCACCTACTGCGGTCTTTAGTCCGTGAGTGTAGAGCGTGGTTTTCCATCGGGAGGTGGCGGTGATCTCCCTCCACTGGATGGCGAGATCCGGCGCCGACGTACCGTCGAGTAGAGCGTTTTTGTCTCCCACCAGCGAGGTACCGCCCCAGCCGGGACAAGTTCTGAGTCCCCGACCGGTCAGGGAGACTGTGTGGTAGTGTAGTGCAGGTTAGTGTAAGTGTGTGTGTGTGTGTGTGTGTGTGTGTGTGTGCAGAGAGTGAGGATAGGGCAAGGAAGAGGAAGGAAAGATCGTGCGCGGGGTACTTATCCGGCATTCGCCTGGTGTTGAACAGAGAAACGTCGGAAAACTACCGATCAGAGCAGTCGGAAGCTAGAATTTTCCTCCAGAGAACGACTGAATTCGACCTAACTGAAAAGCGAGTGTCGAAAATCCTGTCGCCGTCGGGACTCGAATCTAGAACCTCCCGGTCAGAGGCAGTGTAGTGACTTCAGTAGTTTGCACTGAACCACCGCTACCGATCCCAGCGGGGAAGATCACGGCCACCTTCCGGAATAAAAAGCACGAACTACACTTACAGGACTAAAAGCCCTAGCAGTTCACGAATCCAGAAATTGAATAGCTCGTTAATCGAATGTAGTAGCCCTGTGGGGAAGCGACTTTAAAGAAAGCGACTTGAGGTGCTGGGCGTCGCCCAGCGTGCCGGGCCGGCCTGAGTCGTTGGGGGCGCGGCGCTGATACAGCTGCTCTCGGCGCGTCGCACGGTGAGACCAGATGGCGAAAACGTGGCCAAAACCTCAAAAATTAAAATTTATTTTGGGGACTTCCGACCATTCCACTTAAAAGAGGAATGTTTCGCACATCGGTTGTGAAAGTATGAAGGATAAACCCTGTACCTGTTGCGCGCAGTGGAAGTTTGAAGTTGAAGTACACGGTCAGTGCTCTTCTAGCGTCAGAGGCGATAGTAAGCTGTGCTTTCCAATATTTATAAGAACGTGCTACAAAAATATTTTTATTGTGTTTTGCAATTATGGAAATCCCGGTTGGTGGTAAATAAGAAGAAAATTATGTTAATTTAATATGGATTGCGACGCGTCGTTGCGGAGCGAATGAAATGGAAATGGAGGGGAAGGCGGCGCAACGCACTGCGGAGGCGCGCGTTGTGCAAAACCGAAACAGCGCCCACTCGCCTTCCTGCCTCCGAAGGCGAAGGCCAAGGAATGAAAGTGGCAATGAGGGGATGCGCTTGCGTAGCCACCGCCGCACACATCAGCCGGATTAATTATGACGTCACAGCAAATTACGTCCTTACTTGCATTAGTTTAATGAAGCTATCTTGGGATTATAAAAGGGGTTTAAATTGCTACGCTAGCTGGTGTTTATTAAAAAGAATTATGCAAGAGAACTTATTTCAATTAATGGAATTTTTTGAAGTAGCGGTGCATGACGACACATTATTGCCGAATATATCATTATAGTATCCGAATTTTCTAATTCCACACAGAAGAAAACTTGTTATTTCTGACTTTTAATATATTTAATCGTGAAAAAGATTATATATATATATATATATATATATATATATATATATATATATATATATATATATATATATTTATTTATTTATACAACAATTCACCTGAGGTAACGAAATAAGATTCAAAAAGTAAGGATATTGTGAGAAGTAAACTGAATCTTCCCGTTATTTTAAGACTTCATCTAAAATGAAACATTTGTGAAAGTCCATGACAAAGAAAGCTTACACGCCGCAATGTAGTTTTAGTTATGTTTAGTAAGATGTTTTGAGAAATCGACCCGGACATTCAGAAATTAGAAAGAAATTTTAGCATAGAAGTCTGGGAGAGTTGTAAATTAAGGAAATCCTAATTGGCGGGAGAAGAGATCCACTCATGGATTTCTCCCCCCCCTCATGGATCGTGATGCTTACCACCTAAAAATGTCAGTTGTCCTCTGACCTTTTTACTTCTTTTGAAATGTATTATGTAGTTAGATGCAATAAGCGCTTCGGAACGAGGGTATGACCTCAGCAGAAGCTGTGAACACGGTCGAAAACTGGCTTGCTAAAATACACTCTCTGTACGTTGAGCTCATCCATATCGCGCTTTCCGCTCACTCACCGACGCCTACGTAGCCCTTGACGCCGCCGAGGTTGCGCACGCGAAAGAGGCCGGACTTCTTGAAGCCGCAGTTGAGGATGAAGCCGAAGTCGGAGTCCAACACGCACGTGGCGTCGGCGGGCGGCCAGCTGCACAGCCAGCCTGCAAGCAAAATTCGCCTTCAGCGCTAGGCGCTCCGTGAAGCATATCCCCGTTAGGCGGACCACATTGCTCTTGGCACACACCGGCCTGATTAAACGGCAGGTGCGGTTTCACAAGCTTTGGAATGAGAGATACAACATAGTCCTCTACACACACAAAACACACACACAAAAACACACACACACATAAAACCAACGGATCGCTAAATTATGGCGTGTTCAACTGATAAATCATACAATAAAATTAACATTATCAACATGTTAGGCTAGTGTCGTAACTATTGTATATCAAAGAATTTCTGTTTTATACAAGTTTTATTTACTTGAAGTGCTGTAAATATTTTTCTCTCTTCAATAAGTAGGCCTTACACAGTTAATTTGCCACTTGCTTCTTCAATACATGCAAATTATACTCAACAATTAGAACATGCATTTTCTCATACATTCAGGCTCTATTATTTACATATTCATGTGACACATTAAACAAATCCTCCCAAATATCTTACCGAAGTAAAATTTAGAAATGTTCTTATGCATTTCTGCAATTTCAGCGTCAGCGATTCCAGAAAGCCAAGAACATAGAAGTATTTCCTGGCTTTCTTCAGATTTTGGAAATGAAAGCTCGTTGAATATGTAGGAAGAACAAAAATTTCGAAATTGAAGAATGAAAAGTGTGCGTAGAACGGTTATGTGCTCATTCGACTTTAAACTTCAAACATCATTTCAGAAACTGCTCCATTTTAGAAGAAATGTTTGCGTCATTCTCAAGTATTTTATTCCTCTGGAGCTCAGAAAACATTTGGATCTATTTGCTTTGGGAGAGTGGCTGGGTTGGGTTTCGCAGAGGAGCGCTATTTCAAGGGGCCGTTGCCACAGCGGCGCCGGAGACTTCGATGCACGGTCAGAAGAGAATCTCACGTGCGGGTTACCCCCCAGAAATTTCTTAGGCGGCTCACCCAAGAGGATTCAAGCTTGAAGACACAACTAAAATCAGTTAGTTCATGTTTTATGAACACCAAAAGGAGTTCAGAGAAAGTGATTAGAGAGATGCAATTTTGTGAGTAGTTTTCCAAGAATTTGTAGAATGAAAGTTTTTAATTTTAAGTTTGAAATTTCATATACGATTTAAAAAAAATTCTCCTAATATATAGAACCCATAAATAACCAATTTTTTTAAAAATAAAATTCATAAATAACATATTCTTTTAAAAATAACATATGTATTAATAATATTTTAAGAATATTATAATGACAAGCTGTTTTCAAAAGATATAGAATTCATTTGGAAAAAAATAAGACATGAGAAAACCTAACTACCAAGAAAATCTTAAAATCTGAAGAAATTCAAGGTTTTGCAGCTTTGAAAGAACGAAAAGATCATATCTAAAAATAAATTGTGATAACGAAAGATTTCGAATATAATCCCCAGTAAATTTGCAATTTGAACATTTTTGTTTTCTCCGGTCGACGGTTGAATTTTTTACCCACAGAACAATACAATAATAGAAATACAGATGTAAAACAAGTGTATCAAAAAACAAACAAAAACAACAACAAAAAACAAAAAAACAAAAAAACAACAAAACAACAACAACAACAACCGAAAAACCTAACATACCAATACTTTCTCTAATTCGTGTAATTCAGTAGTTTTCAAATCGTTTCGGTTCGCTGCACACTCTTTCTACATGCTGAACATTGTGGCACACTCGTAATAGAAGCAAACCGTTTTGCATTAGGACTCTGAAGCTACTAAATGTACAGGTCTGCTTCTAACACTGCACCTTTGCAAAAGAGGATTTTCAGAACAGGTTCACATTAAAATGAAAAATCCGCGAGGAACTATTTTCTGTGGATGAAAAAGCCTTCTAGACCCACTGGTAATTACAGACAAATATGGCAAGCCATCAAACAGACATAACGCTGACGATTAAAAGGAGAGTACTTACAAATGTGACAAGAGAGAACACAATGCAGCTAAAAATAGTACAAATTCGATCGGAAAATAAAGGTAATTCAAATTGCAATTTTCTCTCTGAAGGCAACTGTATTCTAAGTAACTCCAAAATAACATTTTTATTTAAAAACTCTACAGACAAATGCTAATTTTTATTTTATTTTCCACACAATACAAAATGGAAAATGAACTACAAATAACTTACATAAATGTGACTAAGTGCATCAGAAATATCTTGAATATAATCAGAATAATGAAAGATTCTTAAATTGGAAACCTTTTAGTTTTTAGTACCAGTTTTAAGCATTTTATTGATTCTGAAAATTTATAGTTCAAATCTTCTGAATTCTGAGTTTTGATTCGAATTTCTTCTATGTGGCTTTATCTTAATCCACATTTGAGTTAAAAAACGGAATTTCATAGACTTTGAAACCGCGTTAATTATGTATCTGGTGCTGCATTTCTTAGCGTGGGGTTCTTGATCCCTTCAGGTGATAAAGAATCCCGGAAATAACCTACAATTCCAGAAGAAAAAAACTTTAAAAGGAAAAAAAGTATTATAAACTTTTAACTTACAATTAAAAATATACATGCAAAGAAAAGTAAATTAACGCGCTTGTTTTTCATGTGAAAGTTGTTATACTTTTAGATATACGTTAGAAACACCCAAGAGAAAATTCTTTGTAGAAATAAAAACATTTCGGTATTTAGTTTTAAGGAAAATCCTTGACAAAATACCTTCTTCACAGAGGTAAGACATGGCGATAGAAAATAATATTTTTAATAGTTCTGTGACTTAATGCAAATATTCACTTCGACGATCAAGCTGAAATGGTTGTTTGTATCGTTTTATTGGCAGGTTTTCCGATGAGCTGGCTGAGAAACTCATCCGGTTACTTAACAACTGCAACGTTTTCACTAGTCTATCCAGTACTCATCTCCTCAAGCAATCATGATTATCTTTCGGGAAATACTCCGCCAATAGAAAGCTTAGCTCACACAAAACCATTTTCGTGCTATCCAAATGCAGTGAAGAATAGTGTTCTCATCGTTTTTATCAATATAATCGGGAGTGGAAACTTACACTCTTTTTTTATTTCAATGCGATTGTTCGAGACAGCAATCATCTTATTAAAAGTAAGAATTTGTTAATAAAATATCATATCCTAATAAATTCACATAAATCTTTAAATGTGAAAATATATCAGCTAATTAAGACGACATCAACATAAACTCGTTATTTCTATAAAAGAGAACAGCACATGTTTATTCTGAAAATACGAGAACATTCTTAATTCACCTTGCAATTCCAATATCTGGAATAATGCTCGTCTCTGTGGTATGCATCTACCTTCTCTGAGGTGTTTTCTTTTCGCCTATTCATAGCAGTGTAGCAAACAGTGTTCTGCAATCGTCGTCTTTAATAAAATTAACAATTTTTACACCTACTCAAAAACATTTTTTAGAAGATGTACATCTTTTGCGGCAAACTTATGTCCGCAAGATTCAATAACTCCAAACCGTCTTTGCATAAGAACTTTTTATCAGAAATCTGTTTTCCTGTTATCATCTGTGCACCGTAACTACATACAGCAATATATTTGGTTCCAACTATGCATGTTAGAGTTTTTGGTTGCTCTTCCTAAAAGACATCAAAAGAACATTGTCACCTTATGACACCGATTCTGCATCGATATTGATTTATCTGTCACTATTTCATTTCTACCTCGCCACATTTAATGATTATTCAAAGTGAATACTTCTAAAAAACAATTTAGCGTGCAGCCTCCACTGGGTATTAAAAATATATGTAATTTCATAATAAAAACAAATTTTAAAGATAGTATATTTGCCTCTCATCCAATGCCGGGCCCAGAAATTTGCATGATAAAAGTGTCGATAGAAATAGGTTTTTAAAAATATTACATTCATTACAAAATTAGGTTTAATTATTGTTAATCTTACGAATCAAGACGTAGACAATATAAGAATTTACAGCGTTTCACCACTACAGGTGCCTTGACCCCCTCCCCAAAAGTTCTTCCTTCAATATTGATTCAGTGGTGAGTTGTAGTTGACATTTACATAATTGAAATGATTGAAGGCGTTGTCATCGTCAACAATAGTATTTATTTCAATAATAGCAGCTTTGGATGGCTTAGTCATCATCATCATCAGTTTTCTGATACAAGAAAAATATAAAATTAGAATTAACATAGTTACCCAATTTAAAAAACATCTTAAGAAATGAAAGGAGAAGAATTAAAGAAAAAAAAAGAATGAAAGAAAGAAGGGGTGGAGAGTTAGATCTTTATAATATAAAATAATATATATAATTTAAAAACATCTTAAGAAATGAAAGGAGAAGAATTAAAGAAAGGAAAGAAAGAAGGGACGGAGAGTTAGATCTTTTTGTAATATAGTAGTTTTTTTTAGATTTAAGCAAGAAAATGAAGGAAAATACACATGTATATCCCCAAAACACTACTTACATTCGACTCCGGTTATAGTGACCTCGGATATAGTGAACCCTCGGTTATAGTGAACTTAAGTCACTGGTCCCGTTTCATTTCCATCACAAACAAGCGTAAGAAGATTCGCTTATAGTGAAACTGAACTTGGCTATAGTGAACGTAGGAAATACAACGCCCTGGAAATTAATCCCCTTATGGAAAATAATATATCGCCTCAAAGCCACAAATTCCAACACTAGAGAGCTTGAAAAAGTATCGGCTGCCAAAGATCGCTCGTATGTTAGCCACCTCGTACGTTATTCGTGTCGTAGTATTCCAACAATGCAGAATGAAGAATCAAGTATGGAGAGAGCACGAATTCTGGAGAAGGGTCCAGAGAAATTCTGATAAAAAGTACAAGGAAACGATTGAAAAAATTTTTTTTAAAAATATTGAAATTTTTATTTCGTGCTGTTAATGCATCCTGCTGTATCCCTATATTAATCAAATCAATCGTTATAGAGAAATTCTATTTAATTTTAGACGTTATCGGACATAGTGAACCAAAAATGTTAGTCCCCTGAAGCTCACTATAACCGGAGTCGACAGTATTTAGAATTCTATTAAAATATTTTGAAAATATTCTAAAACAATGGTGATGGTTGGTTGATTGTTAGTGATTTCGGGAACGTCAACTAATAAGCGTCATTGGTCCCGAAAGTGTAGTGCACATTTTTCATCGGATGGTGGCTGGGTTCCCTCGCTATACCGCGAGATCCGGTTCTGACCTGCCGTCGGCTACGGGGTTTTCCTCAACCAGGTATCTCCCACCAGTGAGGCACTCCAGCCGGGACAAGCTCTAAGCTCCCGACCGGTCTCCCGGCATGTATGGTAGTGTAGAGAATATTAATGTGTGTGTGTGTGTGGCGCGCGCGTGCGTGCGTGCGTGCGTGCGTGCGTGCGTGCGTGCGTGCGAGCGAGCGAGCGAGCGAGCGAGTGAGTGAGTGAGTGGTGAGTGAGTGAGTGAGTGAGTGTGAGAGAGAGGGGTAGAGGATAGGACGAGGAAGAGGCAGGAAAGATAACCCGCGGTTCGTGGCCCATTTGCTAGGGTACTCCTCCGGCATCCGCCTTGCGTTTATCGGATAAACCACGGAGAACTACAGTTCAAAGCAGCCGGCCTCTAGAATTCTTCTCCAGACCGCGACTGAATTCGACCCAGCCGACCAGTAAAACAATCATGAGTTCTTCACCTGTAGGCCGAGATGCATTGACTACCACCACACTTGCCCCGAAGGGTGGATCGGAAAAGGTCTAACAGTGAGTGACGGACGGACGGACGGATGGATGGCCGTACGCAGGTTTCTGGATTGACAACATTTCACTCGCGAAATTACGTGTTCATCGACGGCCTTGATTCTGTGTCGTTAGAAAGAGAATTTTCCTCCTCCCACGGCCTTTTCGACCCTAATCATATCAACTTCAGAAGGCAATATGACGTTTTCTGTGATTACATTTGATCTGGACACATTAACTATTCGTAATGCTGCGAGAGAAAATTATTCAAGTGTAGTTTTTCCGACTTAATTTAAGAACAGAGGGTTGTTGAGTTTTCGAAGAATGTAATTTTATTTCAAAGTATTCAAAGGGTTTTTTTAAACGAAATGTTTAGTTTCCAAGTACCAAATTAATTTTCATGGCTTCACGCAATAAATCCCTTCATAATTGAAATTACCCAATTTCATTACATTCCCTTCAAACAATAGGAAAGATTTTAAGCCTGGCGGTGGTTTTCCATTCAATGAGGTAAATCTTTAATATGAATGTAAACAAAATTATTATAAAATATTCAAGGAGAATAAAATTAGATTGATTGTTTCTGAACATCTTAACTGCTATGACCATTAGTTCCCTTAGTGTAGTGAATGTTTTATCCCGGAATGTGAAGACGATTCCTTCCGGACGAGATAGTGAGTTCAGACACCCGTCCTACACATCGTCGAGGAAATTTCCTTCTCCAGATGTCTTAACTCTGAAACCTAGAAAACAATTTACTCTGGTTTAATTCGCGCTTCCTGAATAAATTTGCTGGGAAAGCGCTAATTAAACCAGGGGCTTCAAACACAAGTCCAGTTACCACACAGTGGGACATACGCGAGCGTCTGTCCTGACCAACGAGCTGAAAAATGCGCAAACCGGCTTGTGGCGGGAAACGGAGAGACCGGCAGGGCGGCCTCGAGCGCACTTGCGCAGTGGAGCATGCGCAGGCGCTCGCGGCCGCTGCGCTGGACGCGTTTCCACGGCCGCTGCGCGCGCGGTCGCGCGGTTTCACTGCCCGCCCGCCCGCCCGCCCGGCGCGGCGGCGAAAGGACGCGCAGAAAGCACGACGGCCGGCTGCGCGGCTGGTTGGTTGGTTGGTTGGCTAATGATTCCGGGCGCGTCAACTGCTTTGGCCATTAGCCCCGTAAGAGTAGTGCATGTTTTTTCCTCGGGAGATGGCGGTGATCTTCCCCGCTGGATGGCGAGATCCGGCGCCGACCTACCGTCGGCTAGTGGGGTTTCCCTAACCAGGACTCTCCCACCAGCGGGGCACCGCCCCAGTCCGGACAAGTTCCCGACCGGTCTCCCGGAATATGTCATAGTGTAGTGCATGTTAGTGTAAGTGAGTGTGTGTGTGAGGGGAGAGGATAGGAGAAGGAAGAGGAAGGACAGATCGCGCGCGGTCCGTTGCCCGTTTGATAGGGTTCTTCCGGCATTCGCCTGGTGTTGATCGGAGAAAACCCAGAAAACTACCGATGAGAATAGCCGGCCGCTAGAATTCTCCTCCAGACAGCGGCTGAATTCGATTTAGCTCTCTTGAAAATCCTGTCACCATCGTCAATCACATCTAGGATCTCCCGGTCAGAGGGACTGCAGTGACATTAATTGATGCCCTGAGACATCTCTCCAGGTGGTATGTTTTCGTGGTTACCCCAATCAAATCCAGAGCAATACCAGAGCAGTATCCTAGCAAACGAACCACGGATCGTGTGTTATATTTTGTTCCTTTTCCTTGTTCTATCCTCATCTTCTACTAACACACATTTACATGCACTACACTACCACACATGTCGGAAGACCAACCGGGGCTTAGGGTGTCCCGGTTGGGGCGATGCCCCGCCGGGGGAGAGGCCTGGACAGGGAAATCCCCCGCAAGGCGACGCATATGTCGACGCTGGATCTCACTACCAATCGAGGATGGAACATTGCCACCTCCTTGGATTAAACAGTCTGACTACACTAATGGGACTAATAACCATCGCAAGTTGACGTGCCTGGAAGCAATGAATTAACCCTATTTTATTGCAATCAGTTTATTACAGTTTTGAAGTATGGTTTCTTTAGATTTCTTGTGAGGTGGGTGTGTACACAAATTAGATGCAGCGTCAGCTCTCCGCTGTTCACATGGGGTTTCTTTCTTTTTGAAGATGTATAATAGACAAGGATATGTAGATCTTGCCTGGCCTTTATGCCTCTTTAATAATTTCCTTTATTATCACTATGGTCAGCCGGAAAAGTAGGCCATTTTAGGCCTCTTAATTGGCATTGGTTTAATTTAAATTCTGTTCTGCAACATTTTAGGCACATTTTCTTTAATAAATTTGAATTGATGAAATATTAACTCATTTTCCGCCTTTCCTGTATGAGTATCAAGATACAACTGTAGTGAGTGTATATATGAGTATTCAAGTGCCTGGGTACAGCTTTTAAAATGTTGTATCTCGAGTACGATTAAAATCAAGCTAATCGTAGAAGAAATCTTAAAAGAAAATATGTAGAGCATATAGTTCTTGGGGATAATTTACTTGTCTACCAAGCGTTCCCTGGACAATCTTCCAGAGATCTTGTAGATTGTGGCATTATCAGTTTTCATTTCTTTAATCTAAAAGTCGTACGCCCGTACTGAAACATGCCCAACATTTGTCTAAAGAAAGTATACCAAATACTTTAAACAATTGTATAAAGCAGCTGTGAAGGAACAGTGTTCAATTTTTTATTTGCTATAACCAAATCGCGAGATAATTTTCAATAGAATAGATCATTGTGTAACAAATGCACGAAGCAGGTCATTTACGTACGAGGCGATATTGTCACCCGAGCACAGTCGAGTCAAAGAATAAGCTTGTGAATCCTCTCGCGCACATGCTATATGTACTCCCGTTTTTTAACATTCCATGCGAAAAAAATTTGTCGCATATGTCACACACGATTCCTAATGTTTCAAACACTATTAGTTACTACTGCTAATTAAGAAGTACAACCCTGATACGATATGCTTACAAGAAACAAATAATAAAATCAACCAAAAACCACCATTAAAAATTTTGGATTTCTCTTGTGGAACTCAACCTCCACAAAAATCTGTAAACTAACACAAGTGTCCATGTATGTTCAAAGACTCAACTACTTTCATTCCAATAAAATAATATCTATTTGATACCTTCCTCCAGGTCAAGTGTGTGAACTATCCACAATGCTGCATAATGCTATGTAAAATAACCTACTGTATTTGTTATATTGTAACTTATTGAAACATACTTTGTAAAGACTCAACATACAGAAATACTTTGTAAATATATCTGACTGTATTACTACCTTGTGGTCGCTCAAGACCTAGTTGTTTATGCGACCTTTATAAATAAATTATATTAAAAACACTATTCGTTGGGATGTTTCACGCACGGAAAATAAACACGAGAAAATGTATTTCGCGCACGGCGTGTGAAAAATAATTTTTACAAACTTTCCTCTGAATACAATAAATTATTCGCGCATTACGATGAAAAATAAGAGTTGCGTTTGCACATCAATTTCACATGCATGTCGACTCTCGAGATATTTATTTATTTATTTTACGTAAAAAAAAGTTAAAAACTGCGTATGACGTGCTATGGGGAAAAGTGAATTGTGTGCACATTTTCAAAATTCTGTGATCCCTACACTAAGTCATATACTACTTAAATTTTGAATTTTTGAAAGGGAGAAAAAAAACTCCCATGTAGTAAAATGTATTTTCAAAAATTAATAAGCAATAAATTTTGAATTTTGAAAGGGAGAAAAAAACAACAAGAAAACTCCCATGTAATAAAATCTATTTTCAAGGATAAATAAGCAAAAAGCAGTAAGCAATAAAGATAAATCGATTTAGAACGAGATGGTGCATCTCATTGTTTTGTGTCTCGCGACGTCGTCTCCATACGAGCGTCGCGCCTTCGCACGGCTCGACTGACCTCCTTCCATCTTCGCGACCGATCCCCGACTGGAACGGGAGCCACCTCACTTTTTCGCGCGACTACTTTCCACAGCGCAGTGCTAACATGCGCCCGTCGCGACCTCCTCCCGCCTCCGCTAGAGCTCAGCGGCGGGGCATGAGCCAGAGCGAACCGCGCTCACGCGACATTTTGTCGGCGCGGATGCAAAAAAAAAAAAAAAAAAAAAAAAAATCTGTTGTAAAAAATTGAAAGACGTACACTGTGTCACTATTTTAATATAGATATGTCACGAGTTCTCTAAACGAGTCTTTAAGGACTCGTCTTCGCTATCGCTCCGCCTCGCAATTAACCTTCCGGCTAAGTCCTTAAAGACTAATAGAGGACGAGTTACATACAATGATTTTTGTTATTGTTTGTTATTTTAGTTTATCGCTTATTAAAAATAAACTTTTATCACTTTCGCGAGTTCAGAATTGTCATTAGTCTTGATTTTCTGTAGCAAGGGTTGGCGGTACTGGATGCTTTGTTTGTGATAAGACAGTTGAATGTTTTTTTTATTAATGCAAGCAGAATCTAAACCCGAGAGTCCATATTGTTCATAGCAACGGCCGCTAAAATGATCGAGAGTCCATTAAAAATATTTTAGCGGCCGTTGCTATGGACGCGCTCTTAAAGTAGTATTTAGATGGTTGGTTGCTAAGGGGCTAAGTGCGTGTTTTCTAACGTAAATAACAAAAAATTAATTTTTTCCTTTTACTTAAATAAGATTGTTTTTCAACAGCTTTGATCATATAGCTATAACTAATTTAATATGGATTTTCTAACTTTGGGTTGGTTGGTTGTTAGGGATTCCAGGCGCGTCAATTACGGAGGTAATTACTCCCGTAAGTGTAGTGCATGTTTTTTCTCGGGAGGTGGCGAAGATCTTCCCCCCTTGGATGGCGAAATCCGGCCCGCGACATATCATCGGCTTGCGGGGTTTTTCCCAACCACATCTCCCACCGACAGGGCACCGCCCCAATCGGGACAAGCTCTAAGCTCCCGTCCGGTCTCCCGGCATGTGTGGTAGTGTAGTGCATGTTAATGTAAGTGTGTGTGTGTAAGGCGTGAGGTTAGAGCAAGGAAGAGGAACGAAAGAGCGTCCGCGGTCCGTGGTCCGTTTGTTGGGGTATTGCTCCGACATTAGCCTGGTGTTGATTAGAGAAACCACGAAAAACTACCGATCAGAGCAACCGGTCGCTAGAATTCTCCTCCAGGCAGAGACTGAATTCGACCTTACTATCTAGCTAGTGTCGAAAATTCTGCCGCCGTCGGGACCCGCACCAAGGACCTTCCGGTCAGAGGCACTGCAGTGACATCAGTTGATGCCACTGAACCACATCTCCCGGAGTAACTTGGGGTGAAGGTAGCGGAACACGCATACGGACACACACAAACATCTTCGCTCGGGGCGGGATTCGAACTCGCGACCCTAGAACCAAGGCAGCCACGGCCTTCCAGGTTCCTTTGCAGCCCAGAGACATGAAAATTCGTTACTTGGGTTTTCCTAATTTTGTATAAATCTTTAATTTTAATTAGTATTTACTATTTATCTAAACATACATAATTTCTATTTATCATATTATTACTTGTCTATAGCACAACTTAAAGCGGTGTTTCTACCGTTAGATTATTCTGAAGTTAATCTTAATTTTTCGACATCTTTGCTATTATTCACAAGTATTTTCCGAGAAGCAATTATTTACTAGGCTGGTCGCTCAAAGCTGAAAGCTGCTAAATAAAGAAATAAGTGTGTGCAGCCTCCTCCATCTCTTGTGCGACGGGAGTAAAGTAGGTCTGTTCGTGGCTTTTCTGTAGCTGCAATTATTTGGCCGCCAAAGCATTCATTATTGAAAGTTATACATTTTAGTTGAGCAGAACTGTTGTGAGCGTGTCCTCATTTCTGCAGAAAAGTTGAGCACCATTTATCATCTTTTCTTGAATACAAATTGTACATTCAGAGGTGAAAACCTACTGTGCTATATCATTAAAATGAACAATGAGAAATGTGTGACTTAATAGCAAAAAGGTAATTTGTATCATTGAGTTACAAAAAACTCGTGGTTATTAACACAGAAAGGTCCACCAACAGCAAATAGTGAGTTTGTAATTTGTTATTGCCCATGTGTTGTTCAATATTTTTAGTCATTGTTCAATATTTTTAATTATGGCGCTGATTGATTTCAGGTGCTGTGGAGGCTAAACACGGGAAGGAGAATGTGTGTCGCCCGCGCCAGAAAAAAAAATAGTTTACAAAAGTCGAATGGATTAGCATGTACTCGGCAGGTTTTTCCCCCTTAAGGGTTTTTTTTTCTCAGTCGTACCTTATGCTCTCTTTTCCGCGGCTTTGATGCGATGGAGAGACCATTTGGGGGTGAATACCAGAATTCGAAAGGTTAGAACGCGGTAGAATGTAGGTATTGTAATGGTTTAAAGGCCTTCGACCTAGCCACATAGCATCAATTTATCTAATTTGTCTGTAATACTTACCCATTTAATAAATAAATAAATATTTTTAGTTATACCATCTTTTTACGAGAAAAATCAAACAAACAAGAAATATCGTAAGGAACAAGTGTACTCATACGCCACGTTTATCAATAACTCATTTGTTTTGATTGTTCTTAACAGATTGGACTATTAGTTCCTTAACGAACATCGACCGTTAAGACTGACTTTTCATTTCTTTGGTTGAGTGAAGTCGATATAACAGTACAATATTACGAAAAGAATTACACAATTTATAATGCTGCATCGTTCACAGGGGACCTTGAATACATTTTTAATTGTATAACATGTTATTTACTTAGAAAAATGATATGGACAGTTCTGTTTTGTTAAAAAAGGAACGTCATGGTGGTGGCACCTTGCTGGGTCGACGGCTCCTTTCGCGGCACCCTTAAGACCACGCTGTTATCATCCCGCTCCGAGATAAGCGCCGGCGTCCGCTGCCGGGGGCGCCTGGGAGGTGTGGGGAGCTGGAGCACGCAGGTGGCGCGTGGCGTAACGCGCTTGGTGCCGCGTGAAAGCGCGAGGGAGGGGGGAGGAAGGAGTCAGTGGGCGGCGCGCGGCGGGCGATGGGCCGAGGCGCGGGCGCGGGCGCTGCTTTTTGTTCGCGCGTGTCCCAAGCGGCGCCTTTCCCAACGCGGGCGGCGCGAGCGGGCGTGCAAGCGGGGGGGGGACGTGGCGGGGCGAAGCGGGGTGGGAAGTCGCGGGGCCGGGCGGGAAGTGGTGAGGCAGGATTGGACGTGACGGACGGGGTGGGGCGGGGTGGGACATGGCAGGGCGGGATGCAACGTGGCGGGCCGGGAAGGGGTGCGACGGGACGGGGTGAGGTGGGACGGGGCACGCTGCGAAGGGGCGGAGTGGGCGGAACGGAACGGCGGGGGGCGGGCGGGCGGGAGGGGCGGGACGTGGCGGGACGTGGCGGGACGTGGCGGGACGTGGCGGGACGTGGCGGGACGTGGCGGGACGTGGCGGGACGTGGCGGGACGTGGCGGGACGTGGCGGGACGTGGCGGGACGTGGCGGGACGTGGCGGGACGTGGCGGGACGTGGCGGGACGTGGGGGACGGGGGCTGGCCGTGGTGCAAGCGGCGCGGGATGGGGAGGGGACGGCGCCAGTGGCAAGGCCGCTCGTGCTCTGCAAGGGCGCGCTCGCGCGAAGCAGCACGGAACAACCAATGTCAGCTGCGATTCCCACGAGCTGTCATACCTCAAATAACGCCTTCATTCCATTCTTGATGTTTTGTATTATTTCATATCTCGTTCCGTATTACCTTCTAAATGAAAACCATGCATTTTGCATTGATGCATTCCTTTATCTCGGCAATGGGATGTCACAGCCCATTATCGACAAAAAGTAAATGCATCCAAATGCCAATACATTTATGAACAATATTATTAGTGCGATACTTATTACACTGGACTCGATTTTTTTACAAATAAAATGTTGATTAAGTTTTCATTTAATGTTACAATTTTTTCTTACCAATTTTATATATTTGATGATATTCTTATTCATTATTTTGTATAAATTTCATTCATTATTTTACTTTTTTTTCCATTTACAGACCGAATTGTTTAAGCACTACGAGTAAAATTTTCTTTTGCGCCCGTCTTCGAAGCCGGCCCTTGGAGTCACGAAGAAGCAATGTCTCACAAGTCTCCAAGGTTCAGCGCATACACATTTCAAACAAAAACGAGCAAACGTTTAGGAACGAAGTTTAACCCTAGCAATACAAGTGTTTAAGTGGTAACGTATATTGCCAAGGGGGATTCGTTGAGCCCCGCCCGATTAGTTCATTAAAAATATAATAATAATAATAATAATAATAATAATAATAATAATACGTGTATCTTCAAACGAATATATATTTAAAGAACACCGAGAATTACAATTTTTTTAAGATATCCATTTTGAAATTTAATCCCATAATTCTTGTATATCCCTTTCTGCCAACCTTTCTGATATCTTGAATCACTAAACTGAATATCAAATTGTCTCGCTCTTACCGCCAATTCGGTTCAAGGGCGTTTAAAGAAGTGCAAATGTTGACAGCATTACCAAAGAATAAAAATTTCTCATAAAGACGAAAATGGAAAAATAACCGGGGAACTAAAACTGCAACAACGCTCCCTGCGTCTTCTACCAAGAAGGGGTTCGTCGAACCTGCACTAGAAAAACGCTGAAATAAAAAAAGCACAAATCATCGGGCACTGTTATGGAAAACAAAGAATTAAACTGTCTCAACCATTACATTAATTCTCAACAATGCAAAGAAGATGAATCAAGTAATTTGAAAGCAATATCAAGGTTGCGGGATCCTCGAGCTCCCCTTGGAATTTCTAGGGTTAAGAAAAAAATATTTCCTGATGTGGCAACTCACGGACATACAATGCTAAAACCAGCAGTGTCTGGCAACATGTTGCATCATGAAGTATTACAAACCATTTCCTAGGTAATTTGTCAAGACATCTATAAAAACATGATCAACTTTCTCTCAGCGATGAACAAAAACGGGACAAAAAACAATACCGTATACAGGCATCCAAAACAACATTCGGTAAATCCCCTTCGACACAAATCATCTACAGCAGCACAAATTTACTAGCTCACAAAAAAGTTCATAATCAACTAAAAGATTAAATTCGACTTACAGAAATACTGTAAATTGTTTGGCTATATTTTTAAGTGACAAGTGTGTTGACGCTTGAATGAAATTCCGAGAAAAGCAGTTTGAAAAAATATCTAAAATTAATTCAAAGAAATGTCCTCGGATAACAGAAGGGTTCGGCTGAAGAACTCTCACTGAAATACTTTCAAAATATAAACAAGTAATCATTTTTTGTGAGATGTTTAAATTAATTTCATAAAAAACTATAAAAACAGAGGGCCATTTATGAGCGACAAATTGAACTGTTTAAGTATTACGCTGGATGGAAAACAAATGGAAAGGGCAAAGAATTACAGCATCATACTTTCTATCTCGAGTACCTCACTGCTCTTCTGAGAAGTACTACATTTAGCGTATTAAAAATAAATATTATTTCTAGCCCTTATAGATTATAAAATGCTAGGGTCTTTGAGCCAATGTTTTCAAGCAATCGATACATTAGGAGTGGAAATAAAGGCGGCACAAGACCTTGAACGATCGGCAGAAGTTACAACAAATTATGGTAACATGTCCGATACAATCTCTCAGAGTTTACTGCGGTAGCCGCGAGGTTTGGGGTCTGTGGGTTGGAATACCGCCTGGGCATGGAAGTTTGCATTAGTGTTATGACATGATGGGGCCCGACCCAAACCATGTATCACCGACAATCCTTCATTCCTTCCCAAATCTCTCCCTGTCTTAATGTTGTGAATGTGACTGGCTGCGTGCCATGGGAGGAAAGCTCTTAAACTGGGATTAAGGGCCGCGATATGAACGTCACCTGGCCGCCACCATACCTCCGTAATTGTAAAAGGGTTTAAGCGCAGTCCCGGGCTTACGAGCCATAGGCGGCCGGAATTAAGTGCTCTGCCTACGACAAGGCTTACGAGACACGGCGGAGGAAGGGAGTGGAGGCTACAGTCAAGGGACTCTAGAGTGTCAAAAAAAGCCAGAGGTATTAACAAAGGGCAGGAAGCGACAGCTGTTAACCGTAAGGTTAGTTCATTAAAACGCACAGTTGATTAAATGTGTTCTACGGGGCCGGATTACCGGATTACCGGATGTGTTCTACGGGAAATTAATCAAATGTTTAGCAGAAGCTGGCAAGTGTCATTCGGTGCAGTGAAGCCAACGGTTCCCATGCCGCTGAAGGCAAGGAATTCTGGTTTTTATGTAATTCCTGGTTCCGCATAAGTCTTGCGGTGAACGGTCAACGACCAGCCAATCTGGGCGAAGCCTGACGTTACAACCAGGAAGTATCTTTTGAGTTCGAGATTTGGTTTTTGCTTCACTTCTTACTTTTATTAGCGTCGTATAGCTGCCAATGATTATGTTTCAGATAACGTCTCCCATCCTGCTTTTCAACCACTATATCAAGGTTCACATCTTCTGTTTTCCCAAGAGAAGTAGGAAATAAGCAGTTCATACGCGACCATTTAAACACTTCCCGTCTCAAATGTGGTTACTCATTGGCGAAAATTAGCTATAAGAATTAAGATACTTTTGTATAATTTAGTATACATCAATTTGACGCATTCTCCAGGAACAGATTCAAACAATAATGAACGACTAATGGTTTTTGAAAACAAAAATTATTATTATTAAATTTTAAAAAAAAAAAATATTATTATTATTATATGCAATAAGTGCAGATGGAATAAAGTGTTGAACTGAATATAATGTGACAATGATGACGCAATTTCTTACAAATTCTTTCATTCATTCACACATAAGCAAAAATTATCTTCACTTATAGTACGAAAGGAGTTCACATCAAAAGTACAGGAGAAAAGTTGGAAGGAAATTACTCGAGAGCTGAAGCAGTTTATTCGACCTTTTCTGACATCTTCAGTTATTCAGTGAAACCACAAAGACATCTCAGAGATATTCAAATATCCCTCTGGGAAATGAGAAGCGAAGAGGTATTCTGCAATGGGACAGCTGACTGCACGTTTTATCATTTTCTATTTCATTAATTTATCAGTTACAAAAATAATATTCCATACGCACAGTGTGCAGGTGACTTTCAATTGACAATATACAAAAAGAAATAAATAAATAAATAAATAAAATGTTGACGAAGATGACTTCTTTTATTTCTTCTTATAAGAACGTCAACAACATCCAATCAGAATTCCCACAATGACAATATACAAGTCAAGAATGATATTGAAAGAGTCCTGTGACCATCAAAATAAATAAAACGTTTAGAACTGGGTTTTGGTTGGTTGGTTAATGATTCCGGGCGCGTGAACAGCTTAGGTCATTAGTCCTATAAGTGTAGTGCATGTTCCCCGGGACATAGCGGTGATCTTCCCCCGCTGGATGGCGAGATCCGGCACCGACCTACCATCGGCTAGCGGGGTTTCCCCCTCACCAGGACTTTCCCACCAGCAGAGTACCACCCCAGCCTGGACAAGCTCTAAGCTCCTCACCGGTCTCCCGTAAAATGTGGTTGTGGTAGTGTAGTGCATGTTAGTGTGTGTGTGTGGTGTGTGTGTGTGTGTGTAAGAGGAGAGGACAGGACAAGTAAGAGGAAGGACAGATCGCGCGCGGTCCGTGGCCCGTTTGGTAGGGTACTGCTCCGGCATTCGCCTGGTGTTGATCGGAGATACCACTTAAAACTACCGATCAGAGCAGCCGGAATTCCCCTCCAGACAGCAACTGAATTCGACCTAGCTGAAAAGCTGGTGTCGAAAATCGTGCCGCCGGCAGGACTCTAACCTAAGACCTCCCGGTCAGAGGCGCTGCAGGGACATCAGTTGAAGTCACTGAGCTACCGCTCCCGGTCCGAACGGGAAGAAGAGCGCTGTACTGTTAGAGAGCAGCGAAACGAAGAAGAGGCTGAAGGTCCGACCGTTTCTTTCCCTCTCGTCGCGCTCCGCTTCTCCGTCACAACTCATCAACTGGCGCTCTCGTATCCGGTTGCACTTCGGCTCTCCGACATTTGACAGGGCCACGGCGGGGGTCAATGCCCTCCATTCACGAGGCGTCTTGCGCGAAACAAAACGAACCCATTGAACCCTTACACTCTGTTTGGGATCGTTTGCGACACTAGGCGCTAATAATGACGAAAAAATAAAACAGGCTAAAATAAAACTACTGCAATTAAAACCTTTAATCTATAGAATCAGTCCATTACCATATCATTCCTCAATTGCAATACACAAAGCCATTCTAAGACCGCTACTGCTGTATGCTTGTCCCATCTGGATAAATTCCGCAAAAACTAATCTAAAGAAATTACAAATCATTCAGAACCATTACCAATGCACCGTGGTTTGTCACGAATCATCAGCTTCACAAAGAACTCAACTTAGAACTCATTGAACATCACATCACATACTTAGCCACCAACTTTTATTATTATTTACCTCAAATCTCTTCCCTTGCAACATTAAGACTCGCTAAAAACCCGAACCATACCAGAATAAAAAACAGATACCCCTACAATATATTCCTCAAACCCTTCTCCGAATTTGAACCAGAATAGAGGACCCAATAGGTCATCCTCAAACTTATGTTAGATTTAAGTCTCAGAAATAAGTTTAAAATATAAGTTAGTAAGTAAGCCTATCAAACATATGTAAAGTTCATACTAAAACTGACCTATGTACATCCAACAAAAGCAATAAAGAAATAAAAATAAAAAGGCGCAAATAATGCTGTGCAACACTAGTAGTAATAATTATTCACATGATCTTCTCCTTTTAAATATGATATTTACGTTCAGTTTTACACGTGTTGTAAACTTTACAGTGTTTTAAGGTTTTTTGGTTTCAATTAATTTGATTTTTATGCGGCTGGGTCCGAAACTCTCCCAAATAGATTCTACGTTACACGTCTATATTATATGAAAAATTTTAAAATTCGTGTCCATTTCAGTTTTATGATATTACGTTGTTATTTATAAATGAATATCTGGTGTGTTTCTCTATTACAAGTTTTATATCAGACATTCTCATGCTGAAAGATACGATAGAATGGTTTTCTGGAAATATTATTCTTTGTTTTTTAGAACGATATAGTAAATCCCCATCTAGATCAGGTTTATCATCTAGTTTCCTTGATCCATTGAGAAAAGACTGAGATGGCCCCTTGTTTTTGCTTCTGGACATAAATGTAATTTCATTATCGGTGCACGCCTTCTAAAATTCAGTGGGAAATATAGTTATTCAAATTATCGTTTTCATGTTTTCGCGGCAGGAAGTATTATCCGTTGACGAAGGACACGATGGATAAGAGCCCAAATGTATTGCTGATTTATCCGTGAAAATTGCACTTAATTCACTTCCCCATAGCACGTCACACACAGTTTTTAACTGTTTTTGACGTAAAACAAACAAATAAATAAATAAAGCAAAGCATTTTCATTTTCCTAATTAATAATTCCAAATAGCATCCGTGCATGAAATATGGATAAACTATTGTCTAAAACGTGTGGGGGTAAAATCTGATCCCAAACAGCGTCCACGTAAGTAATAGAGAAACTGAGTCAAAGGGTCAATACCTACCCCGGTTGTAGTTTTCCTCCAACTTTGCAACATAAATGCAATGGTGAACTGTTCCAGATTTGTTCATACATTAAATCAAGACCATCCTCCAATCACTTTTAGTTGTGTTTGACACAAAGATTTTTCAGGAGCTGTTCTCGTACATCTAAGGAAATGTTAATTTTCATCTCGTGAGCGGCCGTAGTTCTTACTGCAGCTTTATGATTTACATTTCGTATATGAATAATAATACGATGTTTTCATACAAACAATGTGAATATAACATGAGAGAAAGGTAAAGCCTGGAATGACAAATCATCTTTCTCATAGTTATGTTTAGAATAATGCAGGTGACTGGCACTACTTTTTGCACATAAAAAACCTTGACTGTATATTTGATCTCAAATTCGCGTGATGACAGCAGAAAAATATTGGTATATTGTCAATTCAACCTACGCCTTTGCAGGTGCTCAAGGTTAGGGTCACGGTTCTAGTGTGAACCTGGCGAAGGTGTGCGAAGTGACTTTCACTTTCCGCGCGAACGACTAATGGTAAAGTGCAATGGAGGTAGGAAGACCATCGACTTCCTTATGTGCGTTGACGCTGCCGGCCCCTGTCGCTATGCCAAACGCCTAGAGGTGATGACGAGAAATCGCGTAAGTGGCTGCTAGTTAAGGCACCAGAGGATTCGAAACGCACGACTCCCCCCTCCGGGCTCTTCGGTTCATCCGCCCCCAAGAATAAAGTTCTCTCCGAGCAAACACTCGGAATCAGTAGGAACTCCATGTGCGAAGAAATAAGAGGTCAGCTTCGTCAACATAGTATTTTTATTCAGATAAATTACATTGTAAATTGTATTACATAAATAAATTGTGATTCATCGTCACCTTCGTCAACATAGTATTTTATTCAGATAGCCGTCAACATAGTATTTTTATTCAGATAAATTACATTGTAAATTATATTACATAAATAAATTGTAATTCATTTTCTTTTTGGGTACCTTGTAGACTGATTATGACAGCAAGGGCGTCGAAAGCCGACTATCTGAATAAAAATACTATGATGACGAAGATGACCTCTTATTTCATCGCATAAGAACGTCAACAACACCGAATCAGAATTACCACGAATCCCATGTGAGTGAATAATAATCCACAAGTGAATAATAACACCACAAGAGCCTTGCTTTATCAGGGGGACAAGTCCCCAGGGTGGGCACCGATGGCTTTTCGCCTTTATCCGCACCCCGCCCACCGACGCACAAGTAGGCTGACGGGCTGACATCCTACCACAGCCGGAACCCAGTTTACCATCGCGGCAACCTTTCTATACAAAGCCTGGGTAAGGGCTGCCCTGCTAGCTCAGAGCTCCTAGCTATCCAGGCTAGTTCCGGAGTCAAAACAATGCACTACTCACGTGCGTTGGAAACAAGTTCCTTCTCTTTGCCCAGAGTATCGGGTCTCTCCCACGACGAAGCCGAGAGCCCAACTGGGGGCCACCCGAACTAAGGTCCGGGCGGCTCGAAGCCCCCATCCCGTCTCCCCACTGCCTACACCTTTAGACTATCGACGTGGGTATCGCTGGAACCTGGGCAACCTGACGGGTGGTATGTAGTTTCCCGTCGGACTCAAGGCGGATCCGGAGTACTCGGTAAAGCATTTTTCGCCCGATCCTGCCCAAAGGTCGACGCGCCTTTGGCCCAACCGGTAGCCGGGCGGACCCGATTACCAGGAGTTCAGCATCGCCTTCTCACGGATTGCACGTTCAAGCTAACGACGTGAGCGGCGCCGCCAGGCTCAGGCTCCGGGTGGTCGTCTACGACACTCCACTAGAAATCACGACATCCTACGCCATCCTGATTATCCCCTGCGGCTACACCCGGGATCAGAATGCGATGCAATTACAGTACAGTCGAGGTAATTCGAGCCTCGCTAATCGCAGATTACGTGCAATCCGAGATGGACTGATGTACGCCTAGTCTCAAAACAAGAAAATCAAGTGGCGATAATCAAGAACTAGATGTTGAAGGGTTGGCAACACTGCGTCGAAGATCACGTGTGCGGTTGTCGGTGGCAGTATCAGTCTTTTTGCTACACTGTTGTGATCGAGTTGCATTCATGTATTTGTAATTTTAATAGCATTTGCACATTAACTTTAACTTCGTTATACATTGTAGTTGAAAATTACGTTTTGCATTTTACTTTCTTCCGTGTAGTCCCAGTTTGTTTGTAATCCAAGATACCATCGCCCTAATTACTTCGCATTACCGCAACTCGACTATACTAGAAATACGACAGACCACCACGCCGGTGGTGACCTGACTTCGTTTGTAAATGAAACAAAGAATATAATTCCGCGTTATTTATGTTTGGCAAGAAACATGACAAAACAAAGCTGAAATTCTTTTGAATAAAAATTAAATTTTAAAAAAAACTTCAGTCTCGAGAACTTTAACTATATTGAAAATTATTTCCACAAACGGGAATTAGTGCTAAGACAGTGTTTTGTTGCTAAATTATACTACTACAGCGCTCTACTCCAACAGCGTATTATATCAGCATTTTTGTTTTAGAAAAAGTAGCAAACTCGTTAGACCTTAACCATAGACATAGCAGCGAAGCACGATTTTAGACGAAAATTCGATCCGACGCAAGTCAAGACCTTGGCCAGGAGCATACAATACTCTAGCGATTTCGGCTAAATTGACAGCTAGAATTTAAAAACGCCAAAACGTGCTTATATAGTTCGTTTAGAATGTCTGCGTCTATTGAAGTTATAAAATTTGCAAAATATAAAAGAAGCAAATTTTAGAAGAGCAGATATGTGCGTCCCCAAATGAGTACGCTGGGCGTTTTGGACTAATATGTTGAAAAATATTTCCACAAACACGAACTTTTCGGTACTGAATACTTTGAATTTAATATTGATTTTTGTCAAAAAAGATTTTAAAATATTTGTTATTACTTTCTCGCACGAGTAAATGTTTGGGGAATAAGGAAATCAATTTTTACGAGGGCAATAAAATGAACTGTATATTCAATTTTTGTGTATCAACATAATACCATAATTTGTTTGTCTTTGTTTGCTTCAATATGTGATTATTAAGAGATGTCGTGCATCCTTATTGCTATTTTCAAGGAAGTACTGATTACAACTGACGAGAATATCTTTAGTTAGATTTATGTATTTCTTCTACATAAGAAATCATTCTAGCACATTTGTCAAGAAAAATGAGTCACATCCCACTTATATTTGCATGTAATGATGCGTAACGCAGTGACATTTAGATTCTTGGTACAGTCCGTTTTACGTTACCCTTGCTAGTGCCTTTATTTCTAATTGAAATACATTTTAAAATCAAAGGAATTTGACCATAGCAAGTCAAAATTATTTATGGACACATTTGAACAAATTTATTTAAGAGGCTTGTGACGAGACATTTATTTGTATAAAGGTTAAACGTGTAAAAGTTTTGAAAGTTTCTGAGTCGTTTTAAGTCTCTTAAATAGGTATTCGTGTGCTTCTTCTGAACGTTTGTTTGTAGTATTTTTCGGAATGTCTAGTGTCTGGATGGGAGATGAATATTGTTTACTTTGCACGTTTACCACGTAAAGACACGCCAATTTTGATTGTTCAAATGCAGACCACTCACATCTACCTTTATTTAAAAGTTAGTATCATACCAGATAGCGGAAACGTAATTTATATCGAAAATATTTATTGCCCCGTACTTTAAATAGTTGTGGACAAACAATTATTCGAAAATTTGTGTAATATAAATGAAATTAATATATTTGGAGAAAAGTTAAGATTTCGTATATTCATCGTTCATTATACAACAGTGCTGTCTTTTGACAACTTTCCCATTTTCATAGTACATACACACCTTTCGTTTACCACAGGAGTTTCGCTTCTTCGAGACGTACAAGGGATCGGCCACAGTAACCTCACAGTCGTTAAATACTCAGAAGTCAGCAATGTATTCCTTTCTTTCACGGCGAGAACCACCTGTTCCTTTCGCAACCAGCCATTTTCTGCTGTGCATCTTTCCTCCGCGATGAACGGTTTCTGACGGAGGTGCGCTCCTAAGCTGGCTGGACGGTGGTCGGCTTGGGCGAAAGCGCTGCCCGCCCACCGCCCACCGAAGTTGCGGGCGATGTAGGTCGGTCGCGACCATAAGAAATGAGTCGCCGCTTTCTGCGGATGCTTGGGCGTTTAGGCGGGTGTTTTGAGATTTATGGCTGTTGGGTGAAGTTTCAGAGGGATTGGTCGGGTGGTTGGATGTTTATGCAAACGTTTTTGGACGACGAGCGGGTTTGGGTTTGATGAGGAGCGGGTGGTTAAAGAAAGGGTTGGATGAGTGTACACACTTTTAGGTAGCCGTTTGGACGATCAACAGGGTGTTGTTGGTTAGGCGGGAGATATGGGTTTAGATGAACGTTTATTTATTTATTTAACGTCAAAAAAACAGTTTAAAAACTGCCTATGACGTGCTATGGGACAAAGTGAATTGTATGCAAATTTTCAAAATTCTGTGATCCCTACACTAAGTCATATACTACTTAAATTTTGAAATTTCAAAGGAGAAAAAACAAAAACTCCCATGTAGTAAAATCTATTTTCAAAATAAATAAGCAATAAAATTTTGAATTTTGAAAGGAGAAAAAACAAAAACTCCCATGTAATAAAATCTATTTACAAGGATAAATACGCAATAAATTTTGAATTTTGAAAGGGAGAAAAAACAAACAAAAAACTCCCAACGTTTGGGCCTTTGAGATGAGAATTGAGAATTAAAGTGGGCGGACGAGCATAACGAAGGCAGGATGAAGGGTGCACACTCAATTCTTCGTTGACAATTTTCTGCTATCGCTACTCTAACAACTATATATTACCTCATACCCATCACGTAATGTCGCACACGAAGGAGTAATCACATACAAATTAACTTTCGATCCACATCACGTTTTCTTCGAATAGGTTATTCAAAAGAAAAATGCGTTTTGTTCCGTGATCCAAATTATTAATAGTTTTTACAAAGAATCCCTAAGCTTTGTTAGGCTTTTTCGAATAATTCAATATATAAAATGAAAATTCAGGATGGAAGATTAATAGTTCATTGATTATTAACTTCAGTGTATTTAATGCATTACGCATTATTTGCTTATTTACGATACTATGAAATCGACAGTGTTCAGTAAATTTTTCATCACAAGAAGTGTACTTTCAATATTTGCACTGCTGGCAAACCTTTCACACAGCACGTTTCTTGAGGATCCATGAACTAAATATCAAAGGTTCCGTAAAGGTGAATTTTTTCGAAATATACCTTCATTAAATAATCGTCGATGACATTATTACGATACAACAATTACATTATGATCATATCATAATCCAAAAAAGTAACAAAGGCTAAAGAAACGGTTTTGTAACTATGGAAGACCTTGACTTTGCTTTCGTAAAAAATAAGAAATTATAAATTTCTTCTCTTCAAACCCTAACAAGTATGTGAGTGTCACAACTTTCGGCACGTGGATTAAATTTACTTCACATGATCTGTCGATAATTTTCCCGTTTTGTGAGTGAATACGTCAAGAAACAATAACTAAAGCGCAAAATGCGCAAAACAAGCCCTTTAAATGGTCATATTCGAAATTTTAACCCGATCGCGATCCCCACTTACAAACGCAACTTAGTTTTAAAGTACACAACCGTGAATTAATTGTGGGAATTCTGATTCGGTGTTGTTGACGTTCTTATGCGAATAAATAAAAGAGGTCAACTTCGTCAGCATATTATTTTTATTCAGATAGCCGGCTTTCGACGGCTTTGCCGACATCAGTCTCGCTGATGACTGAGCTATGTTGACGAAGATGACCTCTTATTTACTCGCTTTAATTAATCGTTTCTCAAGCCATGTAAATACGTGTACTCGTATGTTTAACTGCATGTGCAGTCTAATACAAAGTTTCCCCACCGTGTGCAGATAGGATCTGTCGGCGCCAGGAGATGAGCACACAATTGGCTTTCACTTGAGTGTGATCGAGGAGGCGCTCAGAACCCGCAGGCTCTGCAAGGCTTGTCCGTGGGGCTCATTTTCTCCACGCGTGTAATGCATGCGCGCACACTCGCTTCGTCGCCAGCCGTTGTCGAAGTGGTCATCATCAAATTAGGACCACTCACGCTAACGCACATGTGATGACACAAACCTATACATTTAACATAAACATAGACGTACCATTCATAATGACTGAATGTAAACGTCAAGAGCCCAACCCTTTTCTGCAACGACCCCGCTTACAAGAATGGTTTGGATCATCGAACCCCTTCAGTTATTTTTCTATAATACATAGCAAACATCAATCAATATTGCACATACTTGATCTTAATATAACAACTAGACTATATTATGTACAAAACTTTTTGGATAATAGTTAATTACATTTATTTTATTTTTTTACCATTATCTTTTTAATTTTGACCAATGTGCGATTTCAGAAATAAAATCTCAGATTTTATTTACACAAAAGTTCAAGCTTCATTAATGGAAATTGAGTGAAATTTGGAAAGAGGAGCAAATTTATAATTTATTATTAGATGTGTCGAAGCTTTATACAAGACAGGAATTATCGACTTTATTAGTTTTTTGTAAATAATGGGCTCTTGGTCTTTATTATCTCGAGCAGTCACGACTACTTATTCGACCATTGACGTCCAAACCATCTCTCGACTTCTTGATCATTACAGCCTCCCTTTAAATTTTCATCTCCTCCAAGGGGTCGATACTAATGCTGTACGGAACCTGTGACAAACGGGAACACAGCCTTTCGTAGATATCAATTCAGTAAATATTCGACCCAAATACTATAAACAATCGATCGACATTTAGCGATATGGAAGCAACCTTGCTTGTATGATTACTATTTCTTTTATACAGAGCGCTTCAAATATATGTATGGGGAGTTTCGTGAACAACGATCATGGTGTTGATGATGTCGACGTATGTCAATTTATATTCTTACTAACTGCATTAGATTCTAACGCTAAAAGTTCTTTGGATCATGCTATGGTAGACGATAACGTGTTGCTCTCAAATCACGTTAATGTGAACGCCAGACATTGCAGCTTGCGAACTTTCACAGTTTTATCTTATGCTTGTGTCCTCGAGTGCATTCATTTTCACGAATATGAATAGCTTTTTTTCCAAAACATGGCACCTAACTTTTGCATTTACATATAATTGTGAATGAGTCTTGATAATGACGATAAACGTAACACATATTTCTCATCGACATCATTAGCGGTGGCATTTAAAATATTGTAACTCCCCGAAAATCAGAAACTTTGTTAGTGCACGTCATCTGCACACGTGCACGTATTTAATTTTTGTGCAAACCATTCAACTACTAAGAAACTGTTGACGCTATTATAAAATTACCTCGCACTATTACCCATTAAATTATTTGTTCTTGCAAGACGCGCGTCGAAATATATCTATGCATCTTTTTCTAATCCTAGATTATGAACAAATCCTCGCGTGTGCCCTTAAATTTCAGATCCAACATATTATCGACTCTGGACCTCTGAGGACTAATATTTTACGTTTACTAAATTCAATAATTGCAAAACATAATATAATGTTCCAAGAGTACTATGGCTGGTTTTATTTTTAAGATTATTCAGAGGTGTTGTAAAATATCCAATCACTGCGAATTAAATTCATTCGAGCTTTCTTCACACTTAAATCTACATTGTCCACACACGATAAATATCCAAGTGCAGTCTCAACTCTCTTCAATGCACCTTTCACTGTTGGAGCACTTTCTTCATCGTTGTATCCTCTTCGACATCGAACTCGTTTTCTTCTGTTCTGGTAAACTCATTTATCATATTCATGATGCTCTACTTAGATCGGAATTCACTATTTTTCAACTTACGGACCGCAACGATGAAGTTTTCACGCTGGAAAATACTTTCATTGATGAACTGAGGCAATTCCCTCCGAAGCACGCTTCCTCAATCCTTTCCATAAACATTATAAAAACGATTCAAGAGACACTCTTAATAAAGTGCGTAGTGTTAGTTGAATTCGTGATACTGAGGAGAATTTGTATCCTGTTTTGTTGTTTGAAAGTGCAAAAAACGAAAGCAATACAACTACGTAGCCTGCAACCTTTTAAAAGGCATCTGTGGTTTCGTTAGATGACGAGGATCTGGGGATAAACACAAAACACCTATATTACTAATTTCCAAAGCACCCACAAATTGCAAGAAAACTATGCAGCTCCGGCTGACTATGGTTTTGTTACATACACAGGAACTCGAAAAAACAGAACAAGAACAGTTTCGATTTTGAGTGAAAAAAGTATCATTACATTTCATGCATTATTTCATAGTGTTATTCCACGAATATTCATTTCGAGTGTTCTGACAATTTTCATACATAGTATGTTACTGCTTACGACACAGTTGAGGTAAAGCTTTGAGGAAGATGCCGTCTGACTTTAAATATTTACTTTTTACATGTTGCGTTACGGATCAGCACATTTTTTTATAGTCTTGGTATATGAAGAACTGTTGCACTGTGTATTCGTGCGTATTATACTATGTTAGTGAAGGATTTTTGAATACTTTTTTGTTAAAATATTTGATTTAGTGCACTACTGTACGATAGTATTTATTTGCTGTTCTTGAGGAGTGTGCTTACTACCTTTTGGAAAACCATTTTGTTCGATGCTGTTCGTCAACATTTTTGATTCAGCAGGTCACTCGAGTTTTGTATAATGGATGCTGAGAGTTGATTGCAACCAAATCTTCTACTGCTTATTTATGTATGTGAATCGAATCCAGTAATTTCAGTTTACTCTCACTAAAATTCACAATAACCGAGTTGATTGTGTCCGTTTTACGGAACGATGACTTCGAAGAAATAGGTATGTAATCTCGTTAGAATTGTATTTACGAACAAATCCTACATCAATATTTTGGAACTGGTTTGCCAATCCCGCGTATTTGCAATCGTTATAGTTCAATATACGTAGTATGGAGTAGTATAAATGATTTTAAATATTTAACAGTTCTATCCGACAATAAGTCAGGAAGTTCACAAAAGAATTAAGCTAAGAAGCTCAATGTTGCTTTCCGTTAGTATATTTTCAAGAAATAATAAAATAAGCACATATAGATTTGTTTAATTCAAGTAAGTGACGGTCACATTTTCAATCTTATTGAACTTATTGATTGATTGATTTTATTCGTGTTTCCGGGCGCGTCAACTACTGTGGTCATTAGTCTCGTTAGTGTAGTGCATGTTTTCTCGGGAGATGGCTGTGTTCTTCCCCCGCTGGATGGTGAGATCCGGCGCGGACCTACCGTCGGCTAGTGGAGTTTTCCCCTAACCAAGACTCTCCCACTAGCAGGGCACCGCCCCAGCCGGGACAAGCTCTAAGCTCCCGACCGGTCTCCCGGAATATGTGGTAGTGTAGTACATGTTAGTGTAAGTGTGTGTAAGGGGAGAGGATAGGACAAGGAAGAGGAAGGACAGATCGCGCGCGGTCCGTGGCCCGTTTGTTAGGGTACTGCTCCGCCATTCGCCTGGTGTTGTTAGGAGAAACCACGGAAAACTACCGATCAGAGCAGCCGGACGCTAGAATTCTCCTCCAGACAGCGACTGAATTCGACGTAGCTGAAAAGCTAGTGTCGAAAATCCTGCCGCTGTCAGGACTCGAACCTAGGACCTCCCGGTCAGAAGCGCTGCAGTGACACGAGTTGATGCACTAAGCTACCGCTCCCGGGTTGAACTCCTTGTTTTATTGAAATCAATGTTCATAATAAAGACCATTACATAACTTTGTATTGAAACCACCCGGCCACCAGGGCTGCCGGTAAAAAAAGGAGAGAGATGTAGCAAATTGCTAACATATGTGCACCTACAGATGTGTAAGGCCAGGTAGATGACCCGACAACAAAAGTTTAGAGAAGACTTCGCGTTACTACTATGTACCGTTACGCTTGGGCATTGAGCTACACAAATAGTGTACGTGTGGCAAGTCAGAAGTCTGTAAGATAATTCGGAGCGAGAACAAGCGAGCGAGACGCCTTGGCCATCAGGGCTGCCGGTGACGAAAGACGAAGCGACTGCGCTTGGGCATGTAGCGGTGCTCGCGCACTGAATGAGCCCTGCACAATCGCCAGCGCATGATGGTCCGCGTCGCGTCGCGTCTCCAACACAATACCCGCCCCGCCCCGCGCCGCCCGCGCCGCCCGCGCCACCCGCCACAGCCCAGCGGGCGGGCCGACCCCCGCCGCGCACGGCTGCTCGGAAAGACGACGCCACAACAATGCAGCGAGGGCGAGGGCTGGGATGTGAAGTCATTGAGGGGAAGGGGATAGCATACTGTGACATACCAATATGGGGACATTTTTTTATTACAGAATATTTGTCGTAAATGGGCGAAATGGTTAGGGCAAATAATTATTTATTATTTATTTTTGAAAATAGATTTTACTACATGGGAGTTTTTGTTTTTTTCTCCCTTTCAAAATTCAAAATTTATTGCTTATTTATTTTTGAAAATAGATTTTACTACATGGGAGTTTTTGTTTTTTTTCTCTCTTTCTAAATTCAAAATTTAAGTAGTATATGACTTAGTGTATGGATCACAGAATTTTGAAAATGTGCACACAATTCACTTTTCCCCATAGCACGTCATACGCAGTTTTTAACTGTTTTTTTGACGTAAAATAAATAAATAAATAGGCAATATGGCGCCTTAGTAACGACGTCGTGGTTGTTATCAGGATAAACAAACTGTCGACTGATTATTAAAACGGCATTTTGTCAAAATAAAAGAAAGGTGAGGCATTGTGGGTTTGAAAAGGGAGGAAAAATTCATTCGGTCGCGTGTCGTGACGGTGAGCAGTTCGCTCGTGCATAGATTCATTTGTGCATGTTGGGACTTTGAAATATTTTCGTGGGTAGAGCAAGAATCGGACTTGAGGGACATATTCGGACTCTGAATATTTTCGTAGCAGAACCAGAAGTGAACTTGTGATACTTCTAAGATTTGGGGAACGTGTCGAGTTCCGAATATTTTGCCGTGCATCAAAATAAGACTTGGAGTTTTTCGCGAGTGAACTCTTAATCATTCTTGAACTGATAAATGTATGCGGTTCACAAACGATACGGGACTTTGCCTATTTTCTTGCTATAAACGGAAGATAGAGCCAAAAGATTTGTTTTGCGGTGCAATCATAAAAGCACTGGATATTTATACGGTGAGAACGGGCATCAGACATAATATAGTGGAGCTGGAACAAATATTCGAGTGGTGCGAAGCGGTGAATCGGCGGTGTTCGTTTTTAAAGAAGAAAAGAAGATTCGTGATAATTGGACTTCGGGACTTCGGAGCTTCAAAAAGGAGGGGAAGGCGTTTCTTCGAGGAACCACCAATCAAGAGCACGCGAAGACCAGAATCGCCGTATAAGGTTCGAACCAGGATATGACTAAGAAAGTTCTCAATGTAAATTTTTCACATTTTAATTTGCTACATTGATAGAAATAAACATTAAGTTTCTCTTGAAAGAAAGATAAAATGATTTTCATTGGCCAATTCAAGCTAATAAGTAGCTAGATCAAATCTCTGTTTTTAGATTCCTCGCCATTCTGTATAGTAGATGGCAGATCGGGTAATCGGCTATTAATAGATAATAGCGATTATTTCTGACGTGACCCATCGACCCAGCTAGCGGGATAATATTAAGTTTATATCAGAGTAATAATAGTAATAAAATATTATCGTAACCTTTTTCCTGGCGCCCATGTTATTAGAAATTTGGAAACGGGTTACGACGAATCGCCCAATAAGTAGCAGTTAGGGGTATGTTTCAATACAGTGGGCTCTAGGAAATTAATTTAGGGTATTTCTAACTTTATGAGGTAGTTAACTAAGGAAATTAAGTTATACAGTAAAGAAAGTGATAAGAAACTGATAAGATAATTGAAAAATTTAACAGAATGTGTGGAACTATTAGGAGGACACTGAAAAGTAAAGTCGGTGGGCTATATGGATGTGAAATTTGGACTCTGGACACAAAAATTAGAAGCAGGATTCAGACTGCCGAAATGAAGTTTTTAAGGCGTTGTATTGGTGTCACAAGGAAAGACAGGATTCGTAATGAAGAGATACGCAACTACCTAGGAATTTATAATCTAAATGAAAAAATTGATGAATATAGGAAGGCATGGAGAGACCTCATACACAGAATGGAAAACACGCGAACGCCAAAACAGATTCTGAAATACAAGCCAAGAGGAAAAAGGAGCATAGGAAGACCGAAGAGAAGATAGATGGACCAATAATGAGACGCAACGGAACGAAAGTTCTAATGCTTGAAGAAGAAGAAGAAGAAGAAGAAGAAGAAGAAGAAGAAGAAGAAGTTATACAGTGAAGTGAGGTGTCGTGCAGTGTAGAGAAGAGAAGTAATGAAGGAAATGTTTTTAGTGTTATAGTGAAGTGAAGGATAGCGCAGTGCGATCTTAATACTATAAACACTCAGTGCGGCTTTAGATGATAGACGTTTCCCTTCTTTTTCATGTAATTTAATGTTTTAAGAATCAGCAGTTTTTACATAATTATTGTTATTATTATTATTACTTTAGCATTATTATTACCATTATTATATTATTCGCATAAATTTATGTAATCACTGGGTTACACCCAATTGCAGTTTAAATAAATTTATCTCATCTTTATTTATAAAGGGCTGAAGCACGCGCAGTCGATTTAACACATATTTCTGTTAAAATATTGCGTACACATGTCAAAGCGAGTCACCGGGAGAGGGGGATCAGGGCATCTGATGGCATAGTGATGTCGTTGCAGTGCCTCTAACCGGAAGATTACGGAACCGACGGCGGCAGAATTTCGACATTAGCTTATCAGCTGGGTCGAATTCAGCCGCTGTCTGGAGGAGAATTCTAGCGAACGACTGCTCTGATCGGTAGTTTTCCGTGGCGAATGCGGGCGAAGCAATACCTTAACAAACGGGCAACGGACCGAACGCGATCTTTCCTTCCTTTTCCTTATCCTATCCTAAACCCTTACTCACACATACTTTCCCTAACATGCACTACGCTAAACGTATGCCAGGAGACCGGTCGGGAGCTTAGAACTTGTCCCGGCTAGGGCGGTGCCCCGCTGGTGGGAGATATCTGGTCAGGGAAAATACTGCTAGTCGACGGTAGGTCGACGCCGGATCTCGCCACCCAGCGGGGGAAGACCACCGTCACCTCCCGAGGAAAAACGTGCACTGTACTTACGGGACTAATGACCTTAGCAGTGTATGCGCCTAGGTTCATCACGATCAATCAATGGAAGAGAATCAGAGATATTTAATCTAAATTAAGAATATTTAAAAACTGTAAATTACACGCCCCCTCGATATTTAATTACTTCCATCATAAACAATTTCATGTTCGACGTTAGGAATTTTTAATTAAATACTACTTATCGCTGTTTTACGTATTAGTAACTTAAACGCATTTATTTACTAATATTATAGTATAGCGTTCAGCTTCTGAAAAACGAAAACTCTGAAGTGTATGTTTTTAGCATTCAATTGAAATTCTAATATTTACAATTCTTAAGAATTAGTTGAAACACTTTAAGATTGTTTGAACTGCAATGGAGTGAAATCTCGATTTTCTACCTTTTTAATTTTTTTTCCAAAAGTACAATTTTCACGCCACAGATGATCGTAGTTAGATTGACCTTAAAATTGTGTCTCTTTAAATAAACATTTGTTTCGAAAATATTGCAGCTTGACACTGATGCACAAAAACGTTACAGTACTTTTAAGCAAGTTGCCATCGAAAATAGATGAATATAATTCCGTTTTCATTCATGATGTTTTGTGTGCTTTAACGCAATCAAATATAGTGTAATACCTCAATTTGGCTACCAAACTTAAAACCAATAAAATTCCTTTCACTATTATCACAGATTTTTTCGCCATTATCACAGACAGATTTTTTTCTCAAGGAGCCGATGTTTCTAACACGGATGTCAGAAAGTTCAGATTTTAGTGTCGACCTTAGACGGCACTACCTAGATTACAGAATTGATTTCAAATAGTCTGAAAGAGAATTGTAGGATTTGGCTGATCTGATTGGTAGGTTACCGTGGTTTCTCCAATCAATACCAGACGAATGCCGGAGTGTATGCTTCAAAACCTCCACGGGCGGGAACTTTCTCGTTCGTGTCTTCTCCTCCTCCGTTGTACACCCACTCACATTCTCACAACGACACACGTACCGGGAAATCAGTTGGGAACTTAGAGTTGGGACAATGCTCCGCAAGGCAGATATCTGGAGAGGATAATCCCGCAAGCCATGTAGGTCTGCGCCGAATCCCTCGTTCAAGCCAGGGATTGGTTTGGTTTGTTTTCTTCGCGTTTCCGGGCACGTCAACTGCTTTGATCATTAGTCCCGTTTGTGTAGTGCATGTTTTGTTTCTCGGGAGATGGCGGTGGTCTTCTCCAGCTGGATGGCGAGATCCGGCGCCGACCTACCGTCGGCTAGTGGGGTTTCCCCCTAACCAGGACTCTCCCACCAGTGGGGCACCGCCCCAGCGGGGCACCGCCCGAGCCGTGGACAAGCTCTAAGCTCCCGACCGGTCTCCCGGAATATGAGGAAGTGTAGTGCGTGTTAGTGTAAGTGTGTGTGTAAGTGGAGAGGAGAGGACAAGGAAGAGGAAGGAAAGATCGCGCGCGGTCCGTGGCCCGTTTGGTAGGGTACTGCTCCGGCATTCGCCTGGTGTTGATCGGAGAAACCACGGAAAACTACCGATCAGAGCAGCCGGCTGCTAGAATTCTCCTCCAGACAGCGACTGAATTCGACCTAGCTAAAAAGGTAGTGTCGAAAATCCTGCCGCAGTCAGGACTCGAACCAAGGACCTCCCGGTCAGAGGCGCTGCAATGACATATGCTGATGCTCTGAACTACCGCTCCCGGTTCCATCCAGGGAGGAACATCGCAGCCTCCCGTCATTAACCTGCACTACACTCATGGGACTAAAGACCAAAGCAGGTGTCGCACCTGGAAATAGGAAATACTGACTCAATCTTGCTATTCGAAGATTGTAGCTCATTTAACCGCACTATACTTCGGCGATGGCCGTTGGGCAAGCGGCCACTCGCGGAGGAAGCCGCGCATAGCTCCGCAATCTGCCACGCCCCCTCCAGCGGCGACAGGGCCCTCTTCAATTTGGCTAACAAACATAAAACCAGTAACTTTCCGTTTCGCCAATATCACATATTTTGTTTTTTCTGTCAACGAGCCAATGTTTTTAACCAGGAGGTGAGAAAATCCAGACTTTAATACCGACAGTACTAAATCTGGTGGCGGATTTTCGTCACTACCTCAATAATTGAGGTATTATTATAGGGTCGAGTTCAAAATGTCTGGAAGAGAATTGTAGCTTCCAGCTGTTCTGTTTGGTAGTTTTGGCGGCGTTTCTCCAATCAACACCAGGCGAATGTCGGAGCTGTATGCTTCAAAACTGTCGACGGGGGCGATATTTCCTTTTTCATTATTGTCCACTCCCCCGTTGTACACCCACATACACACCCACACACTTACTACACTACCACACATTCCGGGACACCAGTTGAGAACTTAAGAGTTTCTCTCGGTTGGGACGTTGCTCCGCAGGGGAGATATCTGGAGTGGGAAAACCCGCAAGACTTGTAAGTCAGCGCCGAATCTCACGTGCGAGGAAGGTTAGAGATATCGCAGCATCTCGTCAAAAACATGCACTACACTCATGGGACTAATGACCAAAGCAGTTGTCGCGCCTGGAAAGACGAAATACTAACTGAATCTTGCAATTCGCAGTGTTTAGCTCATTTCACCGCACTGTGCGTCCGCGGTGGCCGTAGGCAAGCGGCCACGAGCGGAGGAAGTCGCTCATCGCTTGGCCATCTGCCACACCCTCCCGCACTGGGCGGCAGCACGACGCTACTCAATTTTGTTAACAAACATAAAACCAATAAAATTCCTTTCGCCATTATCACAGTTTTTCTCCAAAAGAGCCAACGTTTCTAACCCGGAGGTCAGAAAATCCAAATTTTAGTACCGACCTTCGCGGATTTTCGTCACTACCTAGATTATAGAGTCGACTTCAAACAATATGGGGAGAATTATAGCTTACAGCTGTTCGGATTGGTAGTTAGGCGTGGATTCTCAAATCAATACCAGGCGAATGCCGGAACTGTAAAACCGTCCACGGGCGCGAACAATCCTTACTCCACTACTTCCGTTGTACACCCACATCCACACTCAGACTACACTACCACACATGATAGGAGCTTATGAGTTTATTTAGCCTACGGGGAGGTACCTGGAGAGGAGAATCCCACAAGACGTGTGAGTCAGCACCGGATCTCACGTCTGAGCAGGGTAGGAACACCACCACCTCTCGGCAAAAACATGCACTACACTCATGGGACTAATGACCAAAGCAGTTGTCGGTCCTGGAAAGACGAAATATTCACTCATTCTTTTTTTAATTGGTGATTTAAGGTCTCATCAACATCTAGGTCATTAGAGACCACTATGGTGTTAATGGTATGGTAACTATGAAGATGAAACGATATGGTGATGATAAGTGGTGAAAGGACGAACACAAATACAACCATGCCCGACGCGGGACTCGAACCCGCGACCCTTCGGTCCGAGATCACTACGGCACTACTGCCTTAGCGAGGCCACCAGCTGAGCCACCGGGCCGACTCACTCGCTCTTGTAATTCGCAGTTTTTAGCTCACTTCACCGCACCGTGCGTCGGCGGCGACCGTTAGGCAAGCGGCCACACGCGGAGGAAGCCACCCATCGCTTGGCAATCTGCCACACGCCCCCGCACCGGGCGGCGGCAGGACGCTCCAGCAGGCAGGCGCAGATCGGGCATGCGCAGCGGCCTTGCGCATGCCTTCTGCTCAGGCGGCGCATGACGCGCACTTTCCTCCGCGCCCTTGCAGCCGAACGCCGCATCCCGCCGCGCTCGCATCAGAGACGTCAAGTGGCGATACGCCGTAGCCCACGCGGGCTCCTAAGCCGCCCAGGAGAGAATCGTCCGCCGTGAGCGCAATCGGCCCGAAGTGAAAGGGGGAACAGGTACGCAAGCGCTTAACAGGATGTGATCAAAGAATGGCTTGATGAATCGGTGCTGAAATGGAACTTGAGGGCTCTCCACTCGTGATAGGTACGTTTCTTCTACTTACAAGTGTGTAGTGGAATTCTGCTGCATTGCAGAATGCAAATGTTGGAATTAATCGTTATTTGTGAGGTCTCTAACAAGGTAATGAGATTTATTATTTAACTGATTCAGTCTAATTTTACTTCCCCCTCCCCCACATTTAACTCTCTCTGTTCTCATTTTCCAGCCGAAGCTCTAAAGCAAGCAAAGATAAGAAAACCAGAACGCGGATTCCTCCACCACACAACACGAAACAATTTTCAACCCCAAGGTGGGATTCCAAGGTTTTCGGAGTCTTAGGAGCTAAGCTCTGAACCAGTGCGTACTCATCACGGCAATAATTTAGGCTATGAGGTGTGAGAATGCAAATTATGCTTATTTCGCATTGTTACTTTTCTACATATACTAATTGAAGAAAACTATTAGAATCTGTATAAAGATTCGACGTCCGAAATTTGGTTGTAAAAATTCAGTCTGAGGATCCCTGAAATGAAACCCCTTTCTTAATATGTTGACTATGTGGAGATGGATACATGCGTGTGTCTCGCAAGCTTGGAACGTTGAAATCTTTTGGGCTATAATTTGACACACACGTTAGAAGTAAAGTGCGTTAGTGACATTAGAATGATGCAAACAGTGGGGCAAATACACAGTTTTGCACGAAAAATCAGTTCAAAAAACTGACATATTGCCACTTTGACCTACAGTTCGGGAGGTACGACAATGAGATAAGTTCTATATCAGCCCCTCTGTCGCCCTTTCCTACCTACACACATACCTGGTCCGTATGACTTGCATGTGAGAATGTGGGAAAAATACCACAGTTAAAATGAAAAGTGTTAAAACCGTAAAATTATTCGGCGTTACTTAACGGTAGCGGGAACAGTAGGATCTGCCGTTAAGCGATTAGGTCGGTCCCAGTGTGCCCAATCCACATATCATGATTTACTTGGGTGCAGTAGGTGCGGAAATATACGTTACTTTTCGAATGAAAGATGCCAAATACCGTTCAATTCTTTATTTTCCTTCAACCTACGATTGTGGGAACAATAGTACCTGTCGTATTACTGACATTTGTAAAACCTTCGAAATATTTAGAATATAAATTGTCTCCAAATCATTAAAACAGTATCTAAATTCTGCATTTCAAAAGACAAAGACGAAAAAATTCGATATACCCCATCATTAACAATCAGTTTTATTTTCTAGATTTCCTTGAATCATTCCTCATTCTGAAACATTAATTATCGAACACAGCATGATGTAAGGAAACCTTCCTTATTCCATGGAATAGAAGAACTTTGTCATTCTCACTAATAATGTGTGCCTAAGTGTAAAATTCAGGGCTTCTTGTGGGGGTTTGCCGATGAACTCTAGAATAGCACGCACAAAACATTATTTCACGCTAAACAAAATTCTGGTCACTTTCTCGGTCGTGTGAACACAGTGCCAAGACGCTGATTTCATAATAGACTTTTCTTTGAATGTCTCCTCTTGACGTGAAAGTTAACGATTATGTCACGATGTTGCTTGCTACAAAGTCACAGAATTTTAGATGATTCAACACGATGGGTGTTTCCACATTCATTAAGAAAATTTAAATATTTATCCACAATAATACAAATGTACTGTTTAGACCGAGGTCGAATATTGTGACCCTGATAAGATTTTTCTCTCGTGAGAGACCAGGATAGACAAATTTGCTAATGTAAAAATTTGAATAACTAATAGGGAGCGAATAAACTCGTAAGAGCGAATTTTCTCGAATCCGAATGCAATTTTTAATCCTACAGGCTCGTCCACTTTGGAGAGCAAGGAAGTAACAGCAAACGGAAGCGCGCAATGCTCATACATCATTGTTTAATCCAAACTAAATTAAGCATTAGAAAAATGTTCACTATATCACATAATTGATTAAAATTCAAACAAATAACCACTAAAAATGGATAAAACTTCTACGTGCAAACATGTAACTTATAAAATCTTAAACAACTAGAATCACAACCTCAAGGTAAAGGCACACACCCGATAAAAATATGGATGAAACTTGCTGTACAACTGGCAATCACAGCGAGCCGCACTTTTCGCTGTACCAATCGGCAGCTGGCGGATCGTGCTCAATCGTGTTTGCTCGTGCGGACACAGGCGCCCAAATTGACGGGTATTCGTGAACAGTGGCGCCCAGATGGAGGGGGCCAGCTGGGGCAACATGCCCCGGGCCCAGACTTAATTGGGGCTCCGAATATTTTTTCATTTAAAAGAAATGAAAAATGTATTTGTATCTAATCCATATTTAACTGATGGGTAAAAACCGGGAGCGGTAGCTCAGTGCATCAACTGATGTCACTGCAGCGCCTCTGACCGGGAGGTCCTAGGTTCGAGTCCTGACGGCGCCAGGATTTTGGACACTAACTTTTCAGCTAGGTCGAATTTAGTCGCTGTCTGGAAGAGAATTCTAGCGACCGGCTGCTCTGATCGGTAGTTTTCCGTGGTTTCTCCGATGAACACCAGACGAATGCCGGAGCAGTACTACCAAACGGGCCACGGACCGCGCGCGATCTGTCCTTCCTCTTCCTTGTCCTATCCTCTCCCCTTACACACACACTTACACTAACATGCACTACACTACCACATATTCCGGGAGACCGGTCGGGAGCTTAGAGCTTGTCCTGGCTGGGGCGGTGCCCCGCTGGTGGGAGAGTCCTGGTTAGGGGGAAACCCCACTAGCCGACGGTAGGTCGGCGCCGGATCTCGCCATCCAGCGGGGAAAGACCACCACCATATCCCGAGAAAAACATGCATTACACTAACGGGACTAATGACCAAAGCAGTTGACGCGCCCGGAAACACGAAAAAAAACAAACCAAACCAAACCAAACTGATGGGTAAAGAAATGAATTGAGAGAGGAGGTAGTTTTTTTTAAAAAAAAGGAAACCTCTCGGATCAATTGATGGCTAGGCCCCTGGGTTTCTCTGTTCGTGAACACTCGGTTCGCTTGCGTTGCGATGCGAGATGGCTTAAATGTTTTCAGTCATTCATATGAAATAATGACTGTAATAATTTATTATTATGACATTTTTAGCTTTAGAAGGAAACATTTTGTAATGGAATCGTCTAACCGTAAAACAGGTTTTACTGGAAGTAAATTAGAAATAAAGACATTAAGTAACACTAATAACAAGATGGGCTTTTCACATTGCAGTAGACAAGTAAAACATTCGAAAGTTTACTACAATACCTTTAAATGGATAAATAAATATATTTTAGATGCAAAATAAAAAAGTGCGATTATTAATTTGGTACAAGAAAACTTTGAATTGGGGGAAAAGGATATTTAAATCTTCAAGAATTTCGAGTTTTAGATGTTCTTTCCCACAATACATCTTTTAAATATTTTTATCTAAGTTACATGTGTTTACAAAAAGAAGGCAAGTATGTACTTATGAATAAGACCGATTTGTTCCCAATTAATCTGTAGTAGTATAATTACCGTGAAGATAGAAACAGTAATACGAAACAACGTAATGCGCAATGCTAGATTACAACTATGGAGGAGTTACTCTAATAAGGGACTTTGACAGGTCTGGAAACAAATGAATGTCATTCTGGAGAATGACATTGCAAGTGAGAGTGATGAAGCCAACAAATGAGCTAACTATGAACGAACACAATGACAAAATGAGCGCATGGACGTAACTTGAACTTATGTTGCCAGAAGTGGCCAAGCAGCAGCTGTCAAAGCGGACCCTCATTATACGAGTACGAGTAAGAATACGAGTACATTATACGAGCGGACCTCATTATACGAGTACGAGTAAGAATACGAGTACATTATACGAGCGGACCCTCGTAGTAATCTCTCTACAACGTCCGATTTTTCTTTCAGAAAACAGATTTTTCTGTCGTCGGACACGTTTGGAGAGTGTGTGCGGAAAGAGGTAAACGGGAGGCCACACGTTTGGGAGTCGACATAATAGCTATCTGCGCTCCGCGTGGCGCCCTCGCCTTTTTTCAGAGCGGGGAGTCGCCACCTTTAGCGCTGGCGTTTCCCACGCAGAACAATTGCCGACACAGCCGTAAAACAGCACGCGACCCACCTAAGCACCTCGCGCCCACTCAAGAGCGCAGGCACTTCCGGCTTGGTACTTCCCACACCTGCGCAGATGCTCTGCTCCAAGTCACTTCCAACACTGACATGGCTGTTCAATACGGCGAATCGTGAGCATGCAGGTGACATCAGAATGTGCTGCACGAAGGGAATGCAACTAAGCCAAACGGCGAGGATGCAATGGTATGTTGGCTTTTGATTGATTGATTGATTGATTTTTTCGTGTTTCCGGCCGCGTCAACGGCTTTGGTCATTAGTCCCGTTAGTGTAGTGCATGTTATTTTCTCGGGAGATGGCGGTGATCTTCCCCCGCTGGATGGCAAGATCCGGCGCCGACCTACCGTCGGGGTTTCCCCCTAACCAGGACTCTCCCACCAGCGGGGCACCGCCCCAGTCGGAACAAGCTCTAAGCTCCCGACTGGTCTCCCGGAATATGTGGTCGTGTAGTGCTTGTTATTGTAAGTGTTTATGTAAGGGGAAAGGATAGGACAAGGAAGAGGACGGACAGATCGCGCGCGGTTCGTGGCCCGTTTGTTAGGGAAACTACGGAAAACTACCGATCAGAGCAGCCGGCCGCTAGAATTCTCCTCCAGACAGCGGCTGAATTCGACCCAGCTGAAAAGCTAGTGTCGAAAATCCTGCCGCCGTCGGTACTCGAAAATATGTTGGCAATAGGGCACATCGAGCGTGTTTAGTTTGTTTTCTTCGGCATGTAAATTATAGGCAATATAACCTCTTAACATGAGAGATCTCTCTTTGAAAGCAATGCAATAAATTTCTCAGAGGTACGACTATCCTCTATAATCACACACACACGCACACAAGCTATGTTGTAAACATCCCGCAGAATATGATTATTTCTTACAACGTTTATTTCTTGATAAGTGAGTTTTATATCAGTCAAGAAAGCTATCTATCACCTCTGTTGTGTACCTACCGTGAAGTATGTATGAAGAAAATTTAATAATTTCCAAGCTTCCAAGTCGTAAAATCTCAATCCAGTACATCGTAGAACAATGCTGTGATTTATTCTTGCGCGAATAGAATTGTTGCGACCATCGCAGTCGAGGAAAAGTTTTTCAAGGAAGTCCCGGCCTGGATGATAATGAACGTCTTTAAAGGGTGTCATTGGTTAACCGTTTTAGACCGACTGCCGAACTTCTTGCCGAACGATGAAAAGATTCTCGGAGCCCTTATTCAGCCATTCAGCCAGACCCTTAATTCGCATGACACACCAGCGTCGCTTTTGAGTATGAGCGACGCCGCGCCAACGCGTTGTCGTGCTGCTATGGCATCCTGATCGCCCAAGTGTGTCAGTGGCTCGCTGGCCGTCGGCGTCGACGTCGACGTCGGCGTCGCTGCCGCCGCGACGCCGCTTTGGACGCTCCCGCAAAGCGACGCGTGCAACCCAGCGAACGCAAGGCGCCATTTCGATGTTTTAATTCCGATAGTGTTTTTATTTACAGAAAGAGCATTCAATTGTACGCTTTAACAACGAAGAAGAAAAAAAATGCAGTTAACTTTGGAGAATTGTCCGTTTAGAGAAGAGGCCAGTAATGAATGTAGTACACTGTCAGAAATATTTGCATTACTTTTAATGTAAATGTGCATGAAAGTAATTTTCATGTACGTAAATTACATTTAATGTACACGTACAGTAACATAAGTGTAGGAGTACTTTAAATTTCATTTATGTAAATAACTGATACATTAATCTCCTTTTAATTTATAAGGCACATGAAAATTCATGTACATCATACATTAATTAAATTTAAGTAAAATTTATGACAGTGTATATTGTAATAGGAACATCCATCCATACAGGATTTTTAGACTAATGCGTTTCACTGTATCCGTCTTTTCGCACAGCTAACCATAGCAAACGTAAGAGCATCTATGCATAACAACATTACAAGTGTATTTGCAGAGTTCACTTCCCTGTTGTCCCAACAGGGTCGCAGCAGAAGATTCTTTTGTCACGCAAAGAAACTTCAAACAGGGCGACATCCGCTTCTGGCACTCTGGACACAACATTCTTTCTCAACTGTCTTCGATAGTATTTCTCTAATTCTAAAAAATAAAAAAAAAAAAATTAAAAAACTGTTTTCGTTTCGAACAATTTGGTCGATGTTGGTTTCATCTCCTGCCCACTCATGACTGTGTACAACATTAACGGTAGATGGTAGGTAAAACTTCCTCGAGACTTTCATCGGACGGTGTCACAACCTCGCAAGTTCAATTATCCTGATTCCTCGCGTATTGTTCTGCGGAGGTGGTGCGGAGGCGAGCAGGTCTGCGATTCGAGATGTGGCGCGGCCACAGGCACCAGAGGTCGATCGGCGAGCGGGCGCAGGGGCCGTTTCACAAGCGGCGGCAGCCGTGGCGGGCGCTAGTGTCCTGAATGGCCCAATTGGTGGCTGTAGCGCCGCCGCCGGGGGCTTTCTCGCGTGGCACGGACCAGTCGAACGCAGGTGGCCTGAGCCCTGGGTCTGAACCGCCAGGACCTGAAGACGTCGCGGCGCCACGGACGCCTGAGTAAAGTCGGCGCCGTGGCGTAAAAAGTAGTGTACATAGTGTATATAGTGTAGTGAAGTGCTGTGCTGTGCTGTGTGGTATGAATGAGTGCGCGAAAGTGTTGTACATATAGATTAAGAATGAATGAGTGAGTGAATGAAATAAATCTTAAAAAAGAACAGAAGACAGAACATTCCGTTTCAAGAACTTTTTCAAATAAATTCAATACCTGTAAATAAAACTAAATAGCCCAAAGAGGTTGTTATGTTAGTTTTAAGTTAAAATATAATTAGTTTGTTTAAGATATAGCCCTCCCCTGCGCTCCAAAAGCTGAAAAGCTGGAGCTTGTATCCAAATATGTAAATAAACTCCCGCCTCGCCAAGGGTATTGGCGAGGGGAAATTGAAAAAGGCCTGAGCCACGCAGCTCGGGGGCCCGGGTTCGGCGAGGGGGCGCGACGCGGCGTGGAGGAGATTCCAAGAATCGCGCGCGGCAAAAAATTATCTCCTCCGTAGAAGAACAGTTCGCCATCTAATCATCCAACTGTGGTGTTTAGCTCAGAGTCAGCTTTGCCCGGGTTCCGCGAGGAGGTGCGACGCGGAGTGGCCGAGGATCCAAGAATCACGCGCGGCAAAAAAATATCTCCTCCGCTCAAAGCTTCAGGGGCCAGAGGAATAAAAATGTCCAAAACTGTACTCGAAAAATCTGTATGAAGAAGAATGATTCGCCACCAATTCATTCACCTGTCGTGTTTAGCTCAGAGCTGGCATTACCCGGGTTTGGCGAGAGGGTGTGACGCGGCATGGACGAGAATTGTGCGCGGCAAATTATATCTCCTCCGCTCGAAGCTTCAGGGGTCAGAAGAATAAAAATGTCCAAAACTGAACTCGAAAAATCTGTATGAAGAAGAATGATTTGCCACCAAATCATTCACTGGCCGTGTTTAGCTCAGAGCCAGCATTTTCTGGGTTTAACGAGGGGGCACAGCGCGATGTGGACAAGGTTCCGGGAAACATGCTTGAAAAAGAATTTTCTCCCCCAGTCAAACCTTCAGGGGACAGGTGAATAAAAAATTCCAGAACTGTACTCTCAATATTTGTATTCAGAAGAATAGTTTGCCTCCTAATCATTCTCTGGTTATGTTTAGCTCAAAGACGGCATTCGCGCTGTGTCTGAAACGATTAGACCGGGAGGGCTTAGGTTCGAATCACCACGGTGGAGGGTTTTCGAATCTAGTTACGTAGCGTGTATCATGTCTATTCGTTCGTATTCAGCCGCTGTCTGGAAGAGAATTGGCTGTCTTTTCTGATCGGTAGTTTTCTGTGGAAACTCCGATCAAACACTAGGTGAATACCGAAACAGCAACTTCACAAACGGGTCACAAACCGCGCGCGCTCTTTCCTTCGTCCTCCTGGCTTTATTCTCTCCGCTTACCCCCCCCCCATACTTAACGTACTACACCACAATTCATGTCGGGAGTCTAAAGCATGTTTTAACTGGAGTGCTGCCCCACTGGAAGGTGATACCTGGATGGGGGCAGGGGCCTGACTCTTGTAGACTGACGAGTAGATCGGCGCCGAATCTAACCATCCAGCGTGGGAGGAATAACACCACATTCCTCGAAAAAACATTCACTATATTAACAGGACTAATGACCATAGCAGTTGACGTACCCGAAAACATCAATCAACCTAATAATTCTTATAAAACAGTTGTTTTAAAGAAAATATTGCAATATTTCGTGAGTGTTTTTTAATGACATACGTTCTGATATATGTTATAATTATTTATTCTTTTGTTGTTTCTCAACCTATTCGTGTTTGTTGGCCCATACATTACAACTTATCCACAGTTTCATCATGGTTGTCACACTTTTTCCAGTGTTAAATTGTTTTCCTTTCAAAATCCCTGGCTCAATATCACCAAAGAACAAAACCAATTCTTCTATGGTATTCTCCGGAATACATACTACTTATCTATCACGTTGACACTGATATTTTTGAAGCAACAAAATCGTCGGTGTTCTATCGTAAGTTTTCTCTCGTGTCCGTTTAAACCAAAGCCGCTTCGTCATCCCTCTCCCTTAGGCATCCGTTTCATTCTCATTCACTGTTTTTGTGCAATGGAATCGCTGGCCACGTACATGCAGGTTCGTGAATTGAGCTCACTTCCTGGTAGGAGAATGAAGTATTATCACGCACAATCCAGCCGCATTAGCGCATAGAAATTGAAGCGCCTCTGGGAGTCAATTTACTGCCGCGCTACTTCAACTCTTCCTCCCGTCGTCGATGACGTGGAAAACAGAGGAATCCCATCTGTCTTTTGATGGGATGGGAAACGCCTGAGAACGTTGGTTCTCAGCCGACGCGATGCGCACAACAGGCCAATTTGTTTCGGAGGAGCGAAGAAGGGAGCACAGCTCACATTAGTAGGCAATGTAAAATAGAACAAGAATCAAGAAAAATAATACCCTCTACCTTCAGGTGAAATGAACGCACCGACATAGAGATAGGGGAAACTCTAGTAGTAGATGTATGATTTATAATGAAATATTGTGCATATAAGGTTTTAAGTAACTGACGCAAAAACTATGATGTACAATCTACGTTTTTTTTAAATTGGTTATTTAATGTCGCGTCAACATCTTAGGTCATTAGCGACCACTATTGCTGTTAACGGTATGGTAACTATGAGGATGAAACGATATGGTGATGATAAGGGGTGAAAGGACGAACACAAATACAACCATGCCCGAGGTGGAACTGGAACCCGCGACCCTTCGGTCCGAGATCACTACGACACTACTGCCTTAGCGATCTCGGCCACCGGGCCGACAATCTACGTTTTACTTGTCTGATTTTTAGGACGTGTGTGAGCCAGCGTCAATAACTGAATTATCCTGATTCTGGTCTTTGTGATCGTACCTATCAAGAGATTCACACCCACTTATTTGCCATCACATTTTGTCTTCCTTTTTTTTTTATTGCAGCTCACCCCCAGACACGTGGGGGCGCGCACGAGCTCAACCTAGGCCAGCGGTCGCGACGCGGGAGCGCAGGCAGGCGCGTCGGCGAGGGCGCGGACTCCAGAGGTCGCCGACGACGCTTCAACTCACCGGGAAGTCCTAGGTTCGAGGCCCGACGGCGGCAGATTTTCGACTCTAGCTTTTCAGCTAGGTCGAATTCAGTCGCTGTCTGGAGGAAAACTATAGCGGCCGGCTGCGCTAATCGATAGTTTTCCGTCGTTTCTCCGATCAACACTAGGCGAATGCCGGAGTATTACCCTATCAAACGGGCCACGGACTTCGCGCGATCTTTCCTTCCTCTTCCTTGCCCTATCCCCTCCCCTTACACACTCACTTACACTAACATGCACTTCACTACCACATATTCCGGGAGACCGGTCGAGAGCTTAGAGCTTGTCTCTGTTTGGGGTGGTGCTCCGCTGGTGGGAGAGTCCTGGTTAGGGAAATCCCGCAGCCGACGGATCTCGCCATCCAGCGGGGAAAGATCCCTCATCTCCCGAGGAAAAACATTCACTTGACTAATGACCTAAACTGTTGACGCGTGAGGAATCACTAACCAACCAATC